>OY856415.1:65311334-65763834 GCA_963693085.1 Alisma plantago-aquatica
GGTATCTTGGTTGTCTTTATAGGAACCAAACCCTAGAGAGAGGATGAGGTTGCTAGTACCTATGTGCAGATGATATGGGTGCTTACCTTCTAGGGATAAGAAGAAGAGTTCCTTAAACCCAGAGGAGGTTTAAGTAACTAGTAGTGAGGCCTTATACCTAGTTGGTTGTCCTTGCGGAGGACTTCAATATGAAGTGTTGTTCAAGTGGAAGGATCATGGGAAGCGCATGTCATACCCTGTACATGCTTGTCTAGTGGTTAAAAAGTTGAGCAAACAGTTGGACATCTAAAAAGTGAACCTAGGGTTCCTAGGCCTAAGAGGGGAAGTGGTGTACCTGCTGCTCATGATGAGATTTGAGCATGGCACTCCTCATGTTTAGAGGAAAGGGAAACCCCTTAAATCCAAGGTATGTTTGATGAACCCCTCACAGCTAAGTTGGTGACATGGGAAGGTATGATGATGGTCCAATGTGAGAGAATAGAAACAAGTAGGACCTACCATGGAGACCTAGCATGGTTTAGAAGGTGGTCTTCTTGTGAGCTACACACCTTAGTAGCTTGCTAGGGCTAAGCATGCTCATGAAAACCCTAGATGTGAACCCTAGACATAAGGACTTTGGTGACCTTTGATGTAGTTTCCTCCCATCCTGGGAGAGGGACCCTTTTGCAGGGTGTATACTAGTTTGTTAGTTTTGAGGTAACCTAAGGAGGTCTAATAGAATCTTGAGAAGTTAAGTGAAGGGTACATGGTAAGAGAATGAACCTGTAGACCCATAAATAACCATCTCTAAGTGCATGTGGATGTGTTACCATGGAGGTAACTGGTATGGGGCCTTACCAAGGTAGGCAGGTCACCATGACCCCTATGAAAGGATGAAAGTCAGCACGTGAATGCAGAGAGAGATGATGGAGACTTGGGTAAGGTTCTAAGTTGGACATGTACTATGTTAGAATCCTAAGTCTATCCTAGGGTCAGGTAGGGATAAGACTGATGGAAGTAGGAGTTACCTAATTCCCTAGTTGCACATGACCATAGGGTCGGGAGGTAACAACTATCATTGTCTGAGGGCCATGGGTTAGGAGATTGATCACCTTCATAAACTCATGGGACACAAAGGGCAGATGAAGAGGGCACTCTCTGATGCATAAGGGAAGAGGGATGACCCCAAAAGTGCCGGCACCCTATAGACCTAGAGGAGATGACCAAGGATTGTTTGGTGACCCAAGTGGGTTTGAGACCAGTTTTCCATGGAAGTAACCTTGATATCAAGATTTTCATGAGGTAGATACATATGTTGCACGTTTCAACTCGGATTTGAAGGTGTACTGGCAATGTGGGATGTGCCATCTCTACTCTTGGAACAAGAAGAACTTTGTGTTTGGACGGCCGCCAAATGCTTATTTTTATGGGAGTGAGAGATAGGACAGTACACATGCCATACACCAAGGATAAAGATGATGTGAGTTGGAATATTGCTATGAGGTATGAGGACAAAGATGATAACATACCCTTGTGGAGTGAATGATATGTGGATGATTTACAAACATCAAGAGAACTAAGGTGGTCATCTTGTGAGGATGTTTTTATCATGAGCTATATAAGGTTGAGTTTGATAACCGAGAAGATGAGCTCAGAGTTTTCTTGATGAAGATAGACTTAGAGTCTGAGATGAGATGATAAGTGAAATACATGGAGGTGTATGTATTCAATTTTTCCTTACACATAAGGATGTGAAGTGGTTGAGAAACAAGTGGCTAGTTAGCTAGAGGCTAGAAGAGGTTGTTAGGTTAACCCTAAGTTTGAAGGAGATATGTTTGGGCTAACACTCGTATGTAACATGATCTGTTAAACAAGATAGTAGTTGTTTGGTTAGCCAACCTAGGCCTTGATGCAATAAAAGGATGGTTATAGAACCTCAGATGCACTTCTCTGGAAAGGAAGGTGATGAAACCCCGACTAGAGTGGTTTAGACTTTCTGAGGAATCAATCTTGAGGAATCATGACATACAAGAGATCATGATTTTAAGTTCATCATACACCATGGTGCTACTAAGATAGTAATTTTTAGTAGTACATTGGATTCTTAAGATGAATTTGCACATGGTTTGTCACCATGCAAGCCATGAGGTGAAGGACAACCCCAATTTTTGGGTTCTTTGGTGAGAAATGTAATTTCTCCTATTAAAAATCAATTAAATATTGCTTTATTAAAGGAAATATGAGATAATAATAATATTACAAGAAATATGTGGATATTTGGATAATGGATCCATCTTGGATAAGATTTCATGTCCACATAGTTTGTAACAGAAAAAGGAATAAAAAACAAAAGAAAAACCAGAGATAAACAATTAATCAAGAATATTTGAAATAAAGGAGACAATGCTGGAAATAAAGAGATAAGTGAGGGTTTGGTCATGATGAGTGATAATTCTAACCCCACTTGATTTCTTGGATTACAAGGAATAGAAATAATGGGAAATAAGAAAATAAGAAAGAGAAAAGATGGGAGAAATAAGCCTAATTGAGTAATATCTTACACCTAAAGAAAAGGCACGTCTTCTTTTAGATAATGAGCCCAAATTTTGCAGAGAAGTAGATTAAGTCATTAATAAGTTTCCCTAAAAATTTGGGATTATTTGGCTATAATATTTAAGAGATATCGATTTTTGAAAATCCATAAAGTGAATGAGTAATCATTAAATGTCACACTTATTTTCCTGATTAAAATGATATAGATCTGGCGCGCACCATGACAGCCATTGGATTAAGATCCAAGGGCACCTGGGTCCTCTTCTACCTCCAATAGGATTGGAAACTTGAGGAGTCCAGTTGTCATGGATTTTTTCGCAACCTGGTGCACGAGGAGATTGGGAAAGCCTTCCATTATGTTCGGGAGATCAAACCGCACCGACCTACCCTAGGTTTTATCTGGGTTTTCGAGGCATAGAAGTTTTACCCAATTTGGTCTCCATGAGCAACCGGATAGGTGGATGGGTATATAAATGGGGGCTTTGGGGACCCTCTAAAGAATCACTCTATTGTTCTAAACATCCCTCCGCCTACGCAGCACCAAAACTGGACCCCAATTCCTCCTCATCACCTCTGTTCCTTCTCCCCGGATCCTCGCAAGTTCAGCTGACAAACAACTTGGTTGTCCTCTCGGTGGGAGTTAGGTCTGATAGAATTAAGGTGGTCTTCGAGTGCGTAGTGGGTCCTTGCGGCGGTCTGCACCAGTGCGGGTGCTCCGACGCCCTACAGCCCCGAGTCAACAACTCAGTTGACCACGACCTGCAAGCTGTGGAGTTGCTATTTGCGGAACGAATGAGGATGATGACCGTCGGAGGCATAATCGAGCTCTGGGAAAATCCGTCCATGTTGGCAGAGCCAGGTAGAGAGGGATCAGTGCGATTGGCGAGGTCTGGAATCCTCGCGAGATAGGGCGAGAAGGGGGAATGGTCGCCGCCCCGCGGTCGTCTATTTTACAGAGGAAATAGGGGACTAGAGCCCCGTTCTGCAAAGAAGAAGAAAGGAAGCCCGACTGGGTTATCGGGTACTCGGACTACGTGGAAGATCCACGAGTGAGAGATATGGTAGAAAGAAAAAGAGAGAAAAGGGATGAAAAAGACACGTGGCGCACTATCATTGACTGAAAGGTAATAGTTTTGCAAATTTTGTAGAAAATAATTGGTAGGTTGAATAAGGACATGTTATATGACAATTGATCAGGAGAATGAGAGGAATCCAATAAAAATGATATGAAAGCCTGATTCCGCTCCTAATTGCAAAAGTATATTATGTTGATGAAAAGTGCATTAAAGTTAGGTTAAAAACCCTAATTGAGGTTAATGATTGAATCTATGATGCCTAATGGGTTAGTTTGAGTAATAATAACTTGTTGAATGATAATGTTAGATTCAAATCTAATATAGATGAGAAATTGCATGTTTTAGGGTTTTAAACCAAGATTACATGATAATGTATCTAGAAACCCTAATTTAGGGTAAAAGAGGAAGAGATCATATTTAATTTGAAATATGTGAAAAATGTTGTTAAATGATGATCCTAAGCATGTTATATGAGATAGGTTATAATCATTAGGGTTTGTGAGTTATTTTTCCTAATTAGGGTTTGTAGTAATAAAAGTGCAAGAAAAAACCTAATTGCAAGTGAAACACTAAAAAGGAATAGAAACCCTAGGAAGCGAGCTAGGTTTGATAGATCTTGATGATGTGAACAATAATAGGAAATTATATGCATATTTTAGGATCTCTTTGTGTGCTTGCTTGCCTATTTGAATTTCTTGCTTGATTGGATTATATCTGTTTCAAATCAGCCTGACAGGTATGTGGTTAATTATGGTTAATCACATTAGTTTCTCGAAGAGTTTTCCAAATGATTCATCACATTGAATGCAACCTATCAGTTTGGATGTTCATACTTGCAAATCATAAAGTCACTATGATTATCACAATAATAGTATAAGTGTGTATTCTCGCACCTACATGCCACCCTGTTGGATGATGCCAAAAGGTCAATACCAAGAGGGAAGACCCATGGGCACCATGAGTGGTGACCCCAGACACCAAGCTCGGGATTGAGAAGGTTGTCTTTATTGAATGACTAATGGGCACCATGAGAGGTGACCCCATGCACCAAGCTCAGGAATGAGAAGGTGGCCTTAAGTCATTGGCAAAAGAGAAACCCTAAGGAGGGTATGCCAGGGTTAGGGCAAAAGCGGTGGAGAATGTCACATTGAAAGCGTAAATTGGTTTTTTAATTAACTTGATTGTGATATTTAGATTGTTATCCATATTTGGGACATTTTGGTTATCCCCACATACCGACATATTTCGATATGCTGACCGACGTTTTGTTTATCAGCGTTTTAGGTGCAAATTGAAAAGGACAAACAGTAAAGTGGCATATTTGTGAAATTAAGAAATAAAGTGCAAGGAGGATTAGTTAGAATAGAGTCCAGATGTGGATAGAAGTTATAAATATCCAAGTTTTTGAAAAAGGTATGCAAAGTTTTATTTTATTACAGCTTTCAGTATAGTCTGGTAGAATTTGATAATTATTATTGATTATTTGTCAAACCTTTGATCCGGAAATTGGGATAACGGCTTTGACCTCTTTGTCTCCCTTAAGTGGGGGTTACTGGGAGGCAGGGTCTTTACATCTGTCCCCTTAGTTTTCCAAAATTCTTATCAAGGGTTTAGAAGAAATCAACCAATTTCCTAGATCCTAGGTTTCAAAGTTATCTACACCCAAAATCTAATAAACGTGTAAACTTGATGATCAAGCAAGAATAAAATCATGAAAATGATTAGTTACAAAGATATATATGATGGTTCATACAATAATATATGCAATAAAGAGAATAAAATCATGTAATCTGGCTAGTCCCCACACCCTAGCAAGAGGACCACTCACTCATCATAGTAGTAACATGATTAATAGTGGAAGAAGGGGGCATAGCTATCATCATGGTAGACAAAGAAGGGGTAGTTGTGGTGTTCATATGGCTATCTTTGAGGTCAGGAGAGATGAAGGTCAACACAAGAACAAGGTTTCTCCTTGACATTTGTTGAGGGGAAATACATGGAGGTGTTGTGTTCCTTAACAATGGATAAATGATCGTTATGAGCATGGAGTAGCAGATTGATGAAGATGGAAGTTGTTAATCGATGGAAGTAGGCTCTATGGAATGAACCTCTTTTGAGGTCAAAACCTTAGACCCTTAGTGGACGCAGAGGCAGAAGGCTCATAGATTGAAGACTGTCAACTGATGGAAATGATCAATGGATTCTGGAGGTGGATGCTTGGAGTAAGGTTAGGCATCTTAACGACCTCAATGGAGGACCATTTCTTTGGTGGCTGTGGAATTCTATTTATAGGCAAATATTAGGGTTTCAAAACCTACCTATCTATCCTGTAGTTAAATCTTGCCCTCCATGGATGCAAAGAGGTAGTGGAAGGAAGTATACAAAAGGTATGTTACATTCAACTTTTCCATCAGTAGATAAAGGGGTAGGATGACCATCGAAAGAGGAAAAAAAATGTCCATTGATTGAGAATACAAGAGTACCATCTCAAGGCGTGAGAAGAACTTCCATTATTAAATGAGAATCAATAGGAGAATTATAGGATTTTGTTGAAAGGTGAGCACATCATTTCCATTGGAAGGCTTGAGTGCAAGGATTCTGTCAAAGTATGGACTAGGGATTCCATCAAAGATGAGTGCTAAACAACCATCGAAATGAAGATATCAGGTCCCTATTGATTTTCTAGGGAGAACTTCCATCAGTAGGCACACAATGTTTCCATCAAAAGGCAACCATCAGAAGGCAAATACATAATTCCTATTGGTAGACTTGTGCGCATGATGTGCATCGGAAGATACCCACCAATAGGCTAATGGAGGAGGACCAATAATTGTAAACTATTGGAATGACAGAGTGATGCAAACCCCCTAGGGGGATATTGGTATGTGTTGTGCTGTATGCGCCAATGAGGCGTTAAACAATGAAATCATCGACTGACTAAGGTACATATCAATGGAAATATGGTTCATTTATTCAAAAAATGCTTTGAACCACTACTTAGTTAGAGGGACAATCATCTCCTATGCTAGTGCTTGATATATGAAGTTTAAAGATTCCACAAAAACCACAGATTGAAATCCTATATATTAACATAGAACTAAGAAAAATCTAAATATAAGCTAGTTCTTCGGTAAAATGATGGAAATGAATACAAAATTAGGCTTAAAATGCAACTAAAACTAGGATGTATATGCATTCACCATGATGCCACACCATAATAAATGCACATATAATAATAACATTGGAACATCAAAAATCAAGCAAGTTGCACAATTGAAAAAGATTAACAAAAACACAAGTGTCACATGTACCCATTTTCCATTGAAGATTTCACACTCAGACAAGTCATATGTGAGTTACATGTCATCCCTACAATGTGAAGACCTAACAAATTCTATGTTGATTTCACCATAACTTAGGCTTTTTCCAAGACATCCACAACTCCAAGTTGTACACAATGCCACTACTCACTTCAGTTAATACATATTTTACCATCCCCTTATATATCTATGGTTAAAGGATGTAATACTCTGAAGGCTCTAACTCATAAAAGTATCTTAGTTTCAAATTGAATAGCTTATTCAGATCTCCACACATCCTTTATAACTTCTGTCTTTTAATGTTCTCTTAACACTAAATAGTCTAAAAATACCTTTTATAATCATATGGATATTAATAAGCTCCATGTAGCTATGAGCACAATAATTTATATACCAATGAAGTATGATATAAGACTCATGTAACAAATTCCATTTCTTAAATTCCAAGAACTTCACAAAAGCATGTATAGTACACATGAGCAAAAAATATGCACTCAACAAAGTGTTATACAAACAAGATCCTTCCATATTCAAAAGATAGTCCTTAGATACAAAATCTTGCTTCTCAAGTCTAGTGTTCATAAAAGAAATTCTTTAAGTGACAAACATTCAATTAGTTGATTTTTTTTCAAGACAGTATGATCCCCAAGTTGTTGATTGATTGATAATAAAGCTCTTATATACCTCCTATATACATGTACACTTATTACATACCTTTGTATTTGGTCATATTGAAGAATTTCCATGGAAGTTACAATCTACTTTTCCTCTAAACCATTCTATTGAGTATGATTAACTCAAGCAGATAAATGGTAGTGATACAATCATATTCTATATAGAACTCATTTGGACTAAGTTTCATCCCACCAAATGCATAATTTTGACTCCTAACATCCAATAAAAGAGTTAAAAGAAGATCCAATACCTACAGTCATCCATCTCAAGTGTGGCCTTCCCTGGACTAGATTCTACTTGAATGTCTTGAAAAAGATACATCTATCCCTACCTAACTCTCCCATATATAGATAGAACCATGTCACCTTTGTTCTCGGGGTTCTAAACTTTTTCAGATACCCTTTAATTTTCATATTTGATTCTATTCTTGTAGTTCATCTTCCATGCCTATGACTAAATGAAATGTTCAAATACACATTCCATACAATATGTTACTAACTACCTCACCACACTCATTACAAATGAGAGGGATATGACAATGATGTAGAGTAAAAAAGGAGATCCCCTATCTGCAACAATAGAGATATGTACATTCTTCTACAATAATACTTGTGTATCCTTTATTTTATTCTCTTATAGCATTGAAGATAGAATTTAGATCCATCTAGGATCTGTAGTGTCATCTCAATCACAAGAGGTTAAGTTTCACATATAAATTGGGGGTTATGCCCCTCGATCATGGCATTCCTTTATAATTATATTGTGATATAAATATTTCAATTTATTTCTCCTTATTATTATCTTTCTAGATCTAGATCCCCTTTAAAATAACAACGAAAATGGAAGTTTGGTGCCATACCCTACGTAGAGAGGATGTCTAACATGACCTCAAGAGAGGCAAGTCAGGTTGGGTTTGTTGATTGTCGCACCTTCCAGAGAATGTATTGACATTTAGCCCTGAGATAGGCATTTTCCACTAGATACACAAGTTCCCACTAAATTTGAGCATAGGATTGTATATGTACAAAGATAGACACCAATTAGTTATTGTCTTATTTATGGTAGTTTCACTTGGATGAGTAGGGTGAGTGAGGTGTAGATGCCATGATCTAAATGTCTTTATTTTGATTCAATGTCATATTTTAATGTAGTTTCAATTTCACCTTTTTTCTACTATTCTTACTTGATAAATATTCTATCAAATATCTAATAAACTTTGATATATAAAACTAATAATAATATGTCTTCATTCCCACATCCTTGCAAATGAAACTAAATTTTTTAAACCTAACCTCACACTCTTATGAGTAAATAATGAGAATATATATAAATTTAAATCAAGAAAAAGTGAGTTTACAATTTGTTATTCAAGAGTTGATGATCTACATTGAACATTAATTGATGTAGAGCACTTTAAGTTTTTAGCACCATTTCCAAGAAATACAGTAAACAATATAAGTTTTGAATTTAAACCAGCCTAGTTAAAAATTTTGTTACAAATTGTTATTATTTTTTATTGTTTTTGTTTTTCTCTCTTTGTCAGTATTCCTATCTAAGACATATGTTGGCATATTGTAGAAGCTTATGATGATATGCTTCTCTACACCAATCAAACTCTAAGTTTTTTATTTTGAGATTGACATCACATGGAATTTAGGAGACTTCTGCACTCCAAATGAGGCACACCAATATCACTGACACCTATAATTATGGGATAAACAACAATAAAAATGAAGATGGAACGATTCAACCATAATGATAATGTGAATGAGTATACTAGGATAGGTACACCTCTTTTAGATTATATATTTCCTAAGGTAAATAAGTTCCTCACTATACATTCATGAATGTAGGGTTTTGAGGGAAGGAGAGTAGTAGAAATACATTATTTTTTCCCAGAAATATGTTGGTGGTATGCCCTGAGAGTCAGTCATATGATGATTGTAATGGCACCCTTTGTAAGTGATTTGATTATTAATAAATGAAATTACAATTATTATTTTTTCTTCAATATGAGATAATGAATACATATTATAATGATATAATAATGTAAGTTTGATAAAAACCCAATCTTTACGACCATATGTATCACATAATTTTATTTCAAAACATATATACAATCTTTATGTTGTATAAAGACCTGAGTATAAGGAATCTTATACTACCTATACATGGAAACTACAAATGAAAACCTCAAGTCTGATCTAATTGTATATCAATAAATGACAACTGTTGCATGTCCTATTCCATGTATTCCTAGGTCACTTATCCATGAATATCCCAAAGGAAGAACCAAAAGAGGGACCAAAGATAAAAATATAGGTCAATCAAATGACCATACCATACCATTATTTGGAAACTAAAAGAGTGTGTACTATCTCTCCACAAGAAAAAAGATTGTGTACTAGCTATTGAGAAATTTCAATAATAATATACAAGGAAATGAAAAATGTAGGTAACTATCAAACAAAAATAGGGTTATCATATGAGTAGGAGTCAATATCAAAATTTGATACTAGTAACTCAAATGTTTAAACAAATAGATTATTTCAATTGCTATGTTGTCAAAGAAGCCATATGTTCTCTCCATGAAGAATAGAAACACCCAAACTAAAAGAATTAACTCTCGTAGTGTAGTCGGCCTCTGTGTGACGTAATGGGCTATGCTCCTTACGGGATGGGGCTGAGCTCCCCAGGTTGGGCTCAACGCAAGGCTTACGAGTGTCCTGGGTTACCAGAGACACACAAACTATCTTTTCCAATATGCTGAGGGACATCATGCCCTTTCTCTACATAGAGTCATGGAAGCATAATTCCACTCAACTAATGGGTATCTACATTCCCTTGTTGATATTTAAATGATGTGTTGCTATTTTAGGGATACATATGTTAGAGGCTTTGAAGAAAGTGGGATATGGTTTCAAAACAAATTCAGGCCATCAAAACCCATCTACTCTACATGATATCAAGAGGGGATAACAAATAGAAATAGTAATTTAGTACCTTGGATTCAAAGGAAAGAAAGTTCAAAATGCAAGTATTGAGCTCCAAGGTTTGTTCAACGTTGAACTACATTGTAAATAGAAGTAGGTTACTATTGTCTTAGAATTGTTTGATTTTCATTACTTCTACTTTATTGTTAGTTATTAGTTTTCTCATATAATAGTGTTATTAATCTACTTTCTTAGTCTAGCCATTCCTAGATTATTAACTAAGTCACATGTAATTATAATCTCATGATGCCATTATATTTCCTATTTAGTATATATTCAACTCATCCATGTAGGGTCAAAAAGACTTTGTACATGTATAGATAAATCTCATTAATAAATACTTATATTTGATATGTAAATTAGTATAATATTTTTCTAGATGCATGAGAGTAAGTGGATTTTACTATATTTCTAATATAAAAGAATGTAAAGTCCTTTCTACTATAAATTCTTCACATGCATAACTATTCAAATATATAAGTCCATTCTTGACAATATAATGCATATTCACCATTACAAATAATTTATTTTAATAAAATTTGCTACTCCAATTTATATTGATGAGTTGTATCTTATGTACATGTACAAGATTCATGAACAAATCAATGCTTATAGTATCTCATTGATATTTTCAGAACTACTTAGTTGATATGGGATATTGTAATATGTTTACACATGATATATGATATGCATATGTTGTGAAGAAGGGTTAGTACACCCTATCATTGGTATTCAACTCTAGTAATTCTTTAATTAATTTTTCATATATTAGTGTGCTAGTAGATTTATTACTCACTAATAGTAAACTAACGATGTTAGTGTTTTATACTCTCATACATACATGAAACATCAAAAAAATGACGAGAGTAAAATTATCTATACTAGTACATCAAACTAATATGATTAAGTTTTGTATTTATAGACTAACTATGTTGTGAGTAGGTACTAATCACAATCTTTATCACATTATTCAGATCAGGGAATTAGTGTGACCAAAATTAAGATGGTGGAATTAAGAAGCACATAGTTGGTTTTTGTAAGTAAATATACAAATTGACTTACTAGGCCCTATGATATGTGAGGAGTTTAGGATCTAGAGGTGACACTCATGTTTACTTGGTTACCTATGCTAACAAATCATTAGAGTTTCAGATCCCAATGATCTGCCAAGGCAAATTTGTTATAGGTCCTAGAATCATTGTTGGGTTCGTCATGGTGAAGTCCTCAACCTTCGGTAACATCTAAAGCCTCTTGTGTGGTCGAGGTTGGCAGTTGTCATTGGATTAATATTATGGTGGGGTGGAGGAAGTCGGTCTGGGTCTAGTTGAATCTATAGATTGCATGTGGTTGTTCTCAGACATGGGTGTAGAATGTAGATGATTTGTTAGAACTTGTGTTGAGGTAGTAGGAATTTGTATAGAAAATTCAGATCGGTTATTAGTGTATATCAAAAATAAGATATGTGACAAATATGATACATTGCATATCATTGCTTGTCAAGGACATGATTTGACTGTGTGTCTGTGTGGTATGCTTGGGATTCCTTGTTGGATTTATCATTGATGAGGGCACTAAGTTTGTAGAGGGTATGATGTGATGGTGTTTAATGGTAGTTCTTCACTTTTATTAAATTAATAAAGATAGCCTTGAAGGTGATCTTTCTTATAAAATTGAATATTTATAAACTCATTATTGGTGTACACACCATGTAATTGAAGTCTTGAAAAAAAATCAATGGTAGCTGAAGCAAGTAGCAAGGAGGAGCAAACATCACTTTTCCCCCTTTTTTACTAATAATCTACAAACATTTAAAACAAAAGGCATTCTCTTTATTGCATTGAATTGTCTTAAACCCAAATTATAACTTGATTTTTATAAATGTAAAACTCCTAAACCATGAATGAATTTGCTCTAAAATTTTAGACATGTTCTTGAGATTCACTAAGATAGCTTTCAAAAGTACAACTTCTATAAGTTATGACTATAATATAGTTGATTGATATGTCCCCATTACTTATCCAATCAACAATTTATTTTATTTTTTAAATGTTTAAAAGTCAAATGTTTCTACAAAGTATCAATTATGAAAAAAATGAGGGGCGCATGGGATATGGCGGCAGTGGTGCGACACACTAGAGAGCATTCCTGAGGTTGATCAGGGACATCAAGGTAATCATTATGTCAATGAAAGTTTAAGAGAAAGGCATATGGAAAATGTGGGAAACATATCGGGAAGTGAGGCATGCCAACAGAAAGTTGGTTTCTCAGTCCTTGAAGTCAGAGTGGAATTCAAATTTATAGGGATGCAAGGTGATGTTGAGGATAGCATTGGTCCTAATCTGGTCCATAGCAAGAACACAATGGTTGGAAAAGAGGCAGATGAAAGAATGAGGGTGACTTTACCTCATTATAATACGACGAATACCACCAAAACTAACATCGAAGTTCCAAGTCAGATGAGAAGACAGCTGAGGTGATTCATCTATCTTTCAGTAGTGCAATTACTGGAGGACAAAGCACCAATAGAATGACTACTTTCTAGAGAGGATCTTCGAATATGGACTTTTTATGAAAGATCTAACCTTGAGTGAAATCGAAGGCATGCTAACACTATCCATCACACCACAGACAGAAGATTCATTGATGAAACCCTAGAAATATGAAATTTTAGTACAATTCCTGGGGTCTAACATTGTCTATATGACATTGCAAGATCATTTGAAGCTGATGTGGAAGATAAAAAATAGGTTCAATATGTATGAATTGGATATGGGGAAATTTTTAGTTCATCTCTTTTTATAAAATTATTTGAAGGAAGACTTAATAGGAGGACCATAGAAATTGTTTGGCCTTGACCTGATCATTTGGGAGTGGTACATGACTTTCAAACCTAAGGAAGAATATCCAGAACTAATAGTATTATGGCTACACATTCTGAACCTCCCATATGTACATTATATGATGTTTGAGTACATAGGGTTTTCTTTGGGAAGGCTCATCAAAGTGGATGCACAAATGACTAGTAGAACCTAAAGAAAATTTGCAAGGTTGGCTTTGTAACTTGACACCATGAGACCTCTGATCGCTTCTATCTTAATTAATGGTGTCGATTATGAAGTATTTTTTGAATGTTTTCAAGGGCATGCACCTTATGTGGTATGGAAGGACATGCCTTGAAAGAATGTAGAACTCAACAGTAGATGGAGGTCACTAAAATTGTGTCAATTGGTGCACGAAATGGACAGGAGGCAGAAGAATCAGATTGCATAGATGAAAAATCACCCGAACAAAGTTGTAACAATATGTTTCCCAATTTGATAGAGGTGGAGAAACAAGTAGCATAGGAGAAATAAGAAACCAACCAAAGTAGGGGAAATAATACTCCAAACATCCTCACATGTGCAAAAAAGGTTTACAGGAGAAAGAAGAATACTAATCAGGGAGGGACATCAAAAAATGGAACTAAGTGTTGGGTGACATCTCAAATAACTCTGTCATCAACAAGGACAAACCATGTACTCAGAATGGATCCCACATAGTAGTTGACCCATATGTAGATGAGGCTATCAATGTCAACGATATATACAAAGAAGAAGAAATGGTCATTAATAATGTTGTGTTTGGGAAGGAAGCCAAGAAGGAATTACCTGAGCTTGTAAAGGATTTCAATAAAGCCATTTCTACCACATTACCCACATCTAGAGGTAGGAAGTCTAAAGGAAGTGACACTATAATGAAATGAGCAGGGAAGATCAAAAGCACACACCACCTGAGCCAAGAATATGAAGCCCAAGGAGAGCCTCATATGATACCGTTACCATTAGCCAAATGGTGGTAACAACTGCTATATGTTGTGACGTATACATTACTGAATGTAATGAATATAAGGAGAATGAGGCCCATGTATATAACTCTTAGTTGCCCATATCTGTTAGCACACCTAGTTCTCCATAGTACTTGAAGTTTTATGTCAGAACATACATGGCATTAGCAAATTTAAAACTTGTTAGAATCTCTAAGAATTTATGAACTCCTCTAAACCAAAACTTATCACCATTATTGAACCATGGTTAAGTAGAGCCAAAGAAACTAACACTATCAAGAGACTAGGACTTGACAATATTTCCACATGGAAGCTAGAGGATTCATGTGTAGGATATGGGTCTACTGGAAGGAGCATGAATGCAATGTCAAAATAATCAATTATCATTGACAATTTGTGACGTGTGATTCAATCCTATTTTAGGGATTCATCTTGGTGTCATATTGCATTTCAATCACATCTATACCTGTTATATTGCATGTTATTTCCCCTAATATGTATACTTGTATAAAATGCACTTATGAACATTATTTACATGTTTTTAGACATTTGGACAATGCATGATGGAAGAGAAAGAGAAGGAGTTATCCTAGGGTTTCTCTACCCTTAGAGAGGCCTGAAGTGAAGTCCAAGGCTCCCTCAACCTATCCCTAGTGGCCAAAGCTCTATTGAAGCAAATGTGTCTAAGAATTAACAAAAGATCAAGTCAAAGTGCTACAAGAGCGGTTGTGCTAGCTCATCCAAAGTCAACAGAGTCACATTGAAGCAAATCATGAATCACCACAGCTGTGACACTCAGAATGGTTATGGTGGATTGAACCAGAATGACCGTGCCACCTAGTACAACTGTGTGACAGCTGATGAAAAATGACCGTGGAGCCAAGAACACATAGTGTTTTCCAAGCCACCATGGCCATGGTGGCCACCATTGCCATGCTACCCTAGCCCCACCACAGTTGTGCTGACTACCACAGTCTTGCTACATCATGTACAAATTTGACCAAGTTACTGTGATTTTTCCCATTTTTTACCACGGTCATTCCACACCACGAAAACCATTCTCACCCCACTCTACCATGGCCATGGTGACCACCATGGCCATGCTACCCACAAAAACCTAGCTACTTTTGCATTGCATTTCCCACTTTACTCCTACTTGACCTATTGCTTCCCCCACACATATATATACCTAGGTGGCAGCTGGAGCACAAGGTTACCTACCTTCCACCACCTACTAGCTCCCCATTTTTGCATTCCACCCATTCCACTCATTTCACCATTTCCACCACCAAAACCCTAGTTTCTTGGTTGATGCGATGATTTTGAGTCGCATTTATAGACTGGTTTGATATGTGTTTTATGCATTTATTAGTCATTTTCATGGTTAATGTTGCATAATTCATCTACTTTGGTCTATGCTACTTCTTTATGTCAAATTTCCCTTATTTCAGCATTTTGAGTATTAATTATCAAAAGAATACGTTTTGTGTAGACTTATGTGGTTTCGTGTGTTAATTTCAGGAAAAACAAGTATCTGCTACTGTCGATACCATCGACAGTAGTCGATACCATCGACCAGACCACAGTTTGCCAGCCGCAAGGACCGGAAGAAAGTCGATACTATCGACAGGGATGTCGATGGTATCGAGATACCATCAGGTTGCTGGCAAGAAGTGAGTCGATACTATCGACCCATATGTTGATACCATCGACTAGTGGAGCGTCAGCGATGGTGAAAAGACAAAACCGACGCCTAAGAATGTCGATACCATCGACCCGCGTCGATGGTATCGAGATAGAATCAGGCGCAAAGACAAAAGAAAAGGAGAACTGCTGATATCACGCTAGGTTGATACCATCGACCGGCGTCGATGGTATCGACACCGTCAGATATGAGTTTGCTTCAGATTGATCTTAATTCGATGACTGTGATTAATTGGCGACCTAACTCGGGAATTATACCTAATGACGGCGCCCAAGAGGGGATCATCATGTCATTAGCTACTGCACACATCCCGAGTAGGTGTGGATAGAAGAACGGAGCCCAGAAGCACGCCCCAGCCGATCCGTACACTGAAGAAGACGATTTCCACCACCGAAAGGCGGGAGAACGCGTATTCCACGCCAAGGATCGCTTGGATCTTCTCCGTTCAGGGGTTTCACCGCTCAATCACATTTTTCTCCATGTTTCCCTTTTTCTACTCCACGTTTTGCTCTGAGATGAACATGCGGGGCTAATCCCCTTTGTCTTTAGGACCGGGAGTAGCCCGGGAATTCATTGTATGACAATTTTATCATATTAATTTATATCTTATCTCTTAAATCCGTGGTATAATTTCATTTTCTCAATTATATTGTTATGCTAGATCACCATAATAATAATCTAATGCCCTTAATTACTTTGAAAGAAGAATTAATGGTTGAAAAGAGACATAATTTACATTAATTGAAAAATCCCTTAAACAAGGTGGTGTAAGGTTAATGGTGGATACCGAGAGATCGTTTTTAATGCACCTGGTTTAGGGTATAGGTTACTACGACGGTGGAACCGACCTAGGCGTAGGTAGTGAATTGTACCACGACAGTGGGCAATTCTGATTTCAGGCCACTACTCAGATAGAGAGATAAGATTGAGTGACTGCATAGAATTTAATACAATGAAAACCCGTGGTGAAACCGCATCCTAAAGATCTCATTTCGAATTGATTAAACCAAACATTTAATTGATTGCTTTGTTTTGTTTTATTTTTATTTTCTTTTAATTTTAACAAAAACTCTCAACTATTTAATCGGTCTAGCTGATCGCGAGTAGTTAGTAGGAGTCTCCGACAATTTCACGTATCCCTGAGTTCGACTCAGGCCTCACAAAGGCCTATATTACATTGACGCGTACACTTGCGTTTCTACGCACGGTAAATTTGTGTCAAGTTTTTGGCACCGTCGCCGGGGATACGGCAAGTTGTCGGCACTACGAGTGCTGGAAGCGGCCACTCTAGGCCACATTTTATTTTTTTTATTATCATTTTAAAAATTCATAGTCTATTTTCTAAATATTTGCAATCGTCAAGCACTGTACTGAAATTAAATTTTTCTATTTGTAGGTACTGTGCATGGTGCAGACGTGTAGTACCGACTACACACAACAAGCACCAGAGGTTCCACTGACGGGACCTGACGACGAGGAAGGCCACAATCAAGACCATTTAGAAGAAATAGATTCAGAATCTGAACAAGAAGAAATGGAAGAGCCACAGACAATATGGGAGAAGATCAAGGTTTCTTCCTCATCCGCTTCCAAGGGGCTGATCAAGAAGCAAGCGGTTAATATTCCGACATACAAGATTGATCCGGCTTTAATCAACTTGGTGAAGTCGAATGCTTTCCATGGGCTCATGAATGAAGACCCCGTCGCGCATATAAGTTAATTTGTGGAGAATTGTGATATGATAAAAATAGACAGATTTCCACAAGACGTGCTCTACTTGAAGCTCTTCTCGAGTTCTCTAGCGAGAAATGCGCGAGAGTGGTTACATAACCTGGACGATGAATATGTGGAATCTTGGGACCACATGGTGGAGGTTTTCTTTGAACGGTTCTTCCCGCCCGAGAAGACCAATGACATGATCAGGAAGATCCACAACTTCACCCAAAAAGCAGAAGAGACCTACTCGGAGACCTGGGAAAGGTTTCAGATCATGCTTAGGCGGTCCCCGCATCACAGGCTTGAAAAAGAGACACAGGTCAAGATCTTCTATTTTTCTCTTTCCGAGCATGATAGAAGTAACCTTGATTCAGCAGGTTTAGGGTTTTTCTTAAACAACACAGATACAAGGTGTTGGGAGATACTGAAAAACATGGCAAAGAAACAGTCTTGGGGCGATAGGGATGCACCAGAACAAGTCAAAGTTGCAGGTGAGTCCAGGGACATCAAGAAGCTGAATGACAAGCTAGATCTTCTAGCCAAGAAATTGCTTGCCAAAGAAGATGCATCATTTGATGAGGAAGCCCAGGTCAAATTTATGCAACAACATGGCTATAGAAATAATGATTATGCTTGGAGGAGGGACAAGAAGTTCTCATGGAAGGATCCAAACAACTTCCTACAAGATCCTGATGCAAAGCCACAACTAAGAGATGAAGATAAAAGCACCGAGTTACTTAGTCAAATGGTGCAACAAAATCAGGAGATGATGAGCATGTTCCAGTAAGCAACTGCAGTCCCAGGGTGATATTTTGACCAAGTTTGGGGAAACACTACAAAGTCATGGAGCACAAATGAGGGCTCTAGAGACGACTGTGACTCAAATTTCAAATGAAGTGGCGGCCATAAAGCATGCCAATCAGCAGAGATAGGTTGGGAATGCAGATGTTGTTCAAGCACATCATCAAGTAAAATATATGTCTATGATTAATGAGGCAGAACCCCCATTGGTAGAGGCTTAGGGCAAAAACAAAATGATGTTTGATATGGAGGCTATACCAGAAATATCGTATCCTCGCATTCATTATGGACTACCAGGCGGATACACTCTTTTCAAAAAATCTCGCCAAGAGCCCATGATGGTCGCGCCCCCGCCTAGGCAAGAAGAGAACGTAAAGGCCATTTGTCAAGGTGCAGATACATCCACTGTGAGAGAGGAGCCACTGCAAGTTATATCTGTTGAAGTTGATCCATCAAAGTTGACGCCAGAGGGAGACATTGAAGCAAGCTTAGGGGAACTTACCCCGAAAAGCTCATATGTGCCACCCAATAAGCGTCTTAACGAGGCAGTTATGTCTAGTCCGGACGGCCCTAGGCCAAAGAAAGAGCATCGGCATTACAGAAAGTTCTTGGAGATGTTCAGAAAAATTCATATCAATATTCTGTTAGTGGAAATGATTGAGAAGATTCCCGTCTACGGGAGGTTTATCAAAGAAATCATCAACAAGAAGAGACGGATTAAAGACACAGATGTTTGCCGGATGAATGAGATGGTGAGCTCAATCATCCATGGGAGTTTGCCACAGAAGAAGAAAGACCCCGGAAGCTTTCATATTCCATGTTCTATATGCAATCAACACTTCCCACAAGCTTAGTGTGATTCGGGCGTGAGCATTAATCTTATGCCACTATCCACATTTCAAAAGCTTGGGTTGAAGGAAATGAAAAAATCAGCGGCAACTATTGAGTTGGCGGATGGGTCCATTGTAAAGCCATACAGAGTGTGTGAGGATGTACTCATCAAGGTGGATAGGTTCATCTTTCCGATGGACTTCATCATCATGGACATGCCACAACTTAAAAGTTGCGAGATGCTATTGGGTAGGCCGTTTCAAGCAACGACCGATGTAGTCACTGCAATTGGGAGAGGTACTCTGACGTTGGGGATTGGCCAAGATCGAGTTGAATTCAAACTGCCGCACGATCACTTGGGCACACTCTCCAAAGTTCCAAGTTGATGACGAGCTTCAAGTCATCTAGCCTAAGACGTTAAATAAGGGCGCTTGTTGGGAGGCAACCCAGCCATCGGTACTTTAGTTTAGTTTCTTTTACATTCATAGTTTGATTTGTTTTAACTTTGTTTTTAGTGTAAAAAAAGATACCGTGATCGTTTGCTCATTGTGCAGGACTGAGGCAGAGTCGATACCATCGACCCTCGCGTCGATGGTATCGACCATGGCACAGGTTGGTGACGGCAGAAATCGCACTGCGTCGATACTATTGACGACCTCATCGATAGTATCGACACACCAATAGGTTGATCGTTAAGTCAAGGTCGATAGTATCGACATGCCAGTCGATACCATTGAGATCTCTAGAGATATTCAGAAGAAATCGTCTCAGTAAAGTCGATACCATCGACGGCCCTGTCGATGGTATCGACACATTCACACATAGAAGGCGGCGGCCGGGCCTCGCGAGGGTTTGCCCTAATCAGAGAGTCGATACTATCGACTCGCATCGATAGTATCTATGTGTCAGCAATCCGGGCCACGCAGATCCAGCCATCGACGACCGTCGATACTCGCGGTAGTATGGATTGTGCTACCCGTGTCGATACCATTGACTCGCGTCGATGGTATCGAAGGGTATGCAGCAGTGCCGGCCACGGCTATATATGAGAAGGATTTGCGTCAGATGACATCACAACTCCAGAGCAATCCTCCTCCACCTGTGCCGAGCGTATTACAGAGTGATCCGAGCTCGACGACGAGCAACACCGAGCACGTTCTTCATCGAGAGGAGATTCCTTTCTCCGATCTTCACCGAGCTCTCTCTATTTCTCTTTCTGTCGCGATCATGGTGCATGTTGCTGGTGCATCGTCGTCACGCGCCGACCCGATGGAAATCCCAGAATTCATGCCACCACCACCGCCCTCGCTGCCAAGCGAGGATGTCTATTCGATGCAGGGCATGTATGCTATGCTGCAAGGCATACAACAGACGTATTAACATCACACGACGTTGTATACCGGTGTTTAGGAAACTACGAACCGGTTACTGGACAATCAAAGGGCAATCTTCGAGAATGAGCGTCTTCTCCTCGACAACCAACAACAGATTCATGATCGGTTGCATAGGATGGAGATGCAACAACAACCCTTTTATGATCACTATTGGAGCCAGAATTACTTTGGAGGCTATCCGCAACCTCCACCTAGGGCCCAGTTTGATCCGAGCTTCTAGGGGGAGTATCCATCTTGGGACCCCACGGCTCCACAGTACCCGCCTCCTCTTGAAGAGTAAATCGGTATCTCTATTCCAACCTTTAAGATTGTTTTTGACTATGAGGCCATAGTCGAATTCAAGCTTAGGGGGGGTGTTGGAACAACTCTATTTTTTATTTTTCTCTATTTTTAGTTTTATTGCTTTTGTTCTTGTCATTTGTTTCTTGCAATCTTAGTTGTTTGTAGGATCCACATTCTATCTAGCATAATCGTGGATGTCTTAAGTCTTATGTCATCTCAGTTGCATGTACATGGGAATTAAGGGGAAGTTAAAAACTTTTGAGTGTTCGCAAGCTTGAGTATTGTTCAACTTTGATCACTTAACTTAAGAAATTGATTGGTTTTGTCAACTTTAAAACAGAAAATCACAACTGTACATTCCTAATGATTCATGAAAGTGGACGGAATTGGTTGTTTGAGCCTAAACTGATCAAATGATAATGAGACTCTAATTTGAAGTAAGAGAGAGAAACCTCTTAACTACTACACAGGTCAGTAAGGAGGGACACATAATACTTTTCAAAGGTTCGATCAATTAGTCTTGTGATCTGTCCACCTCATTGCTTTTGACAATCCACCACGAGATTTGGAAGTAAAGTACGGTTTCAACCTTTTTGATTGCATGTCATGTAGATAGGACTTGCATTGCAACCACTTTCATATGTTTTGCATGAAAAAAAATAGAACAGTTATACATGCACATTACCCTTAGGTGCATGTCATTTAGTTGCATTCATAACTTTTATGCATAGAGTACATCATGTACCTCATTTCTTCCTTAATGGTGAATTAAATTGTTCCATACCTTCTAAATAGTTCAAATATTTGAGTAATGCAGAAAAAGTAAGTTCAATAAAGTATTCATTGGCAATTATGGATATAAGGGCTTGAAAAAAAAAGAAAAAAATCTGAAAAAAAATGAAATTGAAAAAAAAGAAGAGAAAGTCATTAAGAAGCAAGTAGAATAAGAAGGAGAAAGGAGCATAATCTCACCTGCATTTTAAGATGAATGAGTACATGATGTAGCTCAATTAGATATCCATCTCATTTTGAAATGGGATGTTAGTGCATGCATCATTCCACCCAATCTTAGGCATTAGGGAATTTTTCATGTGCATTTGCATCATTTAGGGCATTTTTGTTTTATGCATGTTGAAATTGTATAATGCTTCCACTTCTTTCATTAGCCACCCATTCCATCCACCCATTGCTCGGATTGGTAGGCTACCGTGATTTTCTCCTCACTTGTGAATATCGGGAGAACTGCTTCCATGTAGATGGTAGTTAGGGCGAGCAACGTAGTATAGGAGATCGCAAGATGCATTAAGTCTGGACCGACGAATTTTATTATGTTAACTGCCTTATGTGATAGTGTTCAATAGTTTTGAGGTAGACATCTTTTACGGATAATTACTGTCGCCTTTAGGGTAATTATCATTTTGTGGTTAGCGAGGGCCGGTATGCGAATGTCCGGTGGGAGTCATATGGGATGTTTGTTGTGATGCTTTATTCTTTAGTTGACTCTGGCAATTCTATTCTAAGGTTTAGTTGCTCGAGGGCGAGCAATGTTCAAGCTTAGGGGAGTTTGATGCGATGATTTTGAATCGCATTTATAGACTAGTTTGCTATGTGTTTTATGCATTTATTAGTCATTTTCATCGTTAATGTTGCATAATTCATCTACTTTGGTCTATGCTACTTCTTTATGTCAAATTTCCCTTATTTTAGCATTTTGAGTATTAATTATCAAAAGAATACATTTTGTGTAGACTTATGTGGTTTCGTATGTTAATTTCAAGAAAAACAAGTATCTGTTATTGTCGATACCATCGACAGTGGTCGATACCATCGACCAGACCACAGGTTGCTAGCCGCAAGGACAAAAAAAGTCGATACTATCGACAGGGATGTCGATGGTATCGAGATACCATCAGGTTGCTGGCGAGAAGTCAATCGATACTATCGACCCATATGTTGATACCATCAACTAGTGGAGCATCAACGACGGTGAAAGGACAAAACCGACACCTAAGAATGTCGATACCATCGACCCGCGTCGATGGTATCGAGATAGCATCAGGCACAAAGACAAAAGAAAAGAAGAACTGCCGATATCACGCTAGGTCGATACCATCGACCGTCGTCGATGGTATCGACACCGTCAGATATGAGTTTGCTTCAGATTGATCTTAATCTGACGGTTGTGATTAATTGGTGACCTAACTCGGGAAGTATACCTAATGACGGCGCCCAAGAGGGGATCATCACGTCATTAGCTGCTGCACACATCCCAAGAAGGTGTGGATAGAAGAACGGAGCCCAGAAGCACACCCCAGCCGATCCGGACGCTGAAGAAGATGATTTCTACCACCGAAAGGCGGGAGAACGCGTATTCCACACCAAGGATCGCTTGGATATTCTCCGTTCAGGGGTTTCACCGCTCAATCACGTTTTTCTCCATGTTTCCCTTTTTCTACTCCATGTTTTGCTCTGAGATGAACATGCGAGGCTAATCTCCTTTGTCTTTAGGACCGGGAGTAGCCCGAGAATTCATTGTATGACAATTTTATCATAGTAACTCATATCTTATCTCTTAAATCCATGGTATAATTTTGTTTTCTCAATTATATTGTTATGCTAGATCACCATAATAATAATCTAATGCCCTTAATTGCTTTGAAAGAAGAATTAATGGTTGAAAAGAGACGAAATTTACATTAATTGACAAATCCCTTGAACAAGGTGGTGTAAGGTTAATGGTGGATACCGAGAGATCGTTTTTAATGCACCTAGTTTAGGGTATAGGTTACTACGACGGTGGAACCGACCTAGACGTAGGTAGTGAATTGTACCACGACAGTGGGCAATTCTGATTTCAGGCCACTACCCGGATAGAGAGATAAGATTGAGTGACTGCATAGAATTTAATACAATGAAAACCCGTGGTGAAATCGCAATCCTAAAGATCTCATTTTGAATTGATTAAACCAAACATTTAATCGATTGCTTTGTTTTGTTTTATTTTTATTTTCTTTTAATTTTAACAACAAATCTCAACTATTTAATCGGTCTAGCTGATCGCGAGTAGTTAGTAGGAGTCTCCGACAATTTCACGTATCCCTGAGTTCGACTCGGGCCTCACAAAGGCCTATATTACATTGACGTGTACACTTACATTTCTACACACGGTAAATCCGTGTCATTGGTCTTTTAGCGCTATGCCACCATCACTCCATGCCCCTACACCTTGGAGGAAGGAGGAGGACGTCTTTTTGTAGCTGAAGTGAAGGATTGATCCATCTACACCAAGCTCCATGGATTCTTCTACCTCTTTCTCCCTTCTTTTTGTATTTTGCATTTCCGTGAGTAGCTAGGCCCCTTGGGTGGGCTGTTTGGGGTCAAAATGTTACTTTGATATCATGTTGGGGAAAAATGATATGTAAACATTATCTTATGATTAAATTCTAATTTTATCTCACTCTTCATGAATTGCTTGTTGGTTTGTGCTTGAAATCACCTAGGAATTTAGGGTATTTTCTTAAATGTGTGAATTTTGTGATTTAATCCTAGGTCCAATTCATGGATCCCTAACTAGCTACCCATCCTCCTACATGTTAATCAATTCTCCTAACCCTAGTTGAGAGATCTAAGTAGCTAGTTTAGGTGAATTTAGTGTTATTAGCTTAGAGATTTCTCAAGGATAGAATGTGGGTATGTGAGGCCTAAAATCTCATTTCCTCTCCCATTACTACCCTCAACCCATAATCACCCTAATCCCATCTAACCTAGAACCATAGGCGTGTTTAGACTATAATTGAATTGCACCTATACCCTAACCCAATTGAGCCTCACAAGGGTCATAGTGATGCTAGGGACTAGTCCCCCTATACACAACTTAGCATATCCATGGCCAATTAGTAGTTTAGGATACTTCACTCTAGCTGGTTGGCTTTTGATAATCTAAATGAAATCTTAATGTTCACATGTCACCCCTACCTAATTGATAGGGGCATCGCCCCAAATAGCCCACACATCCTTTTATTGCTTTAAAACCGTAATTGCCTTCTTTCTTAGCTAGTGTTATCTTAGTTAGTTCTTTACTTGCTTAGTTAGCTTCTTGCCTTGTTCTTGCTTTATTCTTGCTATCTAGATATTTAATTTCTCTCATGCTTAGTTTGCTAGCTTAGTGTAGTATAGACCTTTCCTTGCTTGCCTTGTCCTTTCTTGCTCAGTAGAATGAACTGTCTAGGGTAAACTTAGGTTTTATTCTTGTTTACTTTCCTTTACTTACTTTCTTGCTCAACTTAGTGTAATCAATCAAAATAACCTTCAAACCCTTAAACCCTAGACTCCGCAGTAGGAACGTAGCCCAAAAACTAACCTAGCTTTAGTTCCCCCTTTTATCCCTGTGGATCGAACCTATACTTGTCACCCTCCTATACTATGACATGACCCCACACGCTTACGAGTGTAGTGTTTTGGTGTATGTGAGTATGTTTCTTTAGGTCCTTATAAATTTTGAAAGTTATCCATCGTGTGTGTTTGTTCGTGGGGTTTCATCTATTCAAACTCCAATTGAGTAGTGTGTAAAGCCATTGGCAAGGATGCGCTAAGCTTTATGGCGTCATTTATGGGGACAAAAAGTGCCATAGCTACCTAGTAGTTGTGGTGTTGAATCTCCCCTTTGGCATCATCACTGCTATTCTTTATTCATTATTCTTTGTATTCTTTATGCATATTGGTTTGATAACTTGCCCTATTTTGTTTGGTTGTTCCTTGTGCATGTGACATGCCACTCGGGGAAGACAAGATGGAAGGCCAAAATATACCTCACAAGCCACTTCAAGATTACTTCATGCCTAGCAACTACAAATCTCTAATTGCTAGCAAAGTTGATCAAATGTCAGGGGAGCAATTCTCCATCCTTGTAGGTATTCTTTGTCTCCTTCCCACCTTCTATGGCATGGAGAGTGAGAACCCCTACAAGCATTTTGACTCATTTCTTGAAGTATGCTCCACCTTTAGGATGTTGATGGCTAATGATGACACAATCTGGTTGACCTTGTTCTCATTCTCCCTCAAAGACAAAGCTAAAGATTAGTATGATTCTAGGAGGGACATCATGAGTTGGGAAGCGATGAAGAATGCCTTCCTAAGGCAATTCTATTCTATAGCAAGGTTAATACAAATGCGGCGTGCCATTATGAATTTTAGTCAGATGGGAACTGAGTAGTTTCACAATGCGTGGGAGAGATTTAAGAATATGTTGAGAGAGTTCATGCACCATGAGATCCCTTTGTGGAAGCTAGTTCAGTACTTTTACTCTGGTCTATCTCCAAAGAGCCAAACCTCAGTAGATTCTACTTGTGGAGGAGTTTTCACGGCTAAACCAACCAAGGAGATATGGCCCTTGTATGAGCAGCTGACAGAAGGTTCAAGAATCTGAGCTTCTAGCATGATGAATGACGATGGCCATGCCTTTGATATGACATATCCGCCTCATAATGACTCAATCCCGCAAGTGATGAAGATTATTGGTGACATGGTGAGCTTCGTGAAGAACCAAGTGACAAATTTTCCTTGCCACTTGGTCAATTCTATTGAGTTCTATGGTGAAGAAAAGAAGACACCTCACTCTTGTAGCTACCAGGAACCACAAAGTCCAAGATACAACTCAAGGTTTGAGGAAGAGGTTATCTCTAGGTTGGAGAGCTTTGATGACATACAAATGAATGTGGCAAGGCTTGAGGAGATGATAGAGCACCTATCTTCCATAATTTCTCTCCAAGAAAAAAATTGTCTTCAAAACCCATCTTGAGTTTCAATGAAGCAAGTGGACTAATGCCTTCTTCACAAGTTTTCTATAGTCCACCTCCCATGCAAGTATAACCCATAGAACACTTTCAAGACAATCCCAAGACTTACACTCCTCCTCCCCCTCCATCTCCACAAATTTCTCAATAATTCACCTTCCCACCTCAATTCCCCCCTTCACCTCAATTTCAATACCAAGTACCACCTCCACCTCCTCCACAGCCACAACTAGCTCCCCCTCTCCACCATGAGCAAGGAAGTGATGTGATAGTTCGAAGGAGTGGGAAAACTCTTGAGCAGCCCACAAGTCAAATAAAGGTTGATAAAGAAAAGAAAAGGTAGTCAAGTGGTGATACTGTGATTGAGATTTTTGAAGATGATTCTATGGCACCACCTATTGATTTTGGGATACCATGTGCTCCACCTCACACTCCATTTGTAGATCCCACCATCCCTAGTGTTCCATATCATGTTGATGCAAACAAGGCCAAAGCAAGTGAGCCACCATTCATTGAAGCATTAGATGAACCATCGGAAGTAAGAAGGAGATAAAGGCACAATATTGACATTTTTTAGGTGTTTCGCCAAGTGAAGGTCAATATTCTATTATTGGATGCTATCAAGCAAATCCCATAATATGCCAAGTTTCTAAAGAACTTATGCACTATGAAGAGAAGGTCAATAGGGAGAATACCAAAGAGAGTCAAGCTGACTGAACATGTGAGATAAATCATATAACACTCACTTCCCATTAAGAGGAAAGACCTAGGAGCGCCAACCATACCTAGCTACATCGGGGGACATTGCATAGACAAGTCCCTACTTGATTTGAGATCTAGCATGAATTTGATTCCATATAGTGTCTATGTTGAGATGGGTTTAGGGAAGTTGAAATTGTCACATTGTACTCTCCAATTGGTAGATCGCTCCATCAAAGTGCCTAGAGGACGAGTGGATGATGTCTTCATAATGATTGATAAGGAAAGAGGAGCAGTGTTCCTGGATGATTTCATTGTTCTTAACATGGATCCGGATGATAGAAAGATTCCCATCATCTTGGGAAGACCATTGTTATTTACATCTGATGTCGAGATACATGTTCACAATGACATAATGACATTCTCTTTCATGGACATGAAGATAAAGATCAACATATACAAGTCCTCAAACCGACAATTTTGAGGTGAGGATATTAGATACGATCACTTCAAGAGTCTTATTGATCATTTGTGAGAAGGAGGTCTAGATGAAAGGTTTGATGATAGTTTTGGTGATCAAAGGGATGTGGAGAATAGGTTGAGTGCAAATGAGAGATGCATTTATTGTAAGAATGGGTGCATGATGATGCCAAATGGATGAATGATTAAAGAATCACCAAGAAGCCCAGATAAAGGTAGGAAACTCAATGCTTGTGGGAGGCAACTCACCTAGGTTTGGGATTTTTTCACCCAACCTTCCATTTTTGATGCTTTTGTTTTGTTATTACACTTCCCAAGAAAACATACACACATACACTTGTTTTTAATTTTTTTTTAGTTTTGAGATGTGCAGGTGAAATTAGGTTGAAATGAGGAAAATTAGATGAAATTTTGACAAGAAATACATGAAAAATCACTTTGGATCAAATATTAGATGTTTTGATGAGATTTGAGTTTAAATCAGCTATCACAGTACTCACCACGGCTGTGGAGACATGGAACGGCCATGGGGGTGCACTCAAATTCAACAGAGAAATCAAAATGAATTAAAGAAAATTCAAGAACTGAAGAACAATCCCAACATGATTGTGCTACATGAAGACACCACGGTCGTGCTGCAGCCCGACCCAACAATTAAAACAACCATTTTACAAATTTGCATTTCACTTACTCATTCATTTCTTCTCAAATTGAACGGCCATCTTTGCGCCCTAGAGGCTATGCATCACTTTGCATCTCCTCTCCAATCCTTGAATCACCACCAAATCACCCTAATCCATATCTAATCAACCCCCTATCATTTCCACTACCTTAACATACAAATTCCACCAATTTTCATCTACAATTCTCCCATTTCTCTCCAATCTACCCCAACAACCCCATTCATTGGAGAAAATTGAAAATCCCAAAATCTCCCACCAAAATCAGTCAAATATGAAGCAAATGGCAAAGAAGGTCGTAGAAAAGACCAAGGGAGTGATTTCCTACTAACTCTGTCCCAAGAATGGATCATCTTCAAGTCTGGCATCTACTGCTCCACTGCCCGCCTCTGGCTCCACAAAAACCGTCCGTTTGATGGAATCCAAATTGGATGCTTTGATAGATCTAATTGTGGAGAAGCATCATCGCAACCATGACATGCACCTTTATAGATATTCCCAACCGGCCCTCAGTTTCAGTAGCTCGACCATCAATTTCAGAGGTACGTCCTTGGGCATCCTCGAGACCACATCCGCAACCTCAACCTCAACCTTGAGCACTGAGATAGTTACTTTTAGATGATGAGGATGAGGTGATTCCAGATGCACCACAACCAGAGGCACCCCGATAGCATCCTGAGAGAGAGTCCGAGGTTACTAGTAGTTGGCCAAAGAAGCCAAAGCACCCAGAGTGCTTATCACACAAGGTGATTACCGCCTTTTATGCATGTTGGGAAAAAATGGAGAGCATGGGTTCCTATGCCTATTTCTAGGGTGTAATGGAATCAGTGGGCCTTTTCGACATCTTGGCAACACCACAAGACACTTATGTGGAGTTGACACATCTGTTCTTTGCCACTTTAGAGATGATTTGTGATGATGGTGAGGATGCCATTAGAGTGGTGATTGGAGACAAGTTCTAGGTTATTACCTCAAAGATGCTAAATAAGATGTTTTCTCCCAGTGATGATATGGTATCCCTCTTGGATGGGGGAAGGATAGAGAACGACTCGAGTACTACCTACATCACCATGTGGAAGTACTTCACCAGCCATAGTAGTTTTGTAGCGGGGAAATTCAAAATATGCATGATCCATAATCCATTCCTCCGCTATGTATAAAAAGTGCTTGTAAGTGCAATCTTCAGCAAGTATGAAAACCAAGGCAGCTACACAAAGAAAGATCTTTTTATCTTGGGTTGACTGGTTAAAAGAAAGTTTGTAAATTTGGGTGCTTTACTAATAGATCATTTGAGGACAATCACCTCCACGAGCAACAATCCATTCATTATGGGAGGGATTCTGACGTCTATTGTTGTCACCCTAGGTCATGATGTTTCTGGATATACCAGGGCAGAGGGGGGAAGTTAGTGGAACTGCACTACTTGATTTGTTCTTCTATGATTACAGTAGTGGATCAGAAAAACATATATAAGATCAACCCCCATATCTAGGTGTCTCATTGGAGCTACCCTACCACACTCCTCTCTTAGAGGAGCATGGGCACACTCCAAACTTCTTGAAGACCCTAAGGAGATATGAGGAGGATCACCCTAGAGGGGAAGGAATACCAGAGGTGATACTAGATGAGGGACTGGGAGGGCCCTCACGGGAAGCAGAGTAGAAGAGAGAAATAGAGGCAACAGATGCATGTCAAGTCAGGAGATGGGAGGTGGAGGCATCACATCAGCCACAACAACCCACAACAAACACATATGACATGTCCACTATACATGAGTATCTAGAGGGCATCCAAAGCACACATGACAACATACTAAGAACCCAGGAGGGCATTTTGAGGGAACAAGAGGGTTTCTAGCATACCCAGGATGCTATGTGGTTAGACTATCATTAGATGCACTATCAGGTCAACAACATGTATCAATTTCAGCATGCCCATGCCTAAAGGAACCCCTAGTGGGGGGATATTGGTGGAGTGTAGTGTCAGCATATCAGGATAACTACCAGCCTCCATAGTCAGACTATTGGGGTTCCTACTACTTGCATCCTCCACCACAGGGAGGGACACCTCCATATCCACCATAGTGACCGTCTACTCTATCACTCCTATACATCATGATTCAAAAGTTTGGGGTGGTAGGGCGATATGTCCTTTTTCCCATTTCACTCTTTTTATAGTTCACCTGCCATTTAGTTTTGTTTTCTTGTTTTGTTTTGTTTCTCTTGCTATCTAGATTATATTTTACCTACTTTGCATGCTTGCATGTCATGTAGTTTACTTTCTGTCACTTTATGTGTAATTTTCAAAAAAAAATTCTCTTTTTGCCATGCATTGTGCATGATGTAGATTTTTGGTAATTTTTACATGTCTTAGCTAGGATTTACTTGTTTCCTACTTTAGTTTTCCATAATGAAGGTTTATATGTGATTGAAGGCAACTTGGCACCATTTTGGCCAATTTTCCCCAAATTTAGAATTTCTTGCCTAAAAGTGTGTTTTGAACCAATCTCTGCTTGTTGGATTGAAAATGATGACCTTGGACAAATGTTAGTGAATTAGCATGGTCTATTGTTAAATGGCCTCATTTTTTACTTTTTACATGTGCATCACCTCTCTCATGCTTGTGAACTGTTTGGTTGAATTGTGATTGAAGTAAGTTGCAAATGCTTAGAGTTTTGTAGAATCTCATGATAAAAATGTGGTTTTAATATTTCTCATTCATGTAGTGTGTCATTGCTTGATGAAATTCTTGTAGTAATTTTTATGCAGGAAACCTCATGTTGATGTCCACACTAGTAACCCCTCTTTGACCTGACATTTCTTCCACCATCTTCTTACCTCTCCGCCTCATGAAAGGATTCCGAAGTGCACATATCAGCCGTGGCCACCTCCAAAAGTTTGGGGTGGCCACATATATATCCCCACACTTCACTCTCATCATCATGTGCACCAAGGGCAAAGAAAAGAAAAAGAAAAAATGTCAAAAGAAAATAAAAGATGCTCCTATTTTAGAGAATCTAAATAAAGAAAAGATGAGTGTGTAAAAGCACTCCAAATTCTTACTACAACCCTTTCTTCCCTTTGCATGCCCATGGAGCTAGGGAATGTCAAACCTAGCTCATTTTTCCCTTTTTCACAGCCACGTGTTAATGACCTCACTTTCAACATCCTCCAATTAAGGAAAGACGTCGGGAAGTGCACCTTGATGATATGGGTAGTCCAATAATTCCTTTTAAGATCATGTTATCCAAGGCCTCAAAAATCCTAGGACGTTACTTAGTGTGGTTGGACATATGAGATTGACTGCATGAATGTGAAACAACAAAATTAATCATTTTTGACCTTTTCACCATGAAATGGTTTACCCAGAGTGATACGACAACCATATGGATTGATTGTGTTTTCTGTGCTCTATATTTGAAATTTGTAGGCTCATTGCTCTAATCATGATTGGTTTGTGAAAGAGGAGATGAGAGAGGTGGAATGCATATGCTTAGTCATCCTTGAGCCCATTTAGTCAATATTCACTTATTGAATTGCATTTGTCATTTCTTGATTGTGGAAAAATTGTAGAGAGATTGAGTTGGATCATACTTGAGGACAAGTATGTTTTAAGTTTGGGGTGGTGATTCAGCCCTATTTTAGGGCTTTATCTTGTGTCATATTGCATTTTAATCACATATATACCTATTATATTGCATGCTATTTCCCCTAATATGCATATTTGTATAAAATGCACTTAAGGACATTATTTGCATGTTTTTCAGGCATTTGCACCACACTTGATGGAAGAGAGAGAAGGAGCCATCCTAGGGTTTCTCTACCCTTGGAGAGGCCTAAAGTGAAGTTTGAGGCTTCCTCAACCTACCCCTAGTGGCCAAAGCTCTATTGAAGCAAAGGTATCCAATAATGAACAAAAGATCAAGTCAAAGTGTTGCAACATATATCACCATGAGTGTGGTACCTCAGAATGCTTGTGTTGGCTCATCCGAAGTCAACAGAGTCACATTGAAGCAAAGTAGGAATCACCACGGCTATGCCATTCAGAATGGTCGTGGTGGACTAACCCAGAACGACTGTGCCACCTAGAACGACTGTGTGATAGCTGATGGAAAACAGTTGTGGAGCCAAGAATAGGCAGAGTTTTCCACGCTAGCACGACTGTGGTGACCACCATGGCCATGCTACCCTAGCCCCACCACGGTCACACTACTTTAGGTACAAATTTAACCATGTTACTGTGATTTTCCCCATTTTTCAGCACAGTCATTCCACACCACAACTGTTCTCACCCCACTCTGCCATGGCTGTGGTGACCACAAAAGCCTAGCTATTTTTGCAATGTATTTCCCACTTTGCCTCCACTTGACCTATTACTTCCCCCACACCTATATATACCTATGTGGTGGCTAGAGCATAAGGTTAGATACCTTCCACCACCTCCTAGCTCCCCATTTCTGCATTCCACCCATTCCGCTCCATTTCCACCTCCATTCCACTTCATTTCACCATTTCCACCACCAAAACCCTAGTTTCTTAATATTTTAGCCCTATTCCACCATCATTCCATTCCCCTACACCTTGGAGGAAGGAGAAGGATATCTTATAACAACTGAAGTGGAGGATTTCTCCATCTACACCGAGCTCCATGGCTTCTTCTATCTCTTTCTCCCTTCATTTTGTATTTTGCATTTCCATGTGTAGCTATGCCCCTTGGGTGGGTTGTTTGGGGTCAAAAATATTACTTTGATACCATGTTGGAGGAAAATTATATGTGAACATTGTAATTTTATTTTCTACTGATTATATTGTATTTCTATCTCGCTCTTTATGAATTTCTTGTTGGTTTGTGCCTAAAATCACCTAGGAATTAGGGAAATTGCTTATATGTGTGAATTGTGGGATTTGCTCCTAGGTCCAATTCATGGATCCCTATATAGCTATCCATCCTCCTACATGCTAATCAATTCTCTTAACCCTAGTTGAGAGATCTAAGTAGCTAGTTTAGATGAATTTAGTGTGATTAGCTTATAGCTTTCTCAAGGATAGAATGTGGGTGATGTGAGGCGTAAAACGTCATTTCCACTCCCATTACTATCCTTAGCCCCTATCACCCTAAGACCATCTTTTTAGGTTTTACATGGTCAGAGTAGGTAGCAGAAACAAAAATTTTACTTGACCATAAACCTATAACCAGCAGATCGCATCAACATCTATGTAATGGGAAGGATGGTTTTAGAGAGATATACCTAATCTTGAGGCTTGCTCAGTGAAAATACCTTGTAGCTAGTGCGGTCTTCAACCACCTGTCTTTGACGGTGTCTGTGCAGCTCTTGGTCTTGACCTAGACTGTGGTTGACTATCGTCCTCCTGAGCAGTAGAAGTCTCCCACCTCTGTAGATAGTCCACACGGACCACCAGGAACTCTAGTTGTCTTAAAGGACAGACTACAAGGAGTCGTCCCCTTCTATTAGTGTACTAGTCACCAACACACTCTCCCACCACCATTCATTTTCATACAGTTGCCTTTCCCTCGTTGTTCCTCCATGGACGGGTAGAACTTGTTTGGGCTCTCTCGATTACCACAATTAGAGAGGACAACAACTTTGTAGAGCAACTGATGTTCTGAGTTGTGTCTCTGGAGAAGCCCCTTGTACCCCTTGTACCCCTCTATTTATAGTAGAGGGTAGGGTCAGGGTTCCCTATCTGTACGAGAGTAGAAGGGTCCATAATTTCCATGAACAATTTGCACTTTGACAGACGAACCGGTCGTTTCACAATTGAAACGGTCATTTGGCAAGGTGAGTCAATCAATACACTTGTGAACTAGTCAGTTGGGAGTGTGAACCGGTCGGTTCACTTAGTGAACCAGTCATTTCACTTCCCATACTTTCCCACAATTGACTTTCCTTATTTATTTCTAATTAACATAATATTAATTCTTGTCCCAATTGAATCGAACAAGTGAAACAAAAAACTTTTTCTCACACATTGGGACAACCCAACAATGCTCCTTTGAACACATGAACCGATCGGTTCACCAGAGTGAACCAGTCATCTCACTATCCATGAGTCGATCGGTTCACCCAGTGAACCGGTTAGTTGGTGGTCCAGAATGTACAAAACATAGTCAATTCGGTTCTCAATCAATCTGACACTGAAATCAGTTGGTTCAATACTTGAACTTCATGATTTTGAGTCAAGTCTAGTGATTGAATATTCGATTGAGTACCTAAATACTTTAGTAATAAATCCAAACATCATTCATGGATAAACTTCTCTTCTAGGTTAATCCTTTGTGTGTGACCCTATAGCTTCCATTTCACGCTGGCAGTGAATCTCCATAATTAGCTTATGACATCACAAGTAAAGAGTGGCACCTAGTGGTACATAATTTCTACCCAAGTGAAAAGGAAAGCTGGAGAACAACTTTCAATCTTACAGCCTGTGATTGGTGTTCCAGTGAATGTATAATTCCTTTGTCTCTGATATCTTGTATGAACTCAAGGCATGGAGTTGTCATCCTTTCAATGTTCATTCATGTTTCTTGAACTAGAGCAGATTGTCTGAGATATGTGTGACATCAATATCATATATTGATTCACATGTGCATGTACATTCCTTTCTCAGTCTCGCTTATCAAGTGTCCTAGACATCATTCTCCCTTAGGAGGGACAAATCCCATATCTGTCACTCATAGTCTATCTCATGCGTCAAAGCCACCCAATCATCACTGTTATAACAACCCATGTTTCAGGATTGTGCTTGATGATGTCAAAGTGTACCAATCACATTTGATGAGTGTAGTGATTTCAGGTCTAGGAATCACAATCACCACCATCACTTCGATAGATGACTCTGATTACCATGTCATGGTTCCATGTGTCACTCTCATGGTGGGTCAGTCTGATACACTATTCTCTAACATGTATCCATGTGCTTGGTTTGATATCATATATCATGACTAATGAGACACTATCATCAACCAACACACACTCTAGTCTTGATGTGTCATTGTTGTCTATCAACCTTCCACAATGACATATGTCTAGGGACATAAACAAGAATATACATACTCTTAGCATCCGTATTATCTCATTGTTCAAGTCACATACTTGAAGACATACGTCATTGAGTATTGTCATTCTTTAGACATTCATTCTGCTCCATCATTTATCTCATAATTGATTGAGCTAGATAAATTGGAAGATTGCCTTTGATATTTATCAAATCAATCATGACGTATGCCAATCCAATCATCATATGATTGGCTCTCAGGGCATAAATACCAATAGAATCCCACTTGCACTTAGAGACAATAACCTTTGAATCATATTCTCAGTGGTATCTAAACATGTCCCACATGTTTCTACTGTGCTAGTGCTAATTTAATGAGTTAGCAACACTTTGCTTTAGTCGGTATATTGCATGTTTCACATCTTATCGTTGTATGACATTTTGTATGAGATGGAGTTACCATAATATGCTATATGATATTCCTTGCCTAACAATTAGCTCCATAGTTTGAATTGGTATTTCTACTTTGTCATCAATGGTTGGAATATCTATAAGTTCATCTGTATGAACTTCTAGATCCATATAGTATCCTTCGTTGTTCATAACACAAGGATACTCGACATTCCCTTTTAGAATTAAATGGCTTTTAATTTTACTCGGAACATTTCCATTTAACTAACTCATATTCACTTTTACATTTTATATTTTGCAATCATTTTTTGTCATTTCAGAAGCTTGCATTAGTGTAATTCATTTACACTCAACTCTTCCTTTTATTACCATAGAACTAATCCTTTAATACTTCACAAGTACTTAAATAAGCTCTTTATGGTATTCCAGTGACTCTCATTGGAAGTAGACAGATATACAATTGTCATGCCCAATACATTCGAGATAACTGGATGAGCATATCACATTGTCATGTCCACTGCATACAAGATGATGAATGCATATAAATATATTATTGTCATGTCCAATACATACAAGATAATGGGATGATTACATACATGATAGATCCAATTGAGAATGCATAAGGCATCTATCTATGTGTTCCTATTCTTCATAAGAATTTGGGACACTAGGCATCTAAGAGACTAACTCCATGTAATATGGACAAGTTTTCTCCCACTGAATCTTTGCATACTAAACTCTTCAGTACAGACTGCCAATGTATTCTTTCTCTTTATTAGGTCAAGAGACTTTAGAGAACTAGATCTATAAATATATATTTCTATCAAATATGACATTTCTCTTTATTTCCTTAAAGAAGGTATTTTCACACCAGTTTCTATTTTAGAACATTTCATTCCTCATCATCATGTGGAATTATAATACAATCCCACTAAATCTTTGTAATCACAGGTCCCTTCTTTATTTTGATATATTAGTCATAATCTTTGACTATATAAAATTAAAGACTCCAACTTTGAGATGCTTGTATTTAATCATTCATATTGATTAATCTCTTGTAACTTATGGACTGCATTTGCATTAACAAAATTATAAAACCCTTCAGGTTTTTTCACCTACACAACCTCACGTTATTCTTTCTAGGAATGCAGTTTTAATATCCATATGTCAAATTTCATAGTCTTCAAGTTCTAATAGCAAGCATGATCCTTTATGGCCTATAGCAACTGCAATTGGTTAAATAAAATCATCAGGATCAACATCTTGAACTCACTTGAATTTATCTCAACCAATCAACTCTTCAAATGTCATCCATGTCAGTCTTAACTCTTAAGACCCAATTGCACTTATGGATTTTATCCCTATAAGTTGTATTGTTAAGGTCATACCTTATTTGGTTCACAGGGAAGTCATTTTGGATCTTATGGCTTCAAGCCATAACTCAAAATCTGGTTCCTCAACATCATTTAGACAGATTATTGGCTCATGATCATATGACCAATTCATCACCTTTGAGTTTGTTGGATACCATTATCCATCAAGCACAAGGTGTTTTCTACTAGATATATGAGGTGTATCTATTACATAAGGTATTTGAGAATCCACAACACTTGTGATTCTTAATGTCCTTTTATACGTTCATTTAGTATAAATTAAGCATGTTCTTTAAATAATTCTAGAAGATTAGTTATTTGTTTGATGGTCATTCTCTTTACCTTTTAGAGTATGATTCCTTCTTTTATTTAGACATCATGATTCCTTAATCATGAGTTCTCTATGATACACTATCATAATTACTCACAAGGTTCTCAAACATTTGGTTTAAGTATCTCATAGTTTGATCATATCTAAGTATTAATACTTTTACCATGTCTTTAGTTCATTTATGATCCTCTTGAACACTTCAAGATATTCATATTAGTGTTTCTCTAAACACTTTTAATGAAGTATTAGCATGTACTCCAATAGGTATGTATATACATAAATATGTATTATACCTAATAGAATAGTCATTCTCCCACTAAATCTAGTGAAGATTGACTTGTCATCATGCCTAATAAACAAGAAATTCATATCTCTTAATGGTTCATTAACCAAGAGAGTCTAGTTTATCCATCAACATGGAATCTAGAGATGAATTTCTCATTCATTTTTTTAGATGATAATGCTTTGTTTGAGTCATCAATAACTTTTAGGTATTTTATATTTTATCTCATGCATATAAAGTACCACAAGATAAATAAGGCATTGCCATAAAAGATCATATCTTTGAAATTGAAACATGAACTTTATTGATATCCTTGTCATTAAAAAATGCAAAAATAAAAAAATGTTTCTATTTATTGGCAAAATGAAATGGTAGTTCATAACTCTATTACATGCCCTTTAGGCTAAAATAAAATTAAAGGTACTACTATCTATGGCAGCAACACTTTCTCCATTCTTGATGAGTGTTCTTTCTTGATCCTTTCATAAAGGCCTTCACTTCTTTTCAGATTCTGCACATCATTATTTCAGATATTTCTCCTGGTATCATATACCTGAGAAGAAGCATTTTAAGTTTGTTTCATAATACCTGAGGTGGAGACTTCCATCCCCTCCTTCTTCTTTAGTTCATCTATGTAGAGAGGGTAATTTCTCTTCCAATGTCCTGGCTCATGACAATGGTGACATTTGCCTCCCTTGTTCACCCCTCCCTTGGCCTTGAGAGTTGAAGATGACCTGGATTGCTGGATAGCATCAGAACCTTTCTTAACTTTTCCCTTGCCCTTGCCCTTGGCTTTAGACTTTCCCTTCTTTCTTCTGATCATCATCATAGATTTGGGTTTGTCTTTCTTCATCTGTGCCTCAGTTGTCCTCAACATGCCCAACAACTCTATCAGTGGCCTGTCAAAGTTGTTCTCACAAACTGACTGTAGGACTTTGGCAACAATTGCATTATCACATTAGTAGCAAACTCTTAGCTCAGAAGGAATCCTAGTCGAGTTAGGTTCTCCACATACCCAATCATCTTGAGTGTGTGAGGGCCTACTAAATCTCCTTCTCTCATGATGCACTTAAACAATGCCTTGGAGACATCATATCTCTCTTGTCATGCTTGGTCTTGATACATGTTATTGAGTTGTTGAACCATCTCAATGCCATTCATGTTCTCATGTTGTCTCTGCAACTCATAGTTTGTTGATGACAACATCAAGCACTTTGCATCAATGGCATCCTCAGTATGCTTCTTGTAAGCGTCCCTTTCAGCCTTTGGTGCGTTGGGAATGGGTTCTCCTAGCTCTGGTGTATCTAGGACATAGAGATTTTTGTCTTGAGTGAGAACAATTCTCAACGTCCTAAACTAGTCGTGGAAGTTGTTCCCATTTAGTTTGTCCTTCTCAAGGACTGATCACAACGAAAAGTGATTGTTGTCGGTAGCCATTTATTCTATAAAAAGGAAATTTGTAATATTAGTTCAAAACTCTTTTGATTTGATTTTGAAAATTTACTATATTAATTAGGTCTTTAATTAATTATAGCTCCCACTATTTTGATCAAATTGATACCCATCAAGTATCAATTCAGAAGGTGGTAGCGTACAACCTTCTAGTGATCAAGATCCTAATTTGTTCTAAGTTATGGACCAACTAGGACTGTCACCCACAACTAGAATCTTTCAGATAGGCAACCTTTGCCAATTGCATCATATGCAACTCTTGATAGATTTAATGCACAACTCCTTACCATGTTCATCTTTATGCCTCAAGGTGCTTGATCCGATCAAGGTCACCTTGTTAAGTCTGACCCAAGTGCTAACACAATGAATATTCACCGTACTAGGGCAGACCCACATATTCACCATCACCATTCCACAAGATAGATGGTGCACCACGCTAGGGCGTGCCCACATTTAGTCGATCAAGCTTTTCATGTGTGTTTCTTTTTGAAGGCATATTAAACTTAATATTTTGTTGAGGGGTTTTAATATGATTATATATGCATATAAGTATCCAATCACCACATAAATAGTATGTATAATATACATGATATATCCCACAAATGAAAACATGCAATAACGATAAACCAATGATTATGGACATCCTATTGTAGTTCCTTAGAGCCACAAGGGTCTATGGTCATCTAAGGACTACATCACATGCAACATGTTCTTGAAGAATATTTGTGCTTAGGCTGTTCCAGGTTAATCAGCTCATCCTATTACTAATCAGCTCGCCTCGTGGCCGGTCGATTGGTTGTCACCAAATGATCATCTAGCTCCTCTAGATGGTCAGTTTGCTGAGTCGTCAGGCTCCTTGTTAGGCCACCAACTGCTCCTCAGTTGGCCATCTCGACCCGTCAAGCAGTCATCTTCAATATTTGTCATAACAAGAAATAAAACTAATCCTATTTTACATAATCTTTGTGAAACCTCAAGTTACATTCGAGGGGAGCAAAGGTAGAAGAGAATCTTGAGTTATCTCAAGTTACATTCAGAATAGAAGAAGAGACCTCAGTGTGCAGACTGAGATGCAGACAACCATAACCAACCACACACATGCACATAGGTTTTATAGGCCATAACCATGCTACACATCCACCATCAAAACCATTTTAGGGTGATGCATATCGATTGCATATATATACCATATCATATATGTATATATTAGTTTGGGATCATGTGGTATTAATCAGATATTCACATTAGTCATTCAAATGTTTGCATCATATGTAATAAATAAAACACGGTAAAACCAAAATCCGATTATATCCATTATCCCAAAACATAGAGTATTGACGTGGCTCTGATATCACTGTTGGGTTTTACATGGTCAGAGTAGGCAGTGGAATAAAAAAATTTACTTGACCATAAACCCATAACTAGCAGATCGCATCAACATCTATGTAATGGGAAGGATGGCTTTAGTGAGATATACCTGGTCCTGAGGCTTGCTCGATGACAATACCTCACAACTAGTGCGATCTTCAACCACCTATCTTCAACGGTGTCTGTGTAGCTCCTAGTCTTGACCCGAACTATGGTTGACTGTCATCCTCCTGAGCGGAAGAAGTCTCCTACCTCTATAGATAGTCCACATGGACCACTGAGAACTCTAATCAGCCTAAAGGACAAACTAGAAGGATTCACCCCCTTATGTCAGTGTAATAGTCACTGACACACTCTCCCACTACCAGTCACTTTTCTGCAGTTGTCTTTCCCTCGTTGTTCCTCCCTGGACGGGTATAATTTGATTGGGCTCTCTCGGTTACCACAACCAAAGAAGACAAAAAATTTGCAGAGCAATTGATGTTCTGAATTGTGTATCTGGAGAAGCCCCATGTACCCCTCTATTTATAGTAGAGGGTAGGGTCAGGGTTCCTAGTCTATGCGGGAGTAGAAGGGTCCAAAATTTCCATGAACAATTTGCACTTCGGCAGGCAAACCGGTCGTTTCACAATTGAAATGGTCATTTGGCAAGGTGAGACGACTGGTTCACTTATGAACCGGGCACTTGGGAGTGTGAACCGGTCGGTTCACTTAGTGAACCAGTTGTTTCACTTCCCAGACTTGCCCATAATTGACTTTCCTTATTCATTTCTAACTAGCACAAATATTAATTCTTGTCCCAATCGAATTGAATAAGTGAATTGAAAAACTTTTTCTCACAAATCGAGACAACCCAACACTGCTCGTTTGGAAACATGAATTGATTGGTTCACCAGAGTGAACTGGTCATCTTACTGGCCATGAGCTGATTGGTTCACCTAGTGAAGTGGTCGGTTGGTGGTCCAGATTGTGCAGAACACAGTCAATTCAGTTCTCAATCAATCTGACACTCAAATCAGTTGGTTCAACACTTGAACTTGATGATTATGAGTCAAGTCTATTGATTGAATGTTTGATTGAGTACCCAAACACTTTAGTAATCAATCCAAACATCATTCATGGAGAAACCCCTCTTCTAGGTTAACCCTTTATGTGTGATGTTATAGGTCCCATTTCGCATTGGCAGTGAATGTCCATAACTAGCTTATGACATCATAAGAAAATAGTGACACCTAGTCATACATCATTGCTACCCAAGTGAAAAGGAAAGTTGGAGAACAACTTTCAATCCTACAGTTTGTGATTGGTTTTCTAGTGAATGTATAATTCCTTTGTCTCTAATATCTTGAATGAACTCAAGGCATGGGGTTGTTATCCTTTCAACATTCATTCATGTTTCTTGAACTAAAGTAGACTGTCTGAGATATGTGTGACATCAATATCATATATTGATTCACATGTGCATGGACATGCCTTTCTCAGTCTCACTTATCAAGTGGCCTGAACATCATACTCCCTTAGGAGGGACAAATCCCATATCTATCACTCACAATCTATCTCATGCGTCAAAGCCACCCAATCATCACCGTTATAACAACCCATGTTTTAGGACTACGTTTGATGATGTCAAAGTGTACCCAATCACATTCGACAAGTGCAGTTATTTCAGGTCTAAGAATCACAATCACTATCATCACTATGAGAGATGACTCTGACTACCATGTCATGATTCTATGTGTCACTCTCGTGGTAGGTCAATCCAATACACTGTTATCTAACATGTATCTATGTGCTTAGTTTGATATCATATATCATGACTAATGAGACACTGTCATCAACCAACACACACTCTAGTCTTGATGTGTCATTGTTGTCTATCAACCTTCCACAATGACATCCGACTAGGGACATAAACAAGAATGTACATGCTCTTAGCATCTGTATGATCTCATTGTTCAAGTCATGTACTTGAAGACATACATCATTGAGTATTGTCATTCTTTAGACATTCATTCTGCTCCATCATTTATCTCATAATCGATTATGCTAGAATAAATTAGAAGCTTGCCTTTGATATTTATCAAATCAATCGTGACGTATGCCAATACAATCATCATATGATTGGCTATCAGGGCATACATACCAACACATCTAACCTAGAAATCTAGGTTTGTTTAGACTCTAATTGAATTGCACCTAAACCCTAACCCAATTGAGTGTCCCAAGGGTAGTAGGGGATGTTAAGGACTAGTTCCCCTATACACAACCTGGCATATCCATGGCCAGTTAGTAGTTTAGGATAATTGACTAGAATCTTGTTGGTTGTTTGGTTTGATAATCTAAATGAAAGCATAATGTTCACATGTCACCCCCAACCTAATTGATAAGTGCACCCCCAAACAACCCACACAATTTGTTATTGCTTTAAAACCCTAATGCCTTATTGCTCAACTAGTGTTAGCTTAGTTAGTTCATTCCTTGCTAAGTTAGATTCTTGCCTTGTTCTTGCTAGCTATTTCTATAATTTCACTTGTTCTTAGTTTGATAGCTTAGTGTAGTGTAGACCTTTCCTTACTTTCCTTGTCTTTTCTTGCTCAGTAGAATTAACTATCTAGGGTTAACTTAGGTTTTCTTCTTTTTTGATTTCCATTACTTGCTTTCTTGCTCAACTTAGTGTAATCAATCAAAACAACCCTCAAACCCTTAAACCCTAGACTCCACAGTAGGAACCTAACCCAAAAACTAAATTAGATCTAGTGGCCCCTTTTCTCTCTATGGATCAACCCTATACTTGTCGCCCTCCTATACTATGACACGACCCTGTGCGCTTGAGGGTGTATTGTTTTGGTGTATGTGAGTACGCTTGTGTAGGTCCTTATAAATTTGAAAGTTATCCACAATGTGTGTCTGTTTGCGAGGTTGCATCTATTCAAACTCCAATTGAGTAATGTGCAACGCCATTGGTAGGGACACACCAAGCTTTCTAGATCCATTCCCAAAGATAGAAAGAGCCATATCTACATAGTAGTTGTGGTGTTGACTGTCCCCTTTGGCATCGTCTTTTTCCAATTTACTTATTTGCATTTGAGAAACACACCAACCTGCTATGCTAATAAATCTACACTGGTGACTTTAGTATATCCCAATCCACACATATCTATGAGAAAACTATCGTGAAACACATTGTGAGGATGGGGGATAACTTCAAAAAGCCATGGATAATGCTAATGAAAGAGGACTAGAAGTTTTATGAGGATAGATTTTTTTAGGAAACTCTCACGAAGCAAGTCATAATGATATCAACTACTCTGGAATATGTTCTACATTTAAAGTGGAGAACTTGAACAATGGTTGGACCATGATTTGGCTAATGAAGCTTTCATTCAATCATACCCTCATTTCTTCATGGAACACTTGTCTAGATTATAGTATGACCATAGCCCTCTCCTATTCAGATCAACGCTGAGAGTGGTATGACATGTGATCTTTGTTACCAAAGCAACATGGACATATGATGAAAAGTTCAAAGAACTTTTGGAATCCAATTAGGACAGCAAAGTAGATTTCAACAATGCATTTTAGAAAGGCTAGAACGCTGTAACCAACTGGGACATAAATAATTTAAAAATTAGAAAAAAGGAAAAAGGAAAGACTTCTAAGAAGCATGTGTGCTTTAGAGAAGGAGCTAGATACCATCTACAATACCATTATAGATGGTATATATATTTATATTAAAGTGGAACTTGACAAAGTGATCAAAGAGGAAGAGAAGGAGTGGAAGCATAAAAGACATATCAATTGGATGAAGAACACAAACAATAATACTAAGTTCAATAATGATTATGTTTAATACAGAAGTAGGACTAACACCATAACCATTATAAAAAATAAAGAGCGTGAGTGGGTCAATGAGGAAGTTGAACTTAGGGATATGGTATGGGACCACTTTCAATATTAGCTTTCTGAACCGATCGTGAACACCCTGAATTAGAGCTTGTCCATTCTAGGTGATTTTAGGAGGTTAACTAGGCATCAACTGAACATTATTGCCATAGAACCAGTGCAACAACAAGTGTTCAATATATTGAAAATCTCAAATCCTTATAAGGTCACTGGGCCGTATGGGATCAATGGTCTATTTATTGAAAGGAACTAGCCAAGGTTGGTGAATCTATTATGAATAATGTTAAACATGTCCTCAATTATGAAACACTCACTAAATATCTATGTGATTCCACCATTGCGCTAATACCTAAGGTACCTATAATAGGGTTATGTAACCAACTATGGACAATATCATTGAATAATTTTTGCCAAAAAACTAATTTCCAAAGTTGTAGTGGAAAGAATGAAGAAGTACCTTCTTGAATGGGTCTCCCAATCACAAAGTAGCTTCACACCTAGAAGGAGAATTATAGACAACATTTCCATTGATCAAGAAGCTATCCATATAATGAAGAGAAGAAAGGGAACCAAATGCATGGCTATTAAGGTTGACCTTTCTAGAGACTATGATAGGTTTTCTTGAAGATTGATTCTAGACACGTTGTAGAACATTGAATTTCCAGCTAACATCATCACTTACATCATGAATTACATCACTATGGGAAAGTGTTCTACTTTGGAATGGAAATAGTACAAAATCATTCAAATCCAGACATGGACTATGTCAAAGTGACCCTCTGTCACCTTACACCTTTGTACTTTGCATTGAGAGGCTAAGCCAAGTGATTCAAGCTCTAGAAAATAGTGGCAACTAGAAACCAATAGCTCTGAGATGGAGTGGCATCCAAATTTCAAATATGTGTTTTGCCAATGACCTTATACTATTTGGCCAAGCTACCTGTAAACAAATGTGAACTGTGAAACTTTGCTTTGCATGATTTGAGTGTGCTTAAGGACAAGCTGTATATGTGTCAAAAACATAAATTATCTATGCAACCAACATTCCTTGCAATGTTAGGAGCAGGGTTATTAGAATTTTTAAGTTCAAGGAAACCATTGTCCTTGTAAAATACCTTAGAGTTCCCATTATACACTCAAAGGTCACTAAGCTGACCTATTCAGGGGTGCTAGAGAAGGTCGATTCTCATATTAGTGGTTGGGCAACTAAATGTCAATCCTTGCCAGGTTGTTGTTGCTTAGAAAAGTCCACATTGTAATCTATTCTGACTTACATGATGCATATGGATTTTTAGTACCTCTTAATCTATATGATAGAATCAATAGAAATATTAGGAGGTTCTTATTGGATGGTAACCATAAAACACACCATATGTTACTAGTAGCATGGGACAACATCACCAACAAAAAGGAAAATGGTGGAATTGTCATAAAAAAATTGAGGGAATGGGACATGGTTCTCCCAGGAAAGAACTCATGGGACATAGCTACTAATATAAACTCCACATGTTGTAAGTTCATGAAAATAAAGTACCATAATTACAACAAAGGAAAGACAACCAATGTATCACCACTGGTGAGATATACTTTAAGATGCAAGAATCTGATTGAAGAACACTCCTACAACAACCTATTAATGGTAAATCTACCAATTTCTAGAGTGATAAGTGGCTCCAGAATGGACTAAAACTCGAGCAAGTAGCATTAAGAAACATCCTTGAAGACCTCAAAGACCTGAGGGTGCCCAGTGTTAACCTTGATGAAGGTACTAGGATGATGATTTTCTTCTTAATTGTCTTCTAAATGATATAGTTCTCAAGATCTTATAGATGGATTTGCCTTGAAACACTACTAAAAAGGACATGAGGGTATGGGATTGCATAGAACATGGGCGTTTTACTAAAAAATATGCATATCAAATAATCTAAAGATAGAGAGATGTGTACATGGAAGGAGATTGTGATAGCTTTTGGAAAGATAAAGTTTCAGCCAAAGTTAAATTCTTTATGTGTCTCCTTATAAATGATGCACTCTTAGTGAATAGTAGACAAGCCCGTCAACACTTGGTTACATATGGTTGATGAAAAAGGTATAATCAACAGAAGGAGACAGGCCTACATGTAGTAAGTGACTGTAATAAGTATGCTACTGAGGTGTGGAGAGGTTTTCTCAATGACACAATACTTATTTCCTTCTTCATGCTGAATATCAATTTTTGTCTTATCAATCCCTTGATGGGATATGAATCTCATCACAACTATTTCATGATCTCATAGTTGTATATCTAGAATTATAGAAAGTGTCATATCTTTGAGCACTATATCAAACCCACAACTCATCAAGTTCAATACATTCTTAAGAAGGTGGACTACTCATTACATGCCTCACATATGGAAAATCATGTTACTACGTAACAAATTGAGCAAAAATGGGGAGAACTTACTAATGGATGCATCAATATGAATAATGTTGCTACCTAGGGTAGTAGTAAGGCTTTTGCAGTAGTTGTCAACTGAGATGATGAAGGCGACTGGTTAGGAGGTATGGATAGATAATCAAGACCAATTTTTCCACTTGTGCCAAATTGATTACAGTTTACTTGGATTTGGAGATTACTCACAAGCATGGCATCCAAAAGGTGGAGCTTGAGACTAACTATAAGGTTATTCCCAAAATGTTCTAGATAAATTAAGCTATCACCCAAATTTGTCAAGATGATTGAAAGGTAACAAAAAAGTACTACTCAGAATAATGAGTGGATTATTAAGTATGAAAACTTGTAACAAGGTCGTTGATACCTAGTCCAAGTACCACCTAAAAAAAAACTATGGGAGGTTTGAGTACATTAGGCCTCCTGACTTTGTTATATTTTGTTTGGAGGAAGACAAATCTAGTGGTAGTAGCACTACCCGATTCAGTTTCAGTTCAAACCTAGATGATAGTAATCACAATTCAAATTGGGTAAAGGTGGAGGGTGCGATGAATAAGACAACCTCCTGGCTTCCTAAAGAAAGTCCATTATTTCTAAAATAAGACTAGATACTTATAATTTTATACAAAATAAAGATGCTAATTTTCAAGTGTTAAGATATCACCAAACAACATGGATAAATGAAACTTAAATGAATGTTCCAACGAGTTTCAAACACATGCAAATCATTTAAATTAAACTTCTAAGAGATTACTAAAATTGGATTGTAAGTAGGGGGAGATTTCATTAACTAAATTAATTCAGAAATAAAGACTTGTATCAACTAACATCATATATTGGTTTATTTACCATTTGTGAGTTGGAATTTTAGAGTTAAAATGTTTGCCAACCATTTATATATTAAAAAGTGATTAACAACTAAAATGTAACCGATTATATTATTACAGGCGTAATAAACGTCTTGGTGCATTTCAAAATATCATAATAGAATTGTAGTTTTTTATACATAGGAATAGGTTTCTTAGTTCATCATTGCAATATTCTAATTACATAGTAGGATTTAGAAATCATGATATCATTGGTTTTGAACATAACTAAGATTTCCACTTTAAAATATAACCTAAAATATTTAATTGTCTATCATTAATCACTAAATAATGGGTATTTAGTATTTTATTAATATTCATAATTGATTCAAATGTCCTAGTTAACAAACTATCTCATTATTCAAAAACAAGGTTTTATCAAGGTAATGAAGAACATGAATTTGAAGTTAGATAATTATATTGAAGAATGTGATATATGAACAAATAATAGATTGGTTATGGAAAAGAGGGACCACATTGTGAATGGACTAAATTTAATGGAGTATGAGTAACTGTATTTGCAATCCAATTTCAACTATGTTATATCTCTTCACTCCTTAAAAATATTCTATTCCCAGCATCTGCTTATCTATGATCTCACCTATACTACTCTTAACTCCATAAAAATATTCAAATAATAATTTCGAGAGGTGTACCTAGTATTTTTCATTTTTCAATAATCTTATACCAATGTTGAGGTTCTTTGGGATTTTTAAATCCATCTATGCGGCACTCCTCTAGTATTTCTATAGTACTTATGACCTCTTGATTTCAACCTAGTTAGGATATCTTCGATGAATTCCAAATAATTTTTTTACATTTAATATTATAAACTAAATAATTTTTTCGATTGAAAATTTCATTGATGTAAAAGGAAAATGGTAAAAATAAATTTAAGAACCAAGTCATGATCTTAGTGATATGATCGCTTTATTTACTACTACTTTATTAACTAACTACCTGACTCAATTGCGATATTAGATCTCTATGTAATCTAAAGAGCCACCTAAGTAGCTTAATTTTAAGAATTGGCGAGAAGGATAACGTATCCTACCAAAGTGGGATTGGCAAAATTTTGGTTGCCCAGTTCTACTACTCATCTTCCCTCGGTCCCAATTAGTCAATTACTATGTTCTTGCAAAGTTGTAAATGTGTATTATATCACATTTCTTATAAATTACATTTTTTTTGAACACCTATAGTAGGAACCTATTTAATATTTGTGGCAATGTAGTTTTTACTAAGCAAATACTTAACATCATATGACTATAATTATAATAATACTATGACATGAAATTTTCTTTCATGAAGCATGGGTTTTGTCTCTAATACATGCTTTAATTTTTTGAATCTTTTATTTAATGGAAGTGATCATATTTTTTGTAGGATTACTCATTGTACTAAGGTTTCTCTAAATGCGAGGTCAAGAAACTACAAATTTTATGTAATCATCTTTTTTATACATTTCAAGTTGACTTTGCCTAGAATCTAGTTATTTCTCAATTTACCATGATGTCTATTTAGGAAAAAATGAGGCAACTATTTGTTAAATTTTTCTTAAGAAAATTTAAATGTGTTTAGTAGGTGTCACACCATTCCTTATATATATAAATATAAATATATATATATATGAATTACATTATATCCATTTGGTAGTAAAACTTAGTTTGGCGGCCACATGAAAAATAAAGAAATATGTGTATTTTAAGATTCCACCATGTTTTATATGAAAAACTAATAAAAACAAAATAAGACATTGCACCTCACAGTAGAAGGCTGATTTGCAACATTGAGTGGGATAAGTTGGAAAGTAAAGAATGAAATAAACTAGAACATTCAGAACCGACTAACTTGTTATGAGCAGAAAGGATGATCACCCCCCATCTTGTTTGGTCAAACTAGTATCGAGTCATTTTTATTTTGTTTAGAAGAAAAAAGTGATTTTAGGTTGACTAAAGTAAAATAAAATAAAATAAAAGAGATAATAATGAAAAAAGCTTGGGCATTTGTCTGGCGTCGAGATGTTTTTTATGCAAGGCTGCTGAAGAGGAGGTCTCCCATGTTTTCTTTACTTGCCATTTCACTAGAGCTGTTTGGAGCTTTGTCTGCTTGGAGTTCTCTTTTCAGATTCCAGAAGACTTAATCGACCTTTGTTCTAATCATGGTAAGAAGTATGTGGTGATTTGCAGCTGCGTTTTTCACTGGCTGTGGAAGGAAAGGAACGATAGAGTGCACAGAAATCGTGAAAGAAGGGCCCACAGTGTATGGTTGAGCATTCTGGATGATGTTCGATGCATTTTGGCGAGTTGATTCTGGAGTCATGGCCCTGGACCAGTTTGCTGTCCTTGGTTTTGTTTTATGTCCTTCTGAGGGAGGTGGTCGGCTGTTTAGTCTGCCATTTTTTTGTTTTCCTCTACCTTCCTAGTTCCACTCTCTCTTGTTCTTTGTTTAGAGAGTGTATATATCTGTACAGCTTACAAAAAATTTTATAAATAGCAATGGAAGAGCTCGGTTCACCAAAAAAAAAAAAAATAATGAAAAAAGATATTTTAATTTGTGGGTGGGCTTTTAGGGATAGATATGTATGTGTACCTCCCATCATGGCCCTAAGAGTCCTACTTTTAGGTGAATTTGGGGTCCTAATCACCTTAGGGACTCGTATGGAGGAGATCCTTACAGGGTGATTAGGACCAATGCTAGGATGTGCTAGAAGATGACAAGATGATGTGGGTTATGAAAAAGATCAAATATTTTTTCAAGATCAAATTTACATGAATAGATTGGAGTATTACATATGTAGAATCAAGCATATGTGAGCAATTAAAGGAGTTGTAATAGACAAAACATTTAATGTAGATAAAGCGGTTAGGAACATGGTTAGATTCCTACTTTAACAACTCATGGTGTTGAGAGGGAAGGTGGTGTTAGGAGAAGAATCCCCTAATGACAAATAATGTAGAAAGTAAAGAGAGAGGTAGTTTGATCATATGAATTTAGGAGATTCATAGGAGACCCTAAATATGGCAAATATTAGGGGTATTTATAGGGTGGAATTAGGGTTTGGAGTTCTAGATAAAACCTTTTGGAAGTGGTGGTGAATCTCCTTGATGTGCCACATGACGTGGCATGTAGATCAAGTAAATTTATCACATGGCACATGGAGGATGACTCAGATCGGTCAGTTGTCCTAAGGGTTGGATAATGCTTATTTCCCAATTTTCCATCTATTTCAGGAACATTTGGGAGAAAGTTAAGAAAACTACAAATAGAGAAGAGATAATCCATGATTATTCCTCAAATTTATTAGAAAACAATTGGATATCCGCGGGGAAAGAGGAATATTTTATTTAAGATGATTCAACTGGTAAATTTATAAAAATAGGCTTTTAAAAAGAAGAACATAAGAGAAAATTGCACTTTGAGTCTGAAAAGAAATTTTCTTCATAGAAAGCCCAAAATTTGAAAAGTAGGTGAAATGAATGGATCAACAATGTGATAAAACATGAAAACGGATAAATGTGAAAAAATGTGCAGAATGTGGAATAGACTCCATCATTATCCAAATAATTGACATTAATCATAAATTTTCCCTGAGTGAGAGAAATGGGGTGTCAATAGTTTTCCCCTATAAAGGCAAGGATTGATATAAGAGTGAGAACTTCATTATTGAGCCTAGTATTACCCCCATTTTTGGTCACAAAATCCCAAAAAAGTTTGTACTCATCAAGAATGTTCTGACAAATCTTATGGAGGGTGGAAAGGAAAAGACATAACTTTTCCTAATAAGGATGAATTAATGAAATAACCATTCACAACAAATTAAGACTTGGCACAAATGATTTCTTGAGATTAAGGGTAGACTCCGACCGAGGCACTTACCTACTTCTTACCAATCATTCATTCCCCTCAAGTTCTAATGAGCTATTTGAGGTTTATAGGTGGCAAAGTGACTCTCATCATTGCTCTAGTTCTTAAATCAATACATGTCTGATTCTCCCCTAACTCATTCCTTGGTGAGAAAAAGGTGGATGTGAAAAAGAAGATATGGTTGGTGGTTTATCAAAAGTAAATGAGATAAAAAACCAATGATCATGGAAAATCATGTCAAGTGCGTTATGACAATAAGATCTTTAAGAAGTATTTATCATCTCTTTTCATCCTAAGCATCTTTAGTTTTTTCTTGTGGTTCTTTTTTGAGATTGATCGCTTCAAGGTTAGAACTAGAACCCTTAAAAAGGTGTGATGTAGTGATTTTGTCTATCTATGATAGGGTTGTGATTGCTCTAGATTAGTAGTTGAGTGTTAAGACAAGTTCCTAGATTTAAGGTGGCCTTTCATCCAGTGATTGTATTGATCAAATAACTACCCTCATAGAGTATTGGTGATTCTTCAAAACAATATGATATTAGATATTAGGTGATTGTCCACTAACAAAGTGGCTTCCATGACACATTCCTCTAATGGTTTATCATCCGTGTTGATGAGATATTATCCCAGATTCTCTAGTTCTCTCCCTATTTTGAATGTGATTACCGACATTAAAGATTTCAACTATGGAATTTGAGTCATGCTTTAGGATCACAAAAAGCTTTTGAAAAAGTGAGGATGATTTGGTTAATTTTTATGTCATGATCTAGGATTGTAGAATTATTTGAAACAATTAAGGTATGGATTTGGTTCATATTTGGGTCATTATCAAGGACCCTAAGAATATTTGGAAATGAAATCATGGTTAGTATAGTTTTAGGTCATGAGACATGACCTTCCAAGATATGAAAATGAAGGCATGGGACCAGTTTTTGGTGGTAGTCCAGTCTGACAAAAGGTTTCAAATTTTGAAGTGTGAATTGGGTTCAGTTTTAGGTCATAATCCATGACTCAAAGCAGAATTTTCAAAAGTTGTGTGAGACTTGGTTCAATTTTAGGTCATGATTCAATACCGTGTGACAACAAATGAAATAGAATGATGGTCCAATATTAGGTCATAGTCTAAGATCATCAAAATATTTAAAAAGTAAAATCATGATTAGTTAAGTTTTAGTTCATGAGCTAGGACCTTTAGAAAGATTTAGAAATGAAGTAATGGTTGGTTCAGTTTTAGGTCATGAGACAGGACCGTTAGAAATATTTAGAAATGGATAGTTGTTCTTAGGTCATGAGGAAGGACTGCTAGAAAGATTTAGAAATGTAGTAATGGTTGGTTCTATTTTAGTTCATAGCCTGAACCGTTAGATTAGAGTTTGATGATAATTATTTCTTCTGTTAAATGTAGAATTTTCATCTTTTAAGCCAAGGTCTATAATCTCCAAAGTTTTACAAACTTGTTTTTTTGGTCCATCAAATCTTATTGTTCCTTTTTCTATTGAAGGATAAGTTTATGTATATATCATAGCAAGATATCTACAAAGAAGAAAAATAACAAACAAATTATCAAAAGATATCTAGACCTATCTTAACATGTTCCACATCGTGCCAAAATCCCTAACTTTTCTTCAAAAATCATGGCATTCCTTTCCTTACACACTTCATGAACATAGAGCATAATAGATGTTCTTGACTTCATATTCATCAGGCTGGTCAAATTGGAAAGGTCCAATGGCCTACATCCTACTACCTCATTCTCCATTGCTTTACACCACAACTAATATGACAAACGGTCCCTTCATAATCCAAACATAGGACACATCATAAAGCACATTGGAATCCCCTCTTTCTTAGACAATCAATAGTCAGAAGACCACCCCTCAAACATCTCCAAACTGTTAGAATAGCGTTCATAGGTGCTTTAGTCCTCCATAACCACCAATCCCATGGGCAATGAGGGTAACTATATCTCATCATATTCCAGAAGTCTTTCATCTTACTAACATTATTCCCTTGGAAGAGAATTACATCATCCTTTCCTCTCGAAAATGTAGCTCTTTCTTTAATAAAATTAAAAAACATAGTTGATATGTCTCAATCTGGACACTAACCAGTTACCTTCATCAAATATATATCATTTCACTTTAGCAAACTTTCCAACTACACTATTGATACAAAAGTTTCCAAAGAGGAAATTATTCAAAAATAGCCCTTCCCCTAGCCAGGGATCTTGCCACAATAGGGTATTATCACCCTTACCAAATGAACATAAGACTCAATGAACAATTTTATTCTTGAACAGAATAAGTCCTTTCGAGATCCAAGTAGCATTAGATTGGAATTTATACTCCAGACAAAGTCTCATTTGAGGTACCTTTCCATGTACCCAATGAACCCACAAGGAGTATTTTTTCTTAGCAATATCCCATAAATTATTCACCATGCAAGCTTTAATAATATCACTAGTATGACGGATACCCAAACCACCTTCAACCTTTGGAACATAAATACTTCCCCATTTAATGGTACATGTTTTCTTCTCAATATTTGGGCCTCCCCACAAAAAATCCCTACATTACTTGTCAATCTACATAGTCGCACTAGAGGGTAGAGGAAAGGCAGCAACCCAGTAGAGGTGGAAAGATGACAAGGTTGAAGTAATCAACTATAATCTCCCAGTAAAGGAAAGAAATTTGGACTTCCAACCTTCAAGCCTAGCCTTCATTTTATCCAAGATAGGAGAACATACACTTCTAGTCAACCTCCCTTTTAAAAAAGGGCAAGCCAAGATACTTTTTCAGAAGATGATCAACTTGAATACCCAAGATGTCCCCTAAATTCACCAAATTGGCTGCATTATTATAGAAAATAGAGATTTTCTCTTTACTGACTTGCATCCTTGAAACAACACCAAACTCAGAGATAATCTTAGCAACTGTCCCCATGGACTTATCGTCCACATCAAAAAAGATCACAACATCATCCGCAAATAGAACACAGGACATATAGAAACCATGAGATGTCTTGAAAGCCTCAAACTCCCCTATATCTTTAGCAAAATTCAGCATAGCAAATGAACAGATACAGGGCCAAGAGATCACCTTGACAAATACCCCTAGATGGATACAAATGTGTCAAAGGAACCCCTTTAATAATAAATTAACAATTAATAGCTTTGAAAATTTCCTTCACCCACTCAACAAAGCAGTAAGGAAAATTCATTTTGATCAAAACAAACTCTAGATAATCCCAGTCAATAGAGTCATACGCTTTCTTAATTTCCATCTTCAGGTAAAACTTTGAGGAGTTACTCTTCATCATATTATTAATCAATTCATTAACAAGAAGTGTAGCATCTATGATATTCCTCCCTTTCAGCAAAGCACATTGTGCCTTGTCAATAACCACAGGAAGAATAGGACGTAGCCTATTAGCCAACACCTTTCATATGATCTTGTAGTATACATTACTAAGTGAGATCGTCCTCCAATCTTTAACATCATAAGCAACATTCACTTTAGGAATCGGTGTAATAAATGATCCATTAGCTTCCTTTAGGAGTCTACCACTCGAGAAGAAGTATTTCACATCTTTAATGACATTTTCCCTGATAATGCTCAAGCACCTTTTGTAAAAAAGGTAATTAAACCAATCCAGCCCTGGGGTTGTATCAAAATTAGCCCCTTCAATAATAACATCTATCTCCTTATCAGTAAAAAGAGCACAATAGCTTTCAAAATGATCAACAGATAGCTTAGGCAATTTCATGAGAATATCTTCAAGCTTCAAACTACAAGTTTTCTTCATAAACAAATTCTCATAGAAAGAGTTAATGTGACTATTGATTTTATCCTCCTCATAGAACATCATATTGTCAATCTGCATGCCCTACATAGAGTTCCCCATCCCTCTAGTTTTAAGAGTAGCATAGAAAAACTTAGAGTTCTTATCTCCCAACTTAATCCATTGTACTCTAGCTTTCTGTCTCAAAAGTTATTCCTCTACTTCATAGGCTAGACAAAATTCCTTCCTTTTGTCAGTAACTTTTTGATGCTTTATTTGTAATTTTCTACTTCTTGTAATTTTTTATGATCTTTAGAAGGATATGAAAAAATGCAAAAATATAGGAACTTGTTTGATATTTTTACAAAAGTTTTTGTTTATAAAATAAGGGGGTGAGAGGGAGGATGAACACCCTTCTCATTTCACCCATTTTCATGTAGTAGTGGTAGCAACGACTTGCTCAGGCGATTAGAGGTAGTGGTGGTGACAAAGAGGGAGAAGAGGGAGTTGACAACTTGTGCAGACCTGCCATCCCTTCACTAACGGACCTCAGTGTTCCACTAGCTATATCCAGTGATGTTGCTGGCAGAAGCCTTATGGTGGAAGTAGAGCTTCAAATCGGCCCTTCCCATGGTGTTCTTGTGTGAGTTTGGATACAATAATCTATAGGGAGGTATAGATTTCATTTTTGCACTTTAGTTTGGCCATTTTGTTCATCGATGGAAAAATCCAAATTTTGGTCTCCCGATGTTCTTTGTGGTCTTGAGATTTCATATGACCTGATTTCACATTATGATTTGTGATTTTACCAATTTTTTTATTTTGGTGTTTTCTTGGTCATTTGGTGTCTGATTGAACCCATTTTAGTTGTTATGGAAAGCTTATGTTTTGATTTTGTAATCTTGCAGATGACATCTCATGGCTAGCATGAGCATGTCCCAATCATGGATGAGCAAGATGCGATTGATGATGATGAAACTAAGGCATGCCCTTGATATGCCTTGTAGCTTCATTTGTTGAATTCACATCTAATTAAAGTTTCTAATCTATCTTTTCTCTAGGAAGGTGTCATGGTCGTGTAAGCGCGATCATGGAGGAGTTGCTTCCAACTAAGAGGGTTATGGTTCATCTGGGCATGATGTGGATAGACATACACCAAAGAGGTCATCAAACGGGTGACAAGGTATAACTTGGAAATTTTTCTCCATGTTATTTTCTTTGTGTTCTCCAAGCATTGAGTCGGGGCTTTCACCTATGGTGATGATTTTTTGACTCTGCCTTCCGCTTCATCCTTGTAGGGTCTTGAATTGTCCAACGTGTATCTATGGCCCATTGGACTGAGTTGGGGATGATGTATACTGATCAATTGTTGAAGAACTAGATTTGCTTAAGGGAATCAATTTTGCTAGCATTTTTTAGTGTGGGATAGTTGACAGGAACTATCTACTATATTTGTTTGAGCACTTCTACCCTAATAATAGAGTTTTTCATTTTTCTATTGGTGAGTTGGCCATACCCCCTAGTGATTTTGTCAAGATCACAGGGTTCAGGTTTGGTGGGATCCCTATATGTTCTGTTCCTAATAAGTAGGAGTGGGGCTATCACCATCTGGATAGAATTTTAGGGGTGAACCCTGATAATATGAGATGGCCTACTAATATGAGATTAAGTTTTACTTGACTGAGTTCCATCTTTTTTGTGAAGGAGAGGGGTGGGGTGCCAATGACCCTTTCTTTTCTTCCCTGAGGGTCTGGGTAGTTCTATTTGTGTTGATCACATATTGGCTATTTAGAAATAATGCAGGAAATAGGGGAGAAATTGGTTGGTTCACTTTCCTTCTTGATTTGGACCCATATTCTTACTTCAATTGGGGTAGAGGCATGTATGCAAACCTACCAATGAACTCCAGTCTTATGGATGAATTCTTCATGAGCGAAATGGTCTATTCTATGAAGGGTTGTAGCGGCTTTGTAGGTTTGATTGTGGTATTTTTCATCCTTATTCCTTATGTTTTTTCTTTGAAATAATAATGGCTTATTTTTGGCTCATCTTTCTTTTGCAACTATGAGTCTATGAGCACTTCTGGCTTAACAAACATGTCACTATGAGCATCCCAAAGGGTTATCTACATGCTTCCCTTCCCAACTATTATCATAGGGTCGAGTGTCATGGTAATGTGTAATATAAGCAGTGGAGAGGTGAACTAAAGGTGATGACTTTAGCTGAGGTATGCATCGTACTTTAACATTGTATTATCTTGTGCATGTATTTTAGATGACTCCATTTTGTTGTTGTTTCCCAAGTTTTGATTTAGGATTTTCTCTAGGTTCCAACATGAAGAGGTTGTTACCTCATGTGTGTCTTACTTTGAGGAATTAACTCTGTATGCTTTCTAGATCCAGTTTGAGTCACCCTCTGGGAATGCCTTATACATGGTCAAGTGGGTTTCTCATTAGTGGGTTGGTGGTTGTCACATTCCATTTAACCCTATGCTTGGATTGGTTCCTCCTAAGCTCAAGATATGTCACATTGCTCAAAAGATGATGTGGGGCAAAGTGATGCATGACGAGTACCTCAATTGGTATTATGCTTATGGTGCCCTGATACTTATTTCCAGAGAGGCATATAAGTGGCTTCCACATCCTCTAGTTGTAACTATTCATTTTTTGGTTTATCTTCATTTGTTTACATTATATTGATGTGCGTATTTTGTAGGTGGTTGAGTATGACTCTTTTGAGGAATAGGATGATTCTAGGTAAAAAAATTGTCCTCTTCCTCGTCGTGAGTCTTCATCTTCTTTGTCAATTGTTTCTCAGGGATTCAATGATTTTCTATGGGTGAGGTCATATTGATACTTTGGCATTGGAAACTGTGTCACTTCTAGTCGAGTTTTTTTGGATTTCATCTTTCTAGGAAGATGTGATAGGTGGACACTTCTGGTCGAGCATCCCATCAGGATATGAACATAGTCAGTGTTTTGAGGGAACCACTGGTGTGGATGACTTTCCTTTAGAGGTCCCAATTCAGACTACAGATCTGTCACCAGGGGGCATTCAAGTAGGTTCCTCTCATCATAGAAATGTTGCTTTAGTTTTGGAGGCATCAAACAAAAGTTCATCCTCAGGACAAGGATGGTCTATAAGTGATATTCTTTATAATGTTAGTGTGGAAGATCATCCACTGGATCTTCTTTCATTAATCATCAATCTTTGGATTTTTGGGGTGGTTGAAGAAGAAGTTGAAGAAGTAGAAACTGGATTAGCACTTCTAGCCCATATTCCTTCATGATGTATTTTTCTTTTCTACAAGAAAGAATATGTATTAGTTGTGTTTGCATATGTAAGACTCTGATTCAAAAACAAAAGTCTGAGCTCGAGTCAAATAGATTTGTGAAATTTTCTTATCTTTGATTTAGAATTGGATTTTGAAAGTTTGGACTTTATAAGATCTTTGGTGGGCCAGGTGGATTGTCTCGATATGTGTTCCTTATGGGGGTGGTATATTGCCACAATATGCTGGTTGGTGGGACACAGAGTACTAATGTCTCATGAAACATTTCTTTGATTACTATTGATTTTATTATCTATGGTAGACTGTATCATTCTATCATGGAAAATGATGAGGAGTCATGTTGTGTCCAGAAAGAAATCTAACCTATTGAAGCCTATAAATAAGGTTGTGTGATTTTGCCTTTTATCACATTACTCTTTTATGGTTCTGAGCTACGAGGGAGTGGGTCATAAGTGAAATCGTGCTTCTCAAGTGCCCTCCCATGAATCTTTCTTTGGTGTCTCTTTACATTACTGATCTCTCTGAGACTAAGGAATTTGAATTGGCTAAGTATTCCATGGAAAAGCAGCTAGTCAGGTGTCGTTTGTCACTTTTGTATTCATTTTTGTGATCTGGAAGAAAGAAACTATCATTCCTTTGATATTAGTCGAGCCGTATGAGTGCTTGAATGAAGCACAATTTATGGAGAAGATGAGGGGACCTTTCAAGGTCTTGTTGATTTATTTGGGAAAGTGCATTGGTCCTAAACGGATGGTCAAGTCTTTAAGTCCTCTCTACATCATTGTGGAAGAGTTCTTGTCAAAGAACATTTAGTTTTGTAATCCTTTATAGCTATGTTTCTATTTGGGTTAGTGGCTTGCGGGTCTGACATCACCAGATATGCATTGGGTTGGATGGAGTTCCATCTTGACAACTCAAATTGTGGATTTTCCATGTCTTGCTTTCAAAGGTTGATCATCCTTTCAAGTTTGGCAAGTTGTGCTGCATACTTCCCAATGTTGGTGTTGAGACAATTCAACCATCCTCAGTGCACGTACCAGGTTGAAGTTCTTTTGTCTTACTTCACAATGATCGATGCCCAAAAATTTCAAGAGGTGGTTGCCAATATGTGGTTGAATCTCGAAAATATGACTATGATCATTTACCTATTGGTAGGAACTATCCACCTAAGTACTTCACATGGCTTGCATCGACGCCTTCAATGATAGTAACATGTAATTCTTCTGGTGCACCAAAATGACATTTCATTTTTTAATATTTTCCTTTTTTTGTTGGCCTAAGGGGCCAAATTATTGTAAGAGATTTATTTTGAAACAAATATTATTTAGTTCATAATATGTGGAATCACCTATGGGTACTCCCTTCATGATGTCTTAAATATGTACTTGGACATATATCCTTATTAACTTTTGAGGTGCATATCACTACGAGCCTTCTTTTGATGGTTTAGGTGACTAATTATGCATTCACATCAACAATTGTTATAGGTTTAAGTTTTGGGAGGAAATTACCATATAGGGTCACCTCCTTTTTATCCACTTTTCTTTGTGAAGTCAGAAACATGAGACCTCACACATTTTTAAGACACCACCTACCTCAATCTCCTAATGGTAGAGTGGCATTTCCTCTAAATGCTTGTAGCATGTTTGCTATGAAGAGGACCTTCATTCTAGGGAAGGAGATGGATTAGGGCTCTATTGGACATGGATGCCACACTAAGTACAACGTTATGCCATGTAATAGGTGTAAATGTGGGAATTCCTTACCCAGTTGGGCCAAGACACCAGATAGCAGATACACCCCGATAGTCTATACTGCCAACACACTTCAGTGTAGAGACCCACCACAAGAATGTGTCTACATGCTCAAGGGCTATTTGGTAATTTTTTGTGAGGTGTCCACTTATCATAGATCTTTTCATTGAATCTTATGGGTGGATATTTATGTTCATGACCTTAGCATGAGAGCTTATGATTGTGTGACGAATGAATGAGTTTTCCAAGTGAAGTATACCCACCTCATAGGTCATGGGTTAATCTATTCATAAGTTAGTCTCACCCCTTTTTGGGAGATGAGATGTGGATAACCGCAAAGAGTTTCAACATGTACTTTCACCATCCAGTCATTTCCCTTTTAGGTCAACCCTAATAGATGTTAGTTCTATGGGAATTTACCTAGATATAAGTGTCAAGAAGTAATGATTTTGAGGATCAAACCTTACTTGCCTCTAGGGACTCATAGTTTTTGCAATTTTCTTGCGATAGAAATCATTGGGTTTCATCTTGCCTTTGTTGCCATCATGAATATTTTAACATATTTTATTAAAGTGTTCCCATTTCAAGGAGTTACGGTTGGTGAACCATTGGAGCCTCAGTGTTATGCTCATGCTCCTTTCTCTCTAGGACCTATGTTCTACTTTAATGCTTTTACTTCAAGGTGCACATGGGACACATCCATGTATTTGAGTTGATTTTAGGTGGATTGTAGAATGGGTGGGAGCTTTTGGCTCCCTTACATGACTCATTACCAAATTCCTACTCATTGACGAAGCTTGACCGTCAATAGTAGTAGTTCTTGACAAGGCTAGAATTTGTGTGATGAAGATGAATATATACATCCATGTCCTTTGAGCGTAGGCTGTCCTAGTTGGAGATGAAATGGATGATATAGGGCTCCTCCCACTTAGGGTTGAATTAGACCTTATAGTTAGCATTATGGATGATTTGTAGCACTAGGTTCCCTTTTGGAATTTGTGGGGTCTGACTTTCTTGTTGAATTCCCAAGAAGTCCTTACTTGATAACATTGGGCATAATGGTGGGCTTTTGAGCTCTATTCTTTAAGTTTGTTGAGGTAGTAGATTCAATCTTGAATCCAATCTACCTCAAGAATATCTACTTCTTATAGTATGTAGAGGGAATGAATTTAGGCTTTGACTGGAAAAACCGCTTTAATCCCATATACAAGAGAATAATGTGTAGCTCCCATGGAAGTTCTAATAGAATTTTGGGATGCCCAAAGAGACATTGGAAGGTGCTCATGCTAGTTGGCATGGGAGGTGATTGTGTTTTTTGGAATCTTTATTAGGTTCTTTTTGGTAGTTTCCATGGATCCTATCATATGGGGTCGAAGGGTGATGTTTAGTGATGTTTGATCTCCAAAGGTCTCAGATACTCTTTAATGGTTTTAGCTTTGAAATTCATACCATTCCCGAAGATGGTATCATGCAGTATTGCATACTGGCTTATAATGTGGTTCTTAAGGAACTTGATGACTTGTAGAGATGAAGAATTGGTGATCAAAATGACTTCTACCCATTTTGTGAAGTAGTCTATTTTGACTAGAATGAATCAATTTCCATTTGACACCTTTGGATTGATTTTCCCGACCATGTAGAATCCCTAGACTGAGAACAACTAAGGAATGTCCATATTGTATAGATATGTTGTTCATTGTACTTAGACACCATCCAACATAACCTTGAATAAGGGTTGCCATAAAGGTGATGCTTGGGTGCATTATGACACATGTGGATTGAGTGTGAGTGATGTAGATGGTATTTGTCCCTCCTATAGGAGATTGATATCTAGGCCACTTGATAAGCGAGTCTGAGAAATGTATGTCCATACTCATGTGATTCAATATTTGATATGTGAACTCACATGCATCTTAGACAATATTCTCTAGTTCAAGGAACTTGGATTGAATGATGAAGAGGATGAAGATTACATGCCTCAAGTTAAATCTGGGTATCAGAGACAAAGGAATTATACGATCACGATAACATTGGTCATGGATTGTAGGTTGAAGTTGTTATCCAACTTTCCAAACTACTTGGGTATTAATGATGAGTTGTTAGACACCGCTCATTGTTTGTGATGTCATAAGTTGGTTATGGACATTCACTGCCAACATAATTTGGGACCTATAGGGTCACACACATAGGATACACCTAGAATAGGAGTATATTCATGAATGATGTTTAACTTAATTGCTAAAAGTGTTTAGGTATTAAATTAAACAATTTAGGATCAAAATTGACTAACTCAACTCTGAACTGAACGGTTCAAGTGTTGAACTGATCGATTGGAGTGTCATATCAATTGGAATCAACATTGGTTGAACAATGCCTAAACTAGGGCATGAACTGAGTTGTTCACATTGTGAACCGACTGAATCATATGATGAACCACCCAATTCAATGGTCAATTCAACTGGATCAAGGATTGATGTTGATGTCATGATTTGCATTAGTTGTGCACTAAATACCAATGTAATTTGTAATAAGAAATTGCATGAACCAATCATTTCATGGCACAAACCGATCAGTTGGGCATGCGAACTGATCAGTTTGCCATTTACAGTTTCTAGAAAATTCATGAATTCAATCCTTTTGACTCCCACATATATTGGGAACCTTGACCCTAGCCTGGAGGGGTATTGGGGGCTTCCTAGAAACAATAATAAGCTCTAAAATTGTTGTCCTCTCTGGTTGTGGTATCCAATAGAGATCCTGAGAAAGTCCTACCCATTAAAGGGAGGGATATAAAGGGAGGGACATTTTGGGAGAGTAAATTAGTGCTAGTACACTGACGTTCAAAGGGACAACTCCTTCCTATTGGCCTTGGTAGAACAACATGGAGTCATTAATGATCTGTGTGGACTATCATAGAGGCGAGGAGTTTTTCCCACTAGGAGGACAATGTCAACCTCTATCCATGGTGCTACACCAAGAGGATATTAGTGACGATTATTTGAGTGCTTCTTAAAGAAGAAGGTCAATGTTGCTCGGAGAAAAAGCGCATAACAAAACATCAAGAGTTTTCACTGGACTTGCTCCAAGATCATGTATAACTCTTATTATATCTTGCTTCCTAGATACATTGTTGTCAATGTGATCTTGTTGATTGGGGAATCGAGCTTTAAATTTTTGTTTCTGCTACCTTATCTGTCACCCCAATTTCCCAAAAACTCCTACATATGTAGGGACTCCTTCATATATAGTTATATTCTTTGTACTCTTTCCAAGAGTTGCATATGCTTCTGTTGGGGCGGTGTATTGGGCCAGCTCTAGTGTTGTTGGCTGGGAGACTACAAGTTGTATCACTACTATGGGATGAGGAACCATAGTCTGTTGAGCCTTTGTTAGGAAAGGCACCTTAGGAACCTGCATCGCCCTCCCTTTTTTCCACTGGCAAGATCTGAGCATGTTGATGGGCTTATTATTGCTTGTCGGAATCACCGACTTCTTCTCTTGGATAGAAGCAATGATCAACGTGCTTCGAGACCAAGTTTTAATGACATGGTTCAAAGGAAGGATAAAACCCTTTATTGGATCTTCTAGTGATGATATGATTATTACAATGTTGGAATATGAGGGTGTTTCCTCTAATGTGACTTTGTTGACTTCACTTCATTTAATTAAGTCTTGTAATGCATGCTTGAGTGTGAGGTAGGAATACGTCTAGAATCCCTTATCCCAATTAAAGTCTCAAAGGTGTTGGCATTATAACTCGTTGGAAAGGGGTTGGGAGGTTCCCTGATGGTGGGAAACTTCAGTATGTGCTTGATGTCTGGCAAGATGGTGCTAAGGAAATCTCCTATTATATTGATTTTTTTTGGCTTAGAAGGATTGTCTAATGTTGGAGACAAGGTTGTTCTCTTTTCCTATGGTATTGAGTTACTCATTGCAAGAGGAATGCTATCTCTTGCTATCTATACATATGGTTGAAATGGTGGTGGTGCATACCCATATAAGTTGTTTCACATCCACAAATATTGTAAAGGCATGTATTAAGTATGACAGTGTGGTGGTGTTATCTGAGCTTGGTGTGGTTGAGGCATCATAATATTGGTTTCGTGAGATACTAGTGCCTGAACAACAATATTTGGATGGTTGGCTATTGTTGCTTGTTCTTTCCATTTGTAATTAGTAAAACTCCATTGTTGAATTTGCTTCCTTAGCCTTGGTCCAATTGGTCTTCTGATTGGTCATTGTAAAGGTGGATTGAGGCTGAAAAGTAAGGCTTATCATCTGATAGACCCACTTTTGTTGTAATTATCGACCTAAAATCCTTCTTAATTAATTTTGGGAAGGTATTATGCATTTGTAGGGGTAACATGTCTGTGAGGGATAGTGTGGCTGCTCTGATTACCATGCACATGGCCTCTTTATCTATGGGCTTAGCTAGGCATCCAACTCTCTTTGTCACCCAACAAACTTAAAGAAGCTTTCCTAAGCCTTTTTTTGTAACACTTCCAAGTCTTCCTTAGTGAGGACTTGGTCTAGATTCAAAGCATATTCGTCAACAAACTTCTCAAATATTTATTTGGAGATTATCACACTAACAAATTTACTATAGATATAAATCCCTAATATTTTACCCAAAAAATGCAATAATACCACCCACAAGATGATGATAATTATCATAGTATAGTTGAGGATAAAATCTCAAGGGACAAACTTTATAAGAACCTTTCTAGTTTGTATCTAGTTTGAAATAAGACTAATATTGAGAACAAATTTTGATTGGGTTGACTTAAACAAATTCGAGGAAAAGTAAAAGCTGTCATAAAATTGGATCTAGATTAATAATGGAAAAGCTAGGGTGGCATCAGTTTCACCACCACTACTCAAATATGTGTATTCATTTAAATCCAAACATGTATGAAGAGATAATGGAGCACTATAAGTTTCTCCATTCGGTGTTAGAAACTTGCATGAGTGGATATGATTGTAAGCTTGATGTCTCGATACTTATAGATCATACATCTACTACTCCTAAGACTTCCCATTAGAAGTTCTCATTAGGGCATCAACCAAAACTAATCAACATTCAAATCATACACGCTTAAGTTCTCGCTGCCTAAGATTATAATAAATCATGTAGATCGGGTGATCAACTCAAAAAACATGCGTTAAGAGACTAGCAATGAATTAAATGAGTTCATAGAGAATTAGAACAAGAAGGAAATTAGCCGGCGAGAAGTATCCCAGTTGGTCGCAGCTCAGGGCCCCTCACAAAGGGTCCCAGGTTTGACTCCTGTTGGAAGAGCTGCTTGAAAATGAATTTCCCACAGTGTTAGCTTGCCTCTGATGTGACTTATTGAGATACCGATGTGCGGGCGCACGGGTCTCCTGGGTTTACCATCCCAGTTATCTGGGCCTCCGCCTAGGGGGGTGGGTTTCCACCGGAAATGAAAAAAAAAGAACAAGGAAATTACAAGAAAAGGGTAGCGGGGCTAGTCCCCACAACCCAGTGGAAGGACTACTCAATCTTCATAATGAGACTTGTACAACCAGTTGAAGTAGAGAGGGTATTATCAAACATCACTGAAGGTGGGAAACAGTGGGTGTAGTCGATTGTAAGAGGTCAATCAACCTAGTGGCTGAGGTGGATCGTTTCTGGTCGATGAAGGCATGTAAATAGAAACTCATCCAAGAGGTCGATCATCAAGGTATTCATCTTCCTTGACTGGTGGAAGTTGATCATTGAGGGTCGATTCAACTAGAGGTCGAGCACCTAGAGGTTGATAGCTATAGAGTTACTAAAAATCGATCATCATTGAACTATTCGAGGTCAATTGTACGAGGTTGATCGACCTTGGAAAGAAGGTAGGTAGATTTCTCAAGAATAGGCTAGTGGAAGTTGATCATTGAGGGTCGATTCAAGTAGAGGTCGATAGCTCTCACTAGAGAGGTCAATCTCTCTCATCAATAATAGGCTGAAAACTTGTCCTCTCATGAAGAAACAAGTGTGACTTGACTAGTATAGGGTCCGAGAGACATCCTTTGGGGTTGTACCATTGGTATTCATAGGCCTTTGTACCTGAGTGTCTGTAGTTGGATTTGTACCACGTGGATGATCAACACCATTGCTTGGAGATGAAGGAACCTGGGCAAGGTTGATAGCTTTAGGCTCGAACAGGGAGATTAATTGAAAAAAACCAATTGAATGGATATCGAGCTATGGATTTTCAATCTGGGAGGTAGATTAAGTATTTCTCGAGCTAAAGGTTGATCATTAGACCATAAAACTTGGAGATTGATAGGATGATCGAGCATTGAAGTCAATAATCATGTTGAGATCTTGGTGAAGATTGATCGACCTAGAGGTCGATAGAAGAAAGGTCGACCAAAAGAGGTCATTCAGTAGGTTAATTAGTAAATCTCAATCAATGTCCTTTTAATGTTTTCACATTTCCATCAATCTAGAGGTTGATGTGTCTTGATTGACTAGATATGTTTGTGTCTTGATTGACCAAATAGAACAAGCATAACATCTCAATAGATGGTGGTTTTTGAAGGTTGATTGGTTGATCAATCAATAGGCCAATCATGGCCTTGGACATAAAAAATTGTTGATTTATCTACCTCCTATGAGACCCCCTAGACATTCTTATTGTAGAGGGACGAGACTCATAACCTGCAAGAGGAGTCAAGAAAAGTATCAAATTCCTAGAAATTAGCATGAAAACCTGAGTAGATTGAAACAAAGCTTTTTCTAATGAAAACTAATGGAATTGAATGCTAAAATGGGATAAAAATGACATAAAAATTAGGATGAATCTACATTCACCAGACATCTTGGCCCAGTAAGGAAGGATGTTAAAATTAAATTTGAAAGAAGGAACTAAGGAATGATCAGGATCCTTCTTGAAAAGCTCATGTGTTTGATATCATTGTCTTGATGCATTGGCCATTTGGCACAAACTCTTTATACTTCTCTCTCCACAAAATGAAAGCACCATGTGGGTAGATGTGTTTTACGATGTATAGGCCAAACCAACACAATTAGAGTTTACCTAGAAAAGTTTTAGTCGTTAGTTAAAAAGTAGAAACATGATCTCCAACTTCTATCTATTTCCTTTTCATATGGCCATTGTGACATAATTTGTTTCATTCTTTATAGATTTGTTCATTTCCATATACAATCAACCTAAGCTCCTCAAGCTCTTATAACTTTAACGATCTATTCTACCAGCTTTCTACAAATCAAAGTTCAATTATTTATTGCCCATCAGGTTTAATGTTCTAACTCGATTGGAAGGTGACATGACTTTCCATATATCAGTCTGAAGGGTGTGGTACCCAAAGGTTTAGTGATTGTTGTCATGTAAGACCATGAACATCAAAGATTTTTTTGGACCGGTCCTACATATTATGACCGACCGTTTTGCCTTTGACTTGGCATTTAGACTCCGCTTTCTCACTATTTCATGGATGGTACAAAGAATCCATTTATGATACACACCACATCTATTGAATAGAGTTTCAAACCTATTTCTATAAAATGAGTACCTCCATTAGATATGATAGTGTGATTGACTCTAAAACATGGCAAGATATTGTCCCTAAATGGCTTTATAACATGTTTTTAATTACTTGGCACGGTTGGTATGGATTCTACCCATTTAGTGACATAATCTACTACCATCGGGATATAAGAGAAGTTAGATGGGGGGGCATGGACCTATCTCCCCATACATCAAAGATTTCACCTTCTTATTAGAGCACTAAGGGAATTTCATCTCTCTTAATTATATTTACATACCTTTGACATTTATCATAGGATAATTATAAGCATCTCTGGATATTTTTGACCAAGAGAATTTGGATTGTAGGAACTTTTGTGCAGTCTACTTAGAACTGGTATGGCCTCCAACAGGGCCTGAGTGATATTGTTCTAGAATTAATAGGGCTTTCCCTTTAGGAATACAACATTGACAGAGGCCATCAGAACATAGTTTGTAAAGGTACGACTCATCCCAATAATAATGTCGGGTGTCATGCATGATTTCTTCCACACATTACTAGTGCACTCTGGGTGAATAATACCTACAACAAGATAGTTAATAAAAATGGCATACCAAGGGAAGGTGTCTGAGGCTTTCATGAGTTGATCATCCGATATAGAATCATTGATGGTTATAGTGTATGTATCGTGAATGTGAAAGTGAATCAAGTGATCAACACCTACATTCTCATTTCTCTTCTTATCTCATATATCTAGATCAAACATCTTGTAGAAGGAGAGTCCACATGATCAATCTTGGTTTTGCATCCTTCTTTGTTAGGAGATATTGGGTTGATGCATGATCTGTATAAGCTATACTTTTTGATCCCACAAGATAGGATCCAATTATCAAAAGCATACACAACTTCTAGGAATTCTTTCTCAGTGGTTGTATAATTTCATAGGGACTTATCGAAAGTTTTGGAAGCATAATAGATAACATGGTATTTCTTATCTATGTATTGATTCAAAATAGCACCTACAACATCTTTGAGAAATAAATTGGAGTTGAACTGGGAGTGTTGAAACTTCTCATACATTTTTCATCAAAGGAGAAAACAACATCTTTGAGAAATAAATTTTTCATTGGCTTAGATATCTTGGGAAAATCCTTGATGAATCTTCGATAGAATCCTACATGACCTAAGAAGGTTTTGACTTCTCTTACTGTTGTCAGAGGATTAACTTGGTATGACTTATATTGCCTTGTCTACTTCAATTCCTCTTTTTTTGACTCTCTGGCCTAGCACAATGCCTTCTTTCACCATAAAATGACATTTCTCCCACTTGAGCACTAGATGTGCTTCTTCAAAATGTCATATCACTAGAAAGAGGTGCATTACTCATGAGTCAAATAAAACTCCATAGATAGAGAAATCATCCAATAATACTTCCATGAATTTTTTAGTCAATTTGACATAGATCTCTGTCACGTAGCGTTGGAACATAATTGGTGCATCACAGAGCCCAAATGGAATTATTTTGAAAGCATAGGTCCCAAAGGGATAGGTAAATGTTGTTTTTTCTTGGTCATATGGATGAATTAGAGTTTGGTAGAATTCAAAATAACCATCAATATAGTATAATTATTCTTGTTGAGCTAGATGCTCCAGAACTTGGTCTAGGAAGGGTAAGGGAAAATGATCCTTGTGTGTAGATTTGCTTGACTTTCTATAATCAATACAGATCCTCCAACTAGTGATGGTGTAGGTGGGAGTGAGTTATTTCTTCTCATTACCCACAACATTGATGCCTCCTTTCTTTGAAATGACTTACACTGTAATCACCCATTGTGATTCAAAAATTGGGGAGATAATACCAAACTCGAGAAGCTTTACAACTTCAAGAGAACCACATCTTTCATGTTTGGGTTCAATTTACACTATCTTTCACTGACATCTTGAAATCTTCTACCATAGAGATTTTGTGAATGTATAATGCTTGACTACCCTCATTAGATTGCCCATTTTATAACCTATGGCCTTTTGCACTTTCTGTAATTCATTCAAATAGCTTGTTTCTTGCTCAAATTTTAGATCAATGTTTATTATCACTAGGTAAACCTTCAAGTCATCCAAGAAGACTTACTTCAATCCTTATGGTAAGGGTTTCATCTCATGGTCCTTTGATGTTTCAATTGATTCTTCAACAATGAAGATGGACTTTAGATATTCAAATTCAGATTGTGGGTCTTCCTTAGATGAATCAAGGTGGAATATACACTTATTTACATGTTCATTGATAGACTCACTAGCTTGTGGATCAACAAGGTTGGTATCTATAGGTTCATCAGGATCTAGATTTTATTATGTGAGGAGTGATATCTTTTCTATACAATCAAGTAGAAAAATTTCCTCATGCGTGCTTGGCCTCTTCATGCTATCAGAAACCCTAAATTTAAGCATTTGTTTCCCTAATCTTAGAAGTAGAGTTCATGCCTCAATATATGTCTTGGAAGGATAAAAAAAATTAAGAGGATATCGAAGATCCTAATTTATTTCCATAACAACAAAATCACATGGAACATAAGAATCCATTCCCACCTTGATTGCAACATCCTCATTGATTCCAATCAGAACAGTCATCGAAGAATCATTGAGTTGTATCACCATGCCAGTTGGGAGTAATTCAGTGAATCCTAGCCTCTTACATAGACTATATAGGGAATAATGGAGATTTTAGTCTCAAGGTCGACTGATCCTTTCATACATGTAGAGTCTCCAATGTGGCATGCGATCCAAAAAGAGTTTGGATCCTTTTGCTTATATGTAATTTTATTTTGAATGATATTAGATGTTTTTTGGATATATTTACTATCTCACAATCCTAGGTTGTGTATTTCCTTATGAGTAGAAGCTTCAAAATACTTTGACCACATATGTATCTCTGCTAAGGCATACAAGAAAGGGACACCTACATGATGTTTTTCCATGGCCTCCTTGAACATTATAAGCAAGTGTCTAGTCATGTCGACCTCAAGTAGGCCTAAAATGGAGGACGAGGCCTATAGATTGGTACAATTGGTTAATCTATACTATTACTCACAATGATTGGTTTTTCTGGGTAGATTTGTCCGTGTTTTCAATGACTATTCATTCTTTCACTTTAGCATTTTGCATCATTGTTTCTTGTGGCACTGAATTAGGTACTTCTAGGTCTTAACCAATTACAAAATCATTCTCATCTATGTCAATCACATGGGTCTTGGTAGATGCATCAAAAATTACTCTGCTTGACTGTGTAGCAACAACCTTCAATTATTCCTAGTGCATGGGTTGTCTTCCGTCTATTCTATAAGATCTCCTATAGGGGGAGAAGGTTTGCTAAAAGTTGAGCAAATTGAGATCTAATGGTTTTCTAATGATCTTGTTGATTTGCAATCATCATCTATTGCAACTGTAAGATCTTCTCGATGGGTGAAAGATTATCTTCGGATGAAGGAGCATTAGCATGTTATCATTGTCGTTGTTGTTGTGAGACCTAGCTAGGATTCTGGTACAAATTGCAATTCTTATTTTAGAAGTTACCTCTATAGTTTCATTTATTTCTTAAATTTTGTTTTGTTTTTTTTGGAATCTTGGAGGACCCCAAACTTGATTTCTATCATGTACGAGCAATTGAGAGTTTTCTACTCATGTAGGATTGCCATATTGACAACTAGGATGGTTTCTATTATGATATGTAAAATAGGGTGGTCTATGGGGCCATTTGTCATTCTTGAAACTCTACTAGAGCCTTGGGTAGTGAGCCCATGTGTTACAAATGGTATTAGATCTAATTCCCTTCTAGTAGTTGGATCCCAAATAGGCATGTCGCATGCCAATTTTGAGTCATGGGGTTTAGGCATTTTGGAAAGGGTTGTCCATGTTGACATATCCACCCTTGTGTTGGTAGTCATGATTGGGAGTTGGGTTTTCATGGGCCATTCTTGGTCTGCACTGAAATGGGGAATTATTATAAGGCCATATAGTTGAGCCTTGATGAGTACGTCAAGAGTCTAAGTAGGGATATTTTAATGTCCCAGGATTTGAGGCCTCAGATGAAATGATCTAAAAAGGAATGATTAAAATACCCATATCACCAAGGTGCATCTCCTTTTCAAGGAGTCTATCATTAAAGAACTCTATGGTTAAGCGTGCTCATCCCAGAGTAGTACTAGGAAGGGTGACATGTCAATAATTTGATCCTAGATTGCATGCGAGTGAGGAAAAAGCACACAATTAAGGCCAGTGGGGGTCTGTGGAGTCCTTCGTCGTTCGTGAAACTCTACTAGAGCCCAGGCATTGGGGAAGGGCATTACATTATGTCTAGATAAGCCCCTTAAGTAGGTTATTTGGGGTAAAAGTTTGAATTTGATATCAAGTTGGGGAAAAATAACTTGTAAATACTATAAGTTTGTGTTATGATGATTGTCTTTTACTTTTATCTTATTTCCCATATTTCATCTTCTGGTTTATGCTTAAATAATGGATTGCTCGTCGATTTGTGATTGAAACCACATAGACTCTAGGAGAGAATGGCTTGTATGAGGCTTTTAGGCTTGCTCCTAAGTCCAATTAATGGATCCCTATCTATCACCATATATTCCCACATATATATCCCCTCCCCAACTTCTAGGTGTGAGATCTAAGTAGCTAGTGTATAAGTACTTAGTGCAATTGCTTTGGAGCTTCCTAAAGGCTAGATGGTAGGAGGTGTAAGGTGAAACACTCTCGTTTTCACCTCCCATTACCAACCTTGCCCCCCAATTTCCCTAAGAATTCCTACTCTAGAAACTTATACTTGCTAGATCCTAATAAAATTCCACCTAAACCGTAGTCCAATTGAGCCTCATAAAGTTGGATATAGTGTGTAAGGGTGTAGTTCCCCTTCACACACCTTATACCACCCACGTCCAACTAGTAGCTTAGGGTAATTCTATAGAGTCTACCTTATTATTTGGTTTAACTATCAAATGAAGAGTATGGTGTGCATGTTGACCCACCAATCTATATCCTAGTCACATTCCCCTAAATGGCCCACACCTCCATAACTTGATTTAAAACCCAAATTGCTCATTTTCTAGTTGATACTTGCCTAGTTACTTTCTTTAGTTTCCTTTTTAGTTAATTGTCTTATTCTTGATAGTTAGGTCATGTTAGAATAGTTAGTGCACCTTTGGGCTTGCATGTGTTAGTTCTTGTTAGCTTCTAGCCAATCTTCCTCTAGGTTGCTAATTAGGACTTCTTTGCTAGTGCAGTGTTAGTGTTATCTTAGTTATCTCTTAGTTGCTAATTCCTAGTTTAGTGTATATTTATATCTTCTTACTTAGTTGTTTTTCTTGTTAATTAGAACTAAAATACCTAGTTAACTTAGGTTTTGCTTCCTTTCTTTGCTTAATTTCATGATCATAACTAGTTTAACAACCAAAACCACCTTTAAACCCTAAAAACCATAGACTCTACAACTTGAACCTAGCCTAAACTAACCTAGATCTAGTGCCCCCTCTCTCACTAAGGATAAAACCCTATCTTTCCACATTACTATACTACAATACAAAACTGTATGCTTGTGGGTGAGTCTTTGCATATTTGAGTGTGTCATCGAGTAGGGTCATATAAATGTTGCAAGACCAAGTGTGTGTATCCCGCCCGCACATCGATATTTTTTGAAGCTTGGTGTGTGCGCGGTATGCACACACTTGGGCATACAGAATTTATAAGACCCTATCGATGACACACTCATATACGTAAAACATCTACCCTCAAGTGTACAAGATCGTCATTTAGTAAAGGAAATTAGCAAGATAGGGGTCAGTCCGTAGGGAGAGAGGGGGCACTAGAGCTAAGTTAGTTTAAGCTAGGTTCCTACTATAGAGTCTAGGTTCAAAGGATTTTATTGGGGTTTGTTTAGTTACACTAATGGTGAATAAGCAATTAAATGCAAAGAAAGAAGTAGAAATTAAGTTAGCCCAATACAATTTAGTTATAATGAGAAAGGAAAGGAAACTAAACAAGAAAAGAGTAGCTTAAAGTAAGGCAATCAAGGCAACAATTGACACTACAATAGACTAGAAAATTAGGCAAAAAGGCAATTAATGATTGAAACTAGCAAGAATAAAGCAATTAATTAAAAGTCGATCAAAGGGAATAGATAAGAAAGCATTAAACAAGCATGAGAGAATTAGGGTTTTAAGAAATTAAGGGAAGTGTGGACTATTTTGGGGAATGTACTTGTCGCGTGGGTTGGGAGTGATAACATGTAAACATTACTCTTTCAATAAGTTAGATGCTAATGAATTTCCCTAAACTACTAGTTGGCCATGGGTGGAGTAGGGTGTGTATAGGGAAACTAACCCCTAGAACCCCCTATACAACTTTACGAGGATCACTTGGATTAGGGTTTAGGTGGAATTTTTTGGGTTTTATGGCCTTAGAGTAGGCAGCAGAAACAAAATTTTACTGGCCAATAAACCATGATAGGAGATCGCATTAATGACTATGTAATGGGAAGGATGGTTTTAGTGAGATATACCTGGTCATGGGGCTTACCCAACAATAATATCTTGCATCCATGTGTGGTTTTCGATGCCATGTCTTGGACGGTGTCAGTGTAGCTCTTAGTCTTCACCCTGGACTCTAGCCTCCACCATGGACTACGACTGATGTATCCTCCTAAGAGGAAGACATCTCCTGCCTCTGCAGATAGTCCACACGGACCACCTGGAACTCCTGTCATTCTAAAATAACTGGCAAGACAGAGACGACCCTCTTGTTGGTGTACTAGCACCAATCTACTCTCCCAAACTCAGACTACTTTTCTACAATTATCTTTCCCTAGTTGTGCCTCCCTAGTCGAGTAGCACTTGCTCGGGTTCTCTCAGTTACCAAAAATAGAGAGGAAAAAAACTTTGTAGAGTAACTAATGTTCTAAGTTGTGTGTTATGAGAAGCCCCCAATACCCCTCTATTTATAGTAGAGGACAAGGTCAGGGCTCCCAGTCTGTTCGAGAGTAGAAGGATCTAGAAATTCCATTAATAGTTTGTACTACGACAGGAGAAATGATCGGTTCACAACTGAACCGATCATTTGGGGAGGTGAGCCGATCGATTCATAACTGAATCAGTCATTTGGGCAGGTGAACCGATTGGATCACCCAGTAAACTGGTCATTTTACTTCCCAAACTTGTCTGCAATTGACTTTCCTCAGTCGTTTCCAATTAATGTAAAGATTAATCCTCATTCCAATCGAATTGAACAAGTGAAACGTGAAAGTTTTCTTCCAACTAGGAAAATCCTTATTTCCTCAGTTGGCAGGGCAATGAGTTGCCCATTTCACCAAGTGAACCGGTCAGTTGGCTCACACTAGCCGATCGGCTCACAAGGGTGAATCGATCAGTTGGCAGTCCTAACATTGCCAATGCAATCTCCAATCAACCTGACACTCTAACCAACTAGTTCAACACTTAAACTTTATAGTTCTAAGTCCAATCAATCAATTGTATGTTTAATTGAGTACCTAAACACCTATAGTCTTAATCTAAACATCATTCATGGACAATCTCCTCTTCTAGGGGTATCCTATGTGTGTGACCCTACAGGTTCCAATTTACATTGGCAGTGAATGTTCATAACAACTTATGACATCACAAGAAATGAGCATAATCTAGTAACTCATCATTGCTACCCAAGTAACTCAGAAAGTTGGAGAACAACTTCAACCTACAATATGTGATTAGTGTTATCGTGATCATATAGTTCCTTTGTCACTGACATATGGATTGAACTCGAGGATTGGAACATCATCCTCTTCAACATTCAATCCATGTTCCTTGACCTAGAAAAAAATGTATGAGATGCATGTGAATTAACATATCATATATTGAATCACATGAGTATGGCTATACAATTCTCAATCTCTCTTATCAAAGGGCCCTGGATATCATTCTCCTTATAGGAGAGAAAAATCTCATATCTATCACTCACAGTCAAGTCCCCATGTGTCAAAGTCACCCAATCATCACCATTATAACAACCCATGTTTCATGACTGCGTTTGATGATGTCAAAGTGTACCCAATGACATGTGATGAGTGTATTGATTTCTGGTCTAAGAACCACTATCACCATGAGAGACAATTGTGACCACCATTCCATGGTATCCATGTATCACTCTCAAGGTGGGTCTGTTCGATATATTATTCTCTAACATATATCTATGTGATTGACTTGATATCATATATTATGAGTAATGAGACTCTGTCATCATTCAACACACACTCTAGTCTTATGTGTTATTGTTTTCTATTTTGCTTCCACAGTAATATCTGACTAGGGACATAACAAGAATGTGCGTACTCTTATCATACATATGGTCTCATTGTTCAGGTCATCAACCTGAAGACATATGTCATTGAGTCACATCATTCTTTAGACATTTATCATGTATGTGTCATCATCTCATGACTAAGACAAACATAATAGATGAAATTACCCATATCATTATCAAATCAAGTATCATATGGCTCATTGAAATCTTCATATAATTGGCTCTCTGGGCATACTATACCAATAGACTCCCACTTGCACTTAGAGCCAATCACCCACAAATCATTTTCCAAGTGATCTTAACATGTCCACCATGTTTGTGTTGCACAAGTGCTTTTATGGTGGGTAAGCAACAATTGCTTCAAGTCGGTATTACATGTTTCACATCACCTCTCTTTATGACAACTCGTATGAGATGGAAGTTCTATAGTATTCTATCTGAAATTCCTTTGCCTAACAGTAGCTCCATTGTTATCACAATATTACTAATGAGTCACCAATGGTCGGAACCTCCCATAAGTTCATCTATATGAACTTCTAGATCCACACAATATCCTTTACAATGTTCATAGCACTAAGGTACTTGGCTTCTTATTGTAGAATTAATCAATTGTTTTATGTTGGAACATTTCCAATTGATAGTTCTTATTCCTAGGTCAAACACAATTTTGTCATTTCAAAATCTTGCATCAATGTAACTCTTTACACCCAACTCTTCCTTATTATCATAACTAAAGAACTAATCCTTTTAGTACTTCATAAGTAAAAAAAATGTCCTTCATGGTATTCTAGTAACTCGTACTGGAGTTCGACAGATATCCATTCATCATGTCTAATACATATGAGATAACTAGATATTTATATCATCTAGTCATACAAGATGATGATTTCATATCTTCTTGTCATGTCTGATATATACAAGGTGATGAGTTTGTATATATACAAGGTGATGAGTTTGTATATTCTTGTGATGTCAAAAGTACCCTATGGGTTTTACCCCTTCAGGTGGATCAACCAAGGTCATACTTTGTTGATGTACATGGAGTCCATCTTGGATTTCATGGCCTCAAGCCATATCTCAGTTTCTAGTTCTCATTAGCTTCTAGGTAGATTGTGACTCATCATATGATCAACTCACAACCTTCTTATCCATAAGATATCATATATCATTCAATCTCTAGGCGTGTTCTACCACAACCATGAGATATGTGTGTTACTTAAAGAACTTTGAGATTCCACAACATTTTGTGATTCTCTTTATTCCCAGTGTTAAGCATGTGCCCAAAAGGAAATTTGAAGATTTAGCTAGTAATTACACTCTGACTCAATAAGGTATTATTCCTTCTTTATGATACACTCATCATGATACATTATCACAATCTTCCATAATGTTCTCAAACTCTTGGTTCAAAGTATCTTCAAATCAATCATATCAAAATTTAATATTTATATGAAGTTTGTTATGCACTTCATTATGATCTCCTTGAACACTTCAAGAGATTCATGTTTGTATTTTATTAAATACAAACTATCATATCTACTGAGGTCATCAGTAAATATATTGAAGTATTGTTGATTACCTTTAGCATTTATTCAAAAAGGTCTATATACATCAGTATGTATAATCCTTAATAGGATAATCGTTCTCCCACTACTTCGAGTGAAGAACCTTTGTCATTCTTTTTTTCACAATAAATGAGATTAGCATGTATCTATTGGTTCAACAACCAAAAGAGTCTAGATATCCATGATATGGATTCTAGAAATGTAATTCCCATTTATCCACTCTAGATGACTATTTTATAGGCATTCAAGTTTGAGTTATCATGTCATTCATTATATGTGTCATACACATTTGTCTCTTCAACTATCAAGTATAGTTGATGAGACATAGGCATTTCCATCAAAGATCATTTCTTTGAAATGAAACATCAGTCCATTACACTCTTTCCCATACAAGTTGTATGATGTTTTTCATTGATGGCAGGTATATAATAACAATTCACTAATTCTATTATATGCCCATGAATTTCATATTGTAACTCTAATGGTAGAAACTCTTGCTCCACATAGTTTCTAGCTTACTTCCTCTCAGGTCCTGAAGTAGAGATCTCTATCTCTATCATCTTCTCGAGATCCTCTATAAAGAGGTTATTTCCCTTTCCTACTTACCCCTCCCCATATCTTGAGTGATGAAGACTTGAACCTAAGCTTGGCTTTAGAACACTTCTTTACCTTGCTTTAGTCTATGGACTTCACTCTACTGATCATTATCATAGGTTTTGTCCTTTCTTCATTCATGCTTTGGCATCAACATGCCAAACACTTCAGACAGTGGTTTGGCCAAGTTTCTCAACATTTGATAAACTGGATATGTGATTCACACAATGATTTGTGGAATCATATGTTTGGCCAACTCTTGACCTATCATAAGTCACAGTTAATCTATATGTAGTATCATATTGAGTATATGAGATTATACTTGATCTCCATCTGTCTGATTGTACTCAAAAATCTCTTTGAAGACATTATACCTTTCATGCTTTACATGATTCTTAATATGTATAACCAGCTCAAGAATGTCCATGATTCAAGATATTCATAGTTCATATAGCTCAGCGTAAGGTTCTTGATGTCTTAGGCATCATTGGAATACTTCAAGTAAGCATCCAATTTTAGCCTTAGGTGCATTTGGAGTGGTTCAACTGGCTCTAGTCTTTCAAGATCTTTAGAGTTTACACTCACAATTGAGAACACTTCTCAAAGTCCTAAAATAGTTTCCAAGTTTATCCCATTTATGAACTAATCACAACAATAATGTATTTTTGTTTGTCATATGGATTCTACAAAAGAATTTTGCAACTTTTCAAAACACTTTTTGATTTGTTGGATTTGATAAATAAGACAATATTAATTAGGCCTTTAATTAATTATTGCTCCCACTATTTTGTTCAAATTGATAACCCTTGTATATCAATTTGGAAGACTACAACATACAATATTCTAGTGGCCAAGATCCATATTTTATCAAATTATGAGTCAACTTTGGTTGATCGCCCACAACTTTGACTATTTAGGTAGGCCATCATGCCAATTGCATCATATGCAACTCTTGGATAGATGGCATGTGCAACTCTTTACCATGATCATCTGCATGCCTCTAGAGCTTAAACTCTCTAAGAATCACTAGTTAAGTCTGACCCAAAAGTCGACACGATAAACATGCACCCTGCTTTGACAGAACCTACATGACTACCATCACACTTCCACAAGATGGACCGTGCACCACACTTTGGCATAACCTACACTTGGTTGATCAAGATTTTTATGTGTGCCACTTATGGAAGGCATCTTAGACTTTAATATTTTATTTGAGGGATTTTATATCAGTACATATACATATCCAATCACCACATTATTATAGTACGTATCATATACATGCTATAACCACAACAAGAAATATGCAATATCGATAAAAGTGATGATTATGGCCATCCTATTGTAACTTCTTAGATCCATAAGGAATTACTGTCATCTAAGGTGTTACATCATATGCAACCTATTGTTGATGAAGATCTTTGTGCTTGATGTTGGATCAATGGGCTCTAGAAGGGGGGGTTGAATAGAGCTTCACAAACTTCACAAAAGTGATTAGACCACCAAATTATATTAAGTGCAGAACTTAATTCAAAACAGCAATTTGATGTCCTAAACTAGCATACAAAGCAAGGATAAGAGACAAGGAAAGCATGCACTTGGACAGGTGGTTTAGAGTGGTTCCATGTCCTAAACTTAGGAGCAATGTCAGTCCACTACCTAGAGTTGGTTAGGCTCTAGGATTTGTAACTTGGTTCTCTTATATATATCACACAATAAGATTACAAGCTACAACTACCAACCATCCAAGGACTTATATATCAAGCCAAGATCTTCTACCTCACCAAGGACTTACCCACCAAGCAAGTAGTCTTCAGCCTTCTTCAAAGGACTTACCTACTCTTGCTCTAGTCTTCGGCCTTGCAGGAATTACCCATCTTGCTTGAGCTTTGCCTTGCACCTCTCCTTCTCTTGGAGAGCTTTAGCACCTTCCTCCTTCACTCGGAGGCCTGGAGCAGCTAGCCTTCTTCTCCTTCACTTGGGGAAGAACAGCAACCTTCTTCTCTTTCACTCGGAGAAGAAACTTCAATCAATCTTCATAGAGAATGGAGATGGGAGAAGTGGAAAGGAGAGCTTTACACGATTACAAATGATAGCTCTCATACATGGGATCCTAACTCACTCATACTCACGAATTTGCTTTGAAGGTAGAGAGAGAAAGGGGCTCAAAGGATTAGAAACCACTCAACTAAGGCTAGGACCAAGCATATGTGAATGAGCAACCTTGGAATGAAGTCCAAGAGGTCCTATTTATAGTTGAGGGTGTCCCTTTGAGGTTGGGAGAGTTAAGTGGCACAAACTAGCCGTTTTACAACTTGCAACGGATCTATTTTGAGTCCCACCAACTCCTCCAACGGTTGGAATTGCTTTTTCTGCATTCCAGTACAGTCCGATCGGCCGAGTTTCATTAAAGGCAACTCGGCCGACACACTAGGCGACAAGTCTGAGAGGCAGACTGTCGGCCGAGTTTCCATGGGGAAACTCGACCGATCGGTCGACCTTCAGTCTTGACCAACCAGTGGATCGGCCGAGTTTCCTATCATTGAAACTCGACCGAACAGGGATCGGCTGAGTTGGAAACTCGGCTGACAGCCCAGAAAATTCCAAAATATATGGATCGGCCGAGTTTGGAATTCGGCCGACAAAATCCCTGTTAAGGGTATTTTGGAATTTTCATAAACTGTACAAACGATGGATTTTTGAGTCCCAATCATTTTATCCATCTTAGATACAATGCAAAACATGATTATGAGTGATTACATAAAATGTTCTAAGCCTCTAAGGGCTATATTACAAAGCGGTTACAAGTCACATGTTTTGCATGTGCCGGAAGAGTAGCTTTGGAGATAAAGGAGATTCTTTTCTTGTATCTAATATCTGCAATGATCTCAAATAGATTTGTTAGATACATATGAATGGAATGGTTAAGTCATTATCAAAATATGGGCAATGTGCGACACCTAGGTCAACATTCTCCCCCTTTTTGACAATGACAAACCATTCCTCAACATATTGAAAAGAATGTGAAAATTATACCTTTTCTTTAGGGAATTGCAAGGGGATGCAAATATGATCAATTTGTAATGCTCCCCCTCAATTCATGCTTACTCGTTCCTGCATAGTTAGTTAACACACAAGCAGACATAGCATATATAGATACTATATGATTCTAAACAAGTCTAGATGCATTTCAGTTTATAGACAAGAAAAGAACCATACAAGCAATAAAAAACAATATGATTGAGGTCTTTCTCCCCCTTTGTCATCTCAAAAAGGCAGGGGGGGTAGAAGAGCATAAAAGCAAGGTCTTCTCCAAACACTCAATCAACCAAAACATAGAGAAACAGATAAATATCAAGATAAAGCACGAAAGCAAAAACCTATCATTCATCAAAATATGGAACACACTATAAGATAAGCCATACAAAGTGTTTCCAAAAGCAAACATAAGACAAAAACTACACGGACAAACGGAGTAGCAATAGTACAACTCAGATGATGTGCCTAATGGAAATAATACAATCATAGTCCAAAAAGATATATCATGGTCAGCCGAGACTAAACTAGACACATCAACTCTAAGCTACACTAATCTATGTCAACATCATCAACGGCAGCCTCCATGTCCTCGTCGGGCTGGTAGTCCTCATCTCCATCATCTGAAGGAGGAGCAGCAGCTGGTGTAGCCTCGTCTTCAGCATCGGCATCGTCATCGTCGTCTTCGGCATCCGTCGCAGTAGCCTCATCAGCGTCAGTCTCAGCATCCTCCTGGTCAGCCATATCCTCGTCAGGAGGACCAAAAGCACGCCCGGGCCACCTCGCACTCTGCTCGGCCCAAGACATGCCTAGGGCATGTAACTCATAGGCAACCTCAATAGGGGGAGCAGAAGAGGTGTATTGGGCCAGAAGCTCAGACAAACGGCCACCTGGGAGCGCCAGAACCGGAGAAGAGTATCCACCTGTAGAGTGGTCAGCGGAAGCAGAAGGGGGTGGAGGAGGATAAAACTGACTATACGCAAAAGAAGCGTAGTCACCACCGGGGTAGGGCTCGTAGGTGGGGTAGGGCTGAGGGCAAGACAAAGACATGGACGACATGATGTGGCACAGATCCTGATGGTGATGTTGCTGGACCTGCATGTTGTAGGCTTGCTGATGCATGAGGTACCCCATGAGGGCCTCATTGGAGACATGGAAGTCAGCAAAAGCCGGCTGCGGAGGAGGTCGGAAAGATGACTCAGGAGGAGGTGGTGCAGCTGTGGAGGGTGGAGGAGGAGGTGCAGCAGATGATGATGGAGGTGGAGGTGGAGCAGAAGAAGATGATGCACCAGAGGTAGGGACACTCTTCTGAAGAGTGGTCTCACTGATATAAACTCCCTTACGATCGGGGCGGTAGAGAAAATCGGAAAAGAGAGATTTTCCAGTGGCATGCTGGAAAAGACCACAAATTAGGGCAGGATATGGAAGATGCGTGCCCTTGGTGTTCTTTCCCGAGTCAAAACAAGTCATATGGTGAAGGATGTAACGAGCCCATTTGACTCCTTGGTTGTTCAAGAGCAGATACATCATCATAGCTGTATTCTCAGCGATGTCCGTTTGATTCTTCTTTGGATGGACATTGCAACTGAGAACGAATGCCAAGACACGGCGAGGAGAGGACAGGGCAGAAGATGGCAGAGTGCCCTTCTTTCTATAAGGAAAATCGGGTTGCTTGAGAAACTTATGAATATCAGTCAAGTCAACCTCAATGGTCTTATAGACGTCCTCGGGATACAAGAGATCAAGATAAGCAGGGTAATCGGTAATCCACGAAGCCGTGCCAACATTGCCATTGAGATAGAGATTGAACGAGCGTTCAGTAATATGGAAAGGTTGGCCGGCAATCATAGACGTCAAAACGATTGAGGTGTCCGAAGGGGGAACCAAAGAGTCGTAATTCCACCGCAAGTTAGCGTAGAATTGACGTACAGCTTTGGAGCTGTATTTTAGGTTATAAAAACGGGCATCCTCAATGCAAAGAGCTTCAAGATGATGTGTGCGAAAGAGTTGACAAGCTTCGAAAAGGTCGGCATGAAAGCTATGGGGCTGATAAAGAGCTCGAAAAGGAAAGGGAGAGCGAGGTAGGAGCTCTTTGTAGCGAGCAATAGCAGCATTGTCAACAAAAGAAAGATTATCAAACACCATATACCTAGGCGCAAGAGGAACCGCAGGAGCAGGGGCGGGAACGGCACGTTTCCGGCGTTGGGACCTCATTGGAGAGGAGAACGAGGAGAGGGAGCCGATCCACGTGGAGAGAGAGAGCAGGCGGCACGCCAAGGGCAGCAAGAACACACGAACAGGTCGATTTGGGAAGAAAATCGACCGGAGAGAGAGAGAGGAGCACCAGGGGAGGAAGGGTCGGGCTGGGCGTCTAGGGTTCGGTTGACTTTGCTCTAGTTGAGAGGGAGCAAGTCGGCCGATTCCTATATATATTAAACCAGTCTGCCGCTGATCGGCCGAGTTCCAGGGAGAGGAAACTCGGCCGACAGAACACACAGGTGCCCTGTGCCCGACCGATCGGCCGAGTTTCCAACTCGGCCGACAAAAACCCTGATGTGGGAAAAACCTAGATTCTAGCCCTAGCCTCAAATGACCTAAAGCAAATTTTCTGGTTGGACTAGATTGTATATTAAGCATATTTAGGCACATTCCCATCATCATAGGGTACTATTTGTCGATTAAAACCCGATTTGTGAGAAAAGCCCGAAGAAGAGATAGAAACAAAAGAAATTTTATCAAAAACAAGCATTTTGAGCAACCAAAGCATTTATAAGCAAGAGCAACACACATAAGATGTAACCAACTAATTAGAGAGCAATTCAACATCATCAAGAGAGGTTATAAGCAATTTTGTAATAAAATTAAATTGTTCTCTAGCAAGCGGTTTAGTGAAAATGTCGGCCAACTGATTTTCCGTATCCACATGTGTGATATAAATATCCTTTTTGACAATGTGATCACGGAGAAAATGATGGCAAACTTCTATGTGTTTAGCTCTACTATGCAATATTGGATTATAGGAAAGATTTATTGCACTAGTGTTATCACAGAAAATAGGAGAAGCATCAAAATGAATGTTAAAGTCTTGGAGCATTTGCTTCATCCATAGGACCTGAGCACAACAACTTCCGGCTGCTATGTATTCAGCTTCGGTAGTTGATAATGCCACTGTGCTCTGTTTCTTGGAGAACCAAGACACCAAGCATGGTCCCAAGAGGAAGCAAGTGCCACTTGTGCACTTTCTATCAATCAAGCAACCTGCGTAGTCAGCATCACTATATGCTACAAGAGTAAAGTCCCTTGACTTAGGGTACCATAGTCCAAAATTTGGAGTTTTGGCTAAGTACCTCAAAATCCTCTTGACAGCAATAAGATGTGATTTCCTAGGGCTTGATTGAAAGAGAGCACACAAGCCAACACTAAACATTATATCAGGTCTAGAGGCAGTTAAGTAAAGTAAACTTCCAATCATACCTCTATAGAGCTTCTCATCTACCTTCTCACCTTCTTCATCCTTGTCAAGTTTTGCAGTGTTTGACATGGGTGTATCCATTGGCTTCATGTTCTCCATCCCAAAGCGTTTAATAAGTTCAAGTGTGTATTTGCCTTGGTTGATGAAGTTACCCTCCTTGGTTTGTTTGATTTGGAAGCCGAGGAAGAAGGTCAGCTCACCCATCATACTCATCTCGAATTCACTCTGCATAAGAGAACCAAACTCTTTGCAAAGATCAAGGTCAGTTCCGCCAAATATAATATCATCAACATATATTTGAATTATGAGAAAATGGGTAGAAGTGTGTTTTAGAAACAAAGTACAATCAACTTTGCCCATGATATACCCGTTATCTAACAAAAAGTTCTTTAGTTTCTCATACCAAGCTCGAGGTGCTTGTTTGAGTCCGTAGAGAGCTTTTTGCAAGAAATAGACATGATTGGGTAACTTATCATTTTCAAAGCCTGGAGGTTGAGCAACATATACTTCCTCCTCGATTGTACCATTTAAAAATGCACTTTTAACATCCATTTGATAAAGCAAGAAATTTTTATAACTAGCAAAGGCAAGTAGCATACGAATAGATTCTAATCTAGCAACAGGAGCATAGGTTTCATCAAAATCAATACCTTCTTGTTGATTGTAACCTTGTGCTACCAACCTTGCTTTGTTCCTTACCACTTTTCCTTGCTCATCAAGCTTGTTGCGGTAGACCCATTTGGTACCAATGATCTTTCTATCATTTGGTCTTGGCACTAAGGTCCACACACGGTTCTTCTCGAACTGTTCAAGCTCTTCTTGCATGGCAAGGATCCACTCATCATCGCCAAGGGCCTCTTTGATGTTCTTTGGCTCCAGTTGAGAGATGAAGGCACTGTCTGCTTGTTCTTTGTTGTGTGCAGCTCGTGTCCTCACTCTTTCAAACGGGTTGCCAATGATCAACTCCTTGGGGTGATTCTTTGCAAAGCGGGGAGTAGGATCCTTTCTTTCTTCTTCTTTTTCTTCTTCTTCAACCTGCTTGTCTTTGTCTTTGATGTTGAGCTCTTTTAAGATAGGAATGATTTCATCTGCAACATCATCATCACCCAAATGCTTGCCAATACCAGGGTTAGTTTCAATAAATTTAACATTTATAGATTCTTCTATTTTAGATAGTTCAATGTTAAACACTCTAAAAGCCCTGCTAGTAGTGCTATAGCCTAGGAAGAAAGCCTTGTAGGATTTCGGATCAAACTTGTCGAGAGAGTCCTTGGTGTTCAAAACAAAACATGGACATCCAAACACATGAAAGAAATCAATTGACGGCTTCCTACCACGCCATAGTTCATAGGGGGTTTTCTTAAAAGTCGGATGAGTGAAAACTCGGTTTTGCACAAAACATGAGGTGCTAACGGCTTCAGCCCAAAACTTCTTAGGAGTGTCATACTCAAGAAGCATGGTCCTAGCCATCTCTTGTAGCGATCTATTCTTCCTCTCAACAACTCCATTTTGTTGGGGTGTGCGAGGAGAAGAGAAATTGTGCGAATAACCCGATTTTTCACAAAAACGTTCAAAAAGATCATTTTCAAACTCTCCCCCATGATCACTACGGATGGAAACAACATGACAAGAAGCTTCGTTTTCAACTCGTTTACAAAAGCTCGAGAAAACATCGAGTGTATCACTTTTAGAAACGAGAAAGAAAGTCCAAGTAAATCTAGAAAAATCATCGACAATAACAAGACAATACTTGGAGCCGCGAAGCGTTTGTGTTCTCATAGGTCCGAAGAGATCAATATGAAGAAGCTCTAGAACTCTCTTGGTACTCATGACTCCTTTGGATTTGAAGGAGGATTTGGTTTGTTTCCCTTGAGTACAAGGTTGACATTCCTCATCCTTTTCAAAATCCAATTTGGGAAGTCCTCGAACCAAGTCCTTTTTGTTCAGTTTCTTCATTTGATGCAAGTTCACATGACCCAAACGTCGATGCCAAAGTGAAAGATCGTTTTTATCCACGACTAAGCATCTATTTAGTATGGGCTTTAAAGCATCAAGAACAATCACATATAGATTACCATTTCTAGTTCCCTTATATATGACATTATAGGACAGGGAATCTAGAAGCAAGCATTCTAAGGAAGTAAAGAGCACAAGATAACCATTATCACATAATTGGCTAACACTAATTAAGTTGTGATGTAGGCCATCAACAAGAAAAACATTTTTAATGCACAAATCATTACCTACATCACCCTCACCTATAACCTTACCCTTTTTGTTGTCCCCAAAGGTTACCGATCCTCCTTTCTTCTTCACAATTTTGTTGAAATGGCTGACTTCTCCAGTCATGTGCTTAGAGCAGCCACTATCAACAATCCATTTCTTTGTGACCTGCAAGAAAAGAGGATGTCGGAACCCAACTCAAACTTTGGGGTCCGGGGTTAGCTTGGGGACCCATTTCATATTTGGGTTGGTCCCCTTAGGCTTGTAAGGACAATAGGTAGAATAATGATCATCACATTTGCAATGCATACATACCATGGGATTTTTAGAGCCGGAAGACTCTCCATTGAAAATTGGAGTTTCCACACTCTTTTTCTTACCCTTTTTCTTCTTCTTACCTTTTGGAGTAGTCGCATTGTATCCTAGACCACTAGTACCAACTTGTTTGGTAGAGTGCTCTAGAACATCATTTAGAGACTTCTTACCCGAAAGAAACCTTTGCAAAGTAGATCTTAATTTAGCATTATCATCACTAAGATTTGTAATGGTAGTAGATAAACTAGCAAGATCTTCTCTAGCATGCAAAAGGTCGGCCTCAAGACAGAGGGCTTTAGTAAGAAGAGAGTCTTTTTCAAGAGTTAAGTTTGCAACTTCATTTCTAGGCAAGATAGGTCTAGAAGATAAATCATTTGTTTGTGCAAGAAGTTTAGCATTTTCAGATTTAAGGACTACAATTTCCCTTTGATAAGCATACACTTCATCTCTCCTAGCATCATCAATAAGCTTAAGTTCAACATTTTCAGTTTTTAGAACATCTAGCTCATCTAGGCAATTTTGGTTCTCTATCTTAATATTTTCAATAGTTTTAAGATAAGTACCATTCTCAACCTCTACTCCATTATATTGAAGTTCAAGGTCTAGAAATTGCCCTTGTAAAGAATCTATGCTATCAAGATGTAATTTCTCATTTTGATCTAGAATGTCAATCTTGGCATAGAGATCATCAACTATCTTTCCTAATCTTTTTCTTTTAGCTTTACATTTAGCAAAAGATGATTGACAATCATTAAGCATTTCAATGAGGGTTTCCTTAGATAAATCAAGTAAACTTTCATCACTTACCTTACTTACCTCACTTACCTCAATTACTTCTTCACTAGTAGAAGCCATGAGTGCAAGGTGACATTCACCATCCTCGGAGCTTGAGGAACTTGAAGTAGAGGACTCCTCCCATGCCGCATGAGCTGCATCTTTGGGTCTTCTCTCCTTCTTGTTCTTCTTCTTGTACTTGGCTTCTCTTTTGTATTTGTCATCCTTCTTGTGGCTGCTCTTATGATAGCCCTTCTTGGCTTTTGGGCAGTCATTCTTGTAGTGGCCCTTTTGACCACACTCGTAGCATCTAGGAGTTGAGGATGATGGCTTGCCCTTGAAGTGTCTTCCTTTTGAATAGTTGGCTTCATGATCATTTGCACCTTCATCTTCGCTTGAGGAAGGGCAGGGAGACTTCATGGCAAGTTGTTGTTGCCGCATCATTTCTTCAACTTGAGCTTTGAAGGCTGTGTCCTTCATCTTCTTGGACTCCTTCTCTTCTCTTTTCTCCTCTTCCTCTTGCTTTTCGAGCCTTGGTTCATGTGCTTGGAGATTACCAACCAGCTCCTCGGTTGACAACTCGCTCAGCTTGTAGACTTCTTCAATTGAAGTGACCTTTGGCTCCCATCTCTTTGGAAGAGATCTCAAGATCTTTGCATTGATGGTACCTCTATCCATGACACTTCCAAGGGCTGCAAGACTGTTCAAGATGACATTCAACCTTGTGTACATGTCCGCAACTCTTTCATTCTTCCCCATCTTGAAGTTCTCAAGTAGGCCGCCGAGCATATAGACCTTGGCCTCCTTGACTTGCTCCGTCCCTTCATAGGTGACACACAACTTATGCCAAATCTCATGCGCCGTGTCCCAAGAAGAGATGCGGTTGAACTCCGATGGTGAAAGGGCGGCGTAGATGATGCTCACAGCTTTAGCATTGAGTTGAGCACGCTTCATCTCATCTTCCGTCCATGTGGTGATGTTTCCCTTCGGCTCTTCATACTTGAGATGGACTATCTTCCACATCTCGTAGCTCACGCCTTGGATGTAGAATTGCATCCTTCTCTTCCAATATAGGAAGTTTGTGCCGTCGAAGACCGGGGGTCTCATGGAGAAGCTTCCTTCAAGATTGAGTGACCCAAGAGCTGAATCGCCCATCTTCTCCTACTTGTTGAAGTAGCTTGGAGAAGACCTGCTCTGATACCACTTGTTGGATCAATGGGCTCTAGAAGGGGGGGTTGAATAGAGCTTCACAAACTTCACAAAAGTGATTAGACCACCAAATTATATTAAGTGCAGAACTTAATTCAAAACAGCAATTTGATGTCCTAAACTAGCATACAAAGCAAGGATAAGAGACAAGGAAAGCATGCACTTGGACAGGTGGTTTAGAGTGGTTCCATGTCCTAAACTTAGGAGCAATGTCAGTCCACTACCTAGAGTTGGTTAGGCTCTAGGATTTGTAACTTGGTTCTCTTATATATATCACACAATAAGATTACAAGCTACAACTACCAACCATCCAAGGACTTATATATCAAGCCAAGATCTTCTACCTCACCAAGGACTTACCCACCAAGCAAGTAGTCTTCAGCCTTCTTCAAAGGACTTACCTACTCTTGCTCTAGTCTTCGGCCTTGCAGGAATTACCCATCTTGCTTGAGCTTTGCCTTGCACCTCTCCTTCTCTTGGAGAGCTTTAGCACCTTCCTCCTTCACTCGGAGGCCTGGAGCAGCTAGCCTTCTTCTCCTTCACTTGGGGAAGAACAGCAACCTTCTTCTCTTTCACTCGGAGAAGAAACTTCAATCAATCTTCATAGAGAATGGAGATGGGAGAAGTGGAAAGGAGAGCTTTACACGATTACAAATGATAGCTCTCATACATGGGATCCTAACTCACTCATACTCACGAATTTGCTTTGAAGGTAGAGAGAGAAAGGGGCTCAAAGGATTAGAAACCACTCAACTAAGGCTAGGACCAAGCATATGTGAATGAGCAACCTTGGAATGAAGTCCAAGAGGTCCTATTTATAGTTGAGGGTGTCCCTTTGAGGTTGGGAGAGTTAAGTGGCACAAACTAGCCGTTTTACAACTTGCAACGGATCTATTTTGAGTCCCACCAACTCCTCCAACGGTTGAAATTGCTTTTTCTGCATTCTAGTACAGTCCGATCGGCCGAGTTTCATTAAAGGCAACTCGGCCGACACACTAGGCGACAAGTCTGAGAGGCAGACTGTCGGCCGAGTTTCCATGGGGAAACTCGACCGATCGGTCGACCTTCAGTCTTGACCAACCAGTGGATCGGCCGAGTTTCCTATCATTGAAACTCGACCGAACAGGGATCGGCTGAGTTGGAAACTCGGCCGACAGCCCAGAAAATTCCAGAATATATGGATCGGCCGAGTTTGGAATTCGGCCGACAAAATCCCTGTTAAGGGTATTTTGGAATTTTCATAAACTGTACAAACGATGGATTTTTGAGTCCCAATCATTTTATCCATCTTAGATACAATGCAAAACATGATTATGAGTGATTACATAAAATGTTCTAAGCCTCTAAGGGCTATATTACAAAGCGGTTACAAGTCACATGTTTTGCATGTGCCGGAAGAGTAGCTTTGGAGATAAAGGAGATTCTTTTCTTGTATCTAATATCTGCAATGATCTCAAATAGATTTGTTAGATACATATGAATGGAATGGTTAAGTCATTATCAAAATATGGGCAATGTGCGACACCTAGGTCAACACTTGAACCATTCTGAGTTGATCGGCTCATCCTATGATATGATCGACTCACCTCCTGGCTGGTTGGTTGGTCGATCTGGCCTCTGATGTCTGGACACCTCCCACAAGCGATTGGGCCATCAGTTGGATAATACAACTCCTTCACAATCCTCCTCAGTCCTCCAGGCGGTCGGGTCGTCTAGTGTTGAGCGTCTTCTTCTTCGATGTAATAGAAAATAAACTATCCTACTTTTACATAATCTTTGGGAAACCTCAAGTTACATTCGAGGGGAGAAAAGGTAGAAGAGAAATGATCTCGAGTTATCTTGAGTTACATGTGAAATAGAAGGTAGAGGTTTGGCATGCAAACCAAGATGCAAACAACCATAACCAAGCAAGAACACACGTAGGGTTTATAGGCCATAACCATGGTACACATCAATCATCAAAACCTATTTAGGGCGATGTGTATCAATTGCATATATACCATATCATATATGTATATTATTTTGTGGTTGCATGTGGTATTTAGTCAAATATGCACATTAGTCATTTTAAATATTTGTATCGTATTCAATAAATAAATGACGATAAAACCAAAATTTGATCATATCAATTTATCCCAAAACACAGTACGTTGATGTGGCTCTAATACCACTATTGGGTTTTATGGCCTTAGAGTAGGCAGTACAAACAAAATTTTACTGGCCATTAACCCATGACAGGAGATCACATCAATGACTATGTAATGGGAAGGATGGTTTTAGTGAGATATACATGGTCTTGGGGCTTGCCCAACGACAATACCTCACAGCCATGTGCGGTCTTTGACGCCATGTCTTGGACGGTGTTTGTGCAGCTCCTGGTCTTCACCATGGACTCTGGCCTCCACCACAGACTGTGGTTGACATGTCCTCCTGAGCGGAAAATATCTCCTGCCTCTACAAATAGTCCACACGGACCCCCTAGAACTCTTGTCATTCTAAAAGATCTGGCAGGAAGGAGACAACCCTCCTATTGGTGTACTAGCACCAACCTACTCTCCCAAACTCAGACTACTGTTCTGCAGTTGTCATTCCCTCATTGTGCCTCCCTAGTTGGGTAGCACTTGCTCAGGCTCTCCCGGTTACCAAAACTAGAGAGGACAACAACTTTGAAGAGCAACTGATGTTCTGAGTTGTGTGTTCTGAGAAGCCCCCGGTACCCCTCTATTTATAGTAGAGGGAAGGGTCAAGGTTCCCAGTATGTTCGGGAGTAGAAGGATCAAAAAATTTCATGAATAGTTTGTAATGTGTTAGGCGAACTGATCGGTTCACAACTAAATTGATCATTTGGGAAGGTGAGTCGATCGGTTCATAATTGAACCAGTCATTTGGGCAGGTGAGTCAATTGGTTCACCCAATCAACCGGTTGATTCACTTCCCAAACATGCCCACAATTGACTTTCCTCAATCATTTCTAATTAATTCAAAGATCAATCCTTATTCCAATTGAATTGAATAAGTGAAACATGAAAGTTTTCTTCCAACCAGGAAAATCCTTATTTCCTCAGCTGGAAGGACTGTGAGCTGCCTTTTTCATCAAGTGAACTGGTTGGTTGGCTCACACCATCTGGTTGGCTCAAAAGGGTGAACCAATTGGTTGGCAGTCTTGACATTGCCAATGTAGCCTCCAATCAAACTGACACTCTAACCAACTAGTTTAACACTTGAACTTGATAGTTCTGAGTCTAGTCAGTCAATTGTATGTTTAATTGAGTGCCAAAACACCTTTAGTCTCAATCTAAACATCATTCATGGACAATATCATCTTCTAGGGGTATCTTATGTGTGTGATTCTGCAGTTTCCAACTTACATTGGCAGTGAATGTTCATAACAACTTATGACATCACAAGCAATGAGCAAAATCTAGTAACTCATCATTGCTACCCAAGTAACTCAATAAGTTGGAGAATAACTTCAACCTATAATCTTTGATTAGTGTTACTATGATCGTCTAGTTCCTTTGTCATTGACATCCAGATTGAACTTGAGGCATGGAACGTCATCCTCTTCAACATTCAATCCATGTTCCTTGACCTAGAGTAGACTGTCTGAGATGCATGTGAATTCACCTATCATATATTTAATCACATGAGTATGGCCATACAATTCTCAGTCTCTCTTATCAAGGGGCCCTAGATATCATACTCCTTGTAGGAGGGACAAATACCATATCTATCACTCACAATCAACTTCCCATCTATCAAAGTCACCCAATCATCACGGTTATAACAACCCATGTTTTAGGACTGCATTTGATGATGTTAAAGTGTACTTAATGAGATGTGATGAGTACAGTGATTTTAGGTCTAAGAATCACTATCACCACTATCACTATGAGAGACGATTGTGACTACCATTCCATGGTATCCATGTATCACTATCAAGGTGGGTCTATCAGATATATTGTTCTCTAACATATATCTATGTGTTTGAATTGATATCATATATCATGACTAACGAGACTTTGCCATCAGTCAACACACACTCTAGTCTTATGTATTACTGTTTTCTATTTTTCTTCCATAGTAATATCCGAGTAGAGACATAACAAGAATGTATGTAATCTTATCATACTTATGGTCTCATTGTTCAAGTCCTCAACCTAAAGACATATGTCATCGAGTCACATCATTCTTTAGACATTTATCATGTATGTGTAATCATCTCATGATTGAGACAAACATAATAGATGTAATTACCTTTATCATTATCAAATCAAGTATCATATGCCTCATTGCAATCATCATATGATTGGATCTCTTGGCATACTATACCAACAAAATTATACTAGGATCTAATCAAGTCTAGGTTTCTAGAATAGAATCTCTTAGGTAATTGGGGTTCCAAGGTAGTAATGGAGGGTGGAAGTGAGTGTTTTACACCTCACATCACCTACCATCTAGCCTTTAGGAAGCTCCAAGCCAATTACACTAAATGTTTCTAAAATAGCTACTTAAATCTCTCACCTAAGAGTAGGATAATTAATTATCATGGAGGAAGATGAGTAACTATATAAGGATCCACTAATTGGGCCTAGGGGCACTTCCCAAAATATCTACATGTAAGCATTTCCCAAGAACCCTAGGTGATTTCAAGAAAAAATCAACAAGAAATTTATGGGAAATGAAATGAAAGTAGAAACTAATCATTAGCACATAGAAATTGTAATGCTTACATATCACTTTTCCCCAACATGGTATCAAAGTAAAAATTTTGACCTCAAGCAGCCCACCTAGGTGCCTAGCTACTCATAGAATATGAAAATAAAAAATGGAGAAATAAGAATAAGTAGATGATTGGAAAGTATAGTAGCTCGATGGAGACTCCTCCTTCTCCACCTCCTATCAGTAGTAGCTCAGGAACCTCCCTCCTCTAAGGTAGGATGACATGGAAATGGGGTGGAAAATGGTCAAAATCCTAAAAAGAAGGGCATTCAGGTGGAAGGTGATGGAATGGAAGTGGTGTGAAAGTGGAATGGAGTGGTGCATGGAATGAATGGATAAGAGGGTGCTAAGAGTGGTTGAGAAGTAGCTAACCTCATGATCCAACTGCCACCCAAGTATATATAGGTGGAAAGAAATCACTAGGTCAAGTGTGGGTATAATGGGAAATGCATTGCAAAATTGTGCTAGGTTTTCTGGCCACTACTACCATTATAACACCATGTTTGTGTTGGCTAAGGTGCAGTATAATCATGCTCAATTGAAATGGTTGAGGTGAGAAAATGGAAATGATGTTAGTGGAAACTTGGAATTTTGGATCTTGGTGGCGTGGTCATGGAGATCACCACAAATATGGTGGGAAGGTAAAACCATGATCGTGCTAGGCTGCACAATCATTATGTGGTAGGGAGTGTTAGTTGTTCTAAGGATCACATGTCTACTATGTCTTTGGCACCATGGTCGTATTGGGCCATATGGATGTGTTGAGTCCTGCTTGGAATTAATTGTGTAGTATAGCATGGTCATTCTACTAAGTAATGTCTTCAATGCTTGACTACGTGATTTGTTGTGAAGGGTTTGATCGCACGGCCGTTCCTTGGCACTAGGGTTGTGTTGAGGTCTTCTAAGGAACGTTACTCATCATCTTTGGATTTCCTTGCACTTCCTTGCTTGACATGACTCTTGGCCACTAGGGGTAGGTTGGGGGAGCTCATGGACCTTTCATAGACTCCTCCAATGATGAAGGAACCTTAGGATTATTTCCTTCTCTCCGGTTCATCCATTTGTGGTACAAGTACCTAAAAAACATGCAAAGAATGTCCATAAATGCATTTGATAGTAACATGCATATTAAGGGAAATGACATGCATTCTAACAAGTTTAGAATTGATTGAAATGGAAAAAATAGATAAGATGAAGCCCTAAAATGGGGTTGCATCACCATACCAATCTTAAAGCATACTTGTCCTCAAGTATGCTCCAATTCAAATTTTCTTCAATTTTGTCAATAAGTAAGAAACGACATGCATTGCAACAGATGTATATTGACTAAATGAGCTCAATGATGATTAAGTTCATGTATTTCATCTCTTTCCTCTCCTCTTTCACAAACTAATCATGATTAAATCAATGAGCATACACACTTTAAATATAAGGCATAGAATATGCAATCAATCCATACAGTTGTCATATAGCTTCCGCTAGACTGTTACGTCATGGTGAAAATAAAAAAATGACTAGGATTGTTGTTTACCTTCATGCATTTAATATCAAATGTCAAACCACACTAAGTAACCATCATGGCTGCAAAAAAAGTGAAATTTGCTAGGTTTGATGTTTCCAATCTCAATGGGCATGCAAATAGAACAAAGGGGTTGTGGTAAGAGGTTGGAGTACTATTACAAAGGATGAATCATCTTTTCTTTATTTCATTGCTATAAATAGGAGCATAATTTATATTCTTTTTGCCCTTGGTGTAGGTAGGGCACATGATGGTGAGAGTGTAGTGGAGGGATACATATATGTCCACCTCAAACTTTTATATGGTGGGCAAGGTTGATATGTGCTCTTTGGAATCTTTTCACGAGGTGTAGAGGTAAGAAATGGTGAAAAAAGTGAGTCAAACAGGGGTCACTAGTGTGGGATTCATCATGAGATCTCCTACATGAAAATTAATTCAACACTTTCATCCAATAATGACACACCACATGAATGAGCAATATGAAAGTCACATTTGATCATGAGATTCGACACATCATAAGTGTTTGTGGCCTACTTAGATCACAATTCAAACAAAAATCTAGTTTATGATAATGATCTACTCAATCAAATAAAGTAATCACTTAGACCAAATCCAACTTCTGTCGATGAATATATCAGTAGATGTTACAAAATTCATAATGACAATACTTTAGTATGTGTAACAAGTCAATATCTAAACATTTGGAATCGATAATTATAATAATATTATCTTTGTGACACCTGACTAGCTGGACCAAGAACAAATCCTACAATCTTAAAGTTGAATTTCACAAAAGACATACTTACCCAACAATACCATCAAATAACAAGCAACCCAAATCACATTCAGAGTGGATAAATCCCAACATTAACTACTTGTCAATATATAAAATCAAATTCCAAACTAGATAGATAAGAAATGAAGTAGATAATTTCCATAACATATTGATTATTTTTCACAACAAGAAGCATAATCAACAATGGTAAGTCATCATCTAGTAGTACAATGAATGTCACAAACATTTGAATCATATTCTACACGACTTGTAATCTTTTATTCAGTTTCCCTGAAACCACTTGGCTTGTACCTCACCAAGTAGAAGTCACCATGCCTAATTCTCATGTCAATACTGACCGTCACTATCTTAGGGTTTAGTCGGTCACCCTAAGATATCAACAATAGACCCAAGTCACCTTAGGGTTTCCTAAAGAGGCTCACATCCTCATCTCAGGTACACGAGATAGGAACCAACAAATATATCACATATCACAACATTTTTCATATTTTCATATTTCACATATTTCATTTCATTAGAGTCTATTCCTCATGGACATAGACTTTGAAAGCAAGGATTTAGGGCCAGAGCCACTCCAGATGACTCACTCCTAAATCTTAGTGGTCTACCCTTTAAGGTCTTGATCGGCACTCTGGATATCCTTCACATAATTCATCTATTATTACAAGGAGATCCATTTTTTTCCCAAACTCATGATGTTCAGGAGACCTAACTAGATGTGTCATCATTTCACTTTGTTAATCTCTTTTGCTCATCTTAAAAGAATTCAAAACAATATATCATATCTGTGTATTTTTGTGTAACTAGAATAACCTAAAACATATTATTTTTATCAAGAAAGACAATGACTAAAACAAGAAACACAACAATATGTCATTTGTAACACATATAATTCTTTATATTATCACATAATCTCATAGAAGCCATCATCAGTGGCTTTTCAACCCAAGGCATGTTCTCATTCTCCAACATTTACCCTCCTCATGGTTTTTATCATCATCAATGGTCTTTCAACCTGAGACATAATCTCATTGTCTAGCATTCACCCTCATCATGGTTTCTCAAAGTAAGAAAATAAATGTAAATTCTAACTCAACATATTTCTTATCCATTCATTTCATATCAGAATTCTCATTAAGTATTAACAGAGATGTTAGAACTAAAAATAATATAATCCTATATACATCTCATGTCATTCACCAGGCTCAGAATAGGCCTAACATGCAACAAATAGTTATTCTATCCAAATTGGACATATACGAATGAATATCAACTATAAACATGCATAACATATTAAATACTTCCCTCTTACTATATACCACTCTTCAATTAGGGGTACTATTTAATGCATACGTGATCTCATTTGAAGTATATCAAAAAAGGCCATCCTCATAATACAAGTATTGTAAAATACAACTACAAACCAAGAGCACATTCTAATAAACTAATTTTTATCCTTAAGCCTCATCTTGTATTTGAATTTAACGATATTCATATGTATTCTTTAATCCCTTATTTTAGATCATCATTCATTAGCATCACATAGCTCATCATTTTAGGGCTAGTTTTAGGTTCTTAGATCCTTCTACTAATTTCTATCATTTTCCCTTCATTTCATATTCATTAGTTTTAACCTCTTCATTTCATCATCACTACTATAGGAACAAATCATTCTAAGTTTACTTGGCTTGTAAAGTCTCTCTCTCTTTGAAATCCTTCATAATCTTATTTTTAATATATTTTATTCAATTTAGGTCAATATACATGTGATCAAAATATATATACTATATTTCATTTAGAATAATTGGAGTATCATAGGGCCAAGCATCATTAAAACTGTCCAAGATGCCATTATTATGGGATAGGTTCCCAAGGACCTGTGTAATTCGACATTGGTGCTTATACCAAAGGTCCAAACACTAGACAAGTGTGAGATTATACGGCCTATACCCCTTAACAATTGGCTCTTAAATTAATTTCCAAAGTTGTGGTGGAACGCTTGAAATCTTGCATCCCCAAGTGGGTGTCCAGATCTCGGAGTAGCTTTGTTCTAGGAAGGAGCGTAATGGACAAAATATAGACATTATATTAATCCATCGTACACATATCAGCAATTTTATTTTTAGCTTGTCATCACCATTGATCTCATTCTTGTCCATTTCCTTTCTTGTAATTAGATGAGTATACTTTATCATTGAATTTGAATGGCATTTTTATAATTAACAAAAATCACTTAGTTCTTTATGATACTACTCACTTTTAGGTTAAAAGAATGGATTGGGATACATCTTCTTACATCATAATCTCTAATCATCCTTCCCAATTGATTGTTATGTAGCTTGTATAAAATGACCAAAATCATGTGAGAGTTTACTCATCATTTCATAAGTCAAGATAAAATAGATGCATTAGGATTATATTATATTAGTAGAACTCAACAACTTAAATTGTAGTATTAATACCTACAATTCAGCATTTCATCACTTTTACAACATTTAATATACAAGTTGTAGATTTATCACTCACACCTCTTGATACTAAACTTCTAGGGCTTTCAAGATGTCATCCATAGCTCAACACATCACAAATATCATATCATTCACTAATCTCATCATGGTACACATGGGTTCATTAGGGATATCACACACATGGAAACCCTAGTTTTCACCTGAACATAATTTATCCATCAATCATACTAACCATTAATTCATTGACTTATCTAATTCAACCCCTCAACACAAACCCTAAATAGGGAATATCTCCACCTCATATTGATCCTTTTGTATGTATCATTTTCCATATAAGTAGGATTCAACAATACATTTATGTAATTTATTCTAATACAATTCAATATGATTTTATACATACCAATACATTTTCTAAGCATATCATTCGATAGTTGGTTCTAGGCAGCATTAGTATGAAACAAAATAATTCTATGTCCATGACATTGTTCATATAACTTAAATAAATAGGTAAGGAAATAGAAAAATATTAAAGAATGAAAAAGGATCTGATTCAGTAGCATTTATTTCCCCAAAATCATCCCAATTGGTTATACAATAACATACAAGTACTAGCAATGATCTTGATTATTTTATCTAGATATAATTAAGCTTTCAACATGATTACAGAGCTTAATAGGGAGGGAAAAACTCACCTAAGGTGACAAGCACGTTAAAAATATAGGTCAAACTTAGAATTTCTAGAAATCCACCAAGGTTCTAGCCATGGCATCCATTTCTTCCTCCTCTCAACTTGAAAACCCTAGAAATGGTGAATAGGAGAGAAATGGTGAGAAAAAAGAGATAGTTGACATCATTTCAAATAAAATAAAAGGAGGGAAGGAATATTGACATGTGAGAGAAGATTCACCATGAAAGACTATGTAAAGAAGCTAAACTTACTTGATTTCATCTTTTCTTGGGTGATAAAGCTCTAAGTCAACATCTCCATCTTATTCCTGACTCAAACCCTAACTCTCCCTCTTTCACTAGAATTTCATTTCTATGGAATGAATGAAAAAATATGAGATCTAATTGGGTGCTAGTTACTCATATAGTTCAATTAAGGTTCTTGGGTCAATTTCCTATTGACCCAATTTTACACTTTCTTTTATTATTTTAACAGATTAATCTATCATAAAATATGTACTGAAGATTATTTACTTAATAGATCAAATCTCCTCCTACAATTATGATAATTTAGCATGTTATGTGAGAAATAATTTAAGAGATATACTAAAAAATTTAGATCAATCAAAGATACCAATAAATAAATAAGAATCAAATACTACATTTTTATACTGTAGTCTACACCATGGTTAATCGAGTAATTACTAATAAGAAACTAGGCTGATAGCACACTCTGTAAAACTGAAATATTATACAAAAATATATGTAAATTTAAAATAGTCTCTACCATAGGGTTTTCCAACTATAATGAAAAATTCAAATCAATTGGATGTACCAATAAAAAGATAAAATTCAAATACCATATTGGCTATATTTCAGCCTTAATGCATGGTCAAGTGAGTTTGTCTGGGGGTAAGTTCGCCAACAAATAGGTCATAAAACATTCAAAAAATTATATTTATTAAGAGTGCTTAAATTTAAGTTATTTAAATCATTTTGAAATTTCAACTAAATCATAGTTGTATATAAAATTCTAAAAATCATTTGGTGCACCACTATACTTTTCAAATTATGTGTTCATATGTACCAAAACCTTAATTTTGGCCTAGTAGGATTTCAATTCATAAACTATAATTATTTAAAATAAAAACATATTTAGAATTTCCTATTAGGTCTAAATAATCACAAATTAGACTACCATCATTAATCAAGATCTAAACAATGATCGATCTAGTTAACCATCCAATCATCCAAGTAAGCCCTAATTAGACGGTTAATTTGAAAATGGGTCATTACAAATTCACCCCTTCTTTTAGGATTCCATCCCAAAATCCATTGAAAAAAATTCATGAAAGAATATAATATCATCAAATCATTCATTTCTCTCAGTGTCAAGTTAGAATGATTTCCATTTTATCTTTCTTTCACGTGACATCATTTTCTTGTCTTTTGGATCTTTTACATTAAAATTCTAAATTTACAAGCATTAGATGGATATTTAATCCCTTTTCCTCATCATATCTCTCTTTGAGTATTACAAACATTTATTTCATGAATCTTAGTAATACAAGATTAATGAAGATGTGATTCAGATTACCGTTCATATTATTTTTAAAATTTTGATAATATGTCTTAGTGATCAAGATTATAGTTCATTTTGTATCGTTATCCACGTCCATTAGTTTAATTCATACAGAAGAACATTTAGTGAGCATCAATCTCGCTTCTCATCTTTTTCTTATAATTTCAGATTTAAACTGTCACACCCACATCCCACGATTACCACTAATCATGAGATTAGGGCATGACTATGAGAATTACACTTAATACAAAGTTCACTCCTGACTTTTCCTTTTTATTTCAAACTCTTTGTTTTCTCACATTCAATCACATAAACAAACTTTACAAGAGAATTAAACTTTTATTACTCTAATAAAATCTCAACATTAATGGTACACATCCATACATTCATTATGTTTCTCAAACTTTCATGTACATATGACATGACAATCATTTGCATTCTCTCTTATTAAGAAAACAAACATACAAACATCATTTACAACTCTCTCACATCTATACAAGGACCTAGAGTAACAGGGACTGACTGAACTTAACTAATCTCATACTTATGTGGTAGATCTATTCTGATGCTTTGACGTTCTTCAAGTCCATGTGGTTTCCCTAAATATTTTGAGTAGAGGGGTGAGCCTACTCGCTCAGTGAATGAGTACTTCAAAGAAACAGTCTAAAGCTCTGATATAATTATAGATATACCTTTAAGAAACTGATATCAATTATAACAATAGTAATTACTACACCGAGCAGATCTAAAACAATACAGTTAAAATAACAGAGAATGTAAATATTGCATTTAAAGAACAACTACTATGAAACTGTACTCAAATCTTTCTTAACTCTTTTTATTAATAAGAAACTCTTTAAACCTATATGATCATATTTTAGCTTATGCCCTAATCATATGCAGTGTACTCTACATATGAAGACTCGTAGTGCACTACGATCACACCGTACAAGACTTAGCCGACACACCTGGGAATGCTAAGTCTGACTACATCATTGGTATGCAATAGTGTAATCGCACTCTGGCCTCTGGACTCCTCCTCTAACCTAAGCACACAGGCAGAGAGACAAGCCACCTATTGGCTTTTCTGTACTCTATTTCCACCAGGATCTCTGGTTGATGTTGGACACTACATACTATATTTTTATGAGACTTCCAATAGGGCTTCGTCCCCTGTACCACCTATTAGTACATTTCGACCCTCGTATACTGGACACTACCATGGTTAGGTCATTTCATCCCTAAGGCGCATACCTCTCATAGAGATTCTACTGTGTTCAAGGCTCCTGAGTCTATTATAACTTGATTATATCTTTCTCTTAGACTGATTTCTTTTAACTTTGTATCTTACTGACTACTCAGACTACTGAACTGAATTCACTGATAATACTGAACTGAATGCATAACATATTGTTTACCCTTTTCTTAGGGTTTCTCCTTACTCGTGAACATATAACATTTCTCATGTATTCAAACATATATCATGTCTACTAAACAAGTATTCTCATTCAACATTTCACATATATATGCATGGCATCAATAACATCCCAATCTAGGGCATGTCATATCCCTCCACTTGCAATAGCATAATAACTTATCATTTCATGACAAGTATTTGAATTAGAGAATTCAAATCTCATAAACAAATCATACATACATATAAGATAATATTCAGCTAAACACCCACAATATCACATTAATCATCTCAATCAACCATTTCATACTAAATTAGATATGTATACTTTTAAAAGCATACTAGATTGGGTTTCCATCCTTGATTACTTGCTATTCATGGGATATGTATTATGAAAATTAGAAACTCTATTGTCTATATATCAAATCAAAGAGATCAAACATGTAGAATTGAATGCACTAGGAACATAAGTAAGATCAATTAAGCTTAAATCTGAATTTCAGCTATAATGTTATTCCAGAACCCGAATAACTTAATAATTCAAATCTTCAGAAGATTCTCAATCAACTTATAAATTCTCTATTATTCAAGATACATGGATATCTATATCCATGTCATCATATAAACAATTTCAGATCATAGTTACAATATGGTTTGAGGTATACTATAAACTGAATTCAAAAATAATTCTTTTCATTTATTGTCATCTAGGCAAAAATCGAGAATATCAACTAAATCATCTAATTGAGTAAAATTGATTAAATAAAGTCTATCATGTCAAGAAAATCCCTTCAAATGGATTTCATGACATCTATTCGTAAATATCCAACTTTTCTCGCATCTAGGGTTTCACTCTCTTTACTGAGATATCAAATAAACACTATTCACCTTAAATGTAATCCAAGATAGTATCTGACATATATGTACTATGAATTCAGATAAACAATCATTCATAACCAAGGGGATCCAGATAAACAAATTTCTCTATTTAATTATACAACAATTTCAGTCATAGACAAATTCCCTATATTTCAGTTTACTCTTATAACCTTTGTGAATACTTAGGGAATTCTCATTAGGATATATTGTATACATTTATAATGTGATTTTATCATCTGAAATTCATCCAAATAGAGGAAGAATCCATTTCATATCATTTTGCAACAACTTAGATCAAATAGACAATTCAGGGTTTGTAGTCGCATGCTAAGCAATCAAAGATTAAGGATGATTTAACAAATTTTCATGCAATATACTATTTAAAGGAAGTTCCCACTCACCCTAAGCTGTGAAAACACCTTAAAAACTCATCTCATCCCAGAAAATCTCGATCTCATATCAAATCCCTAGCAATTCACCCAATTCTTCTTCCTTTCAACTCGGAAACCCAAAAAATGAGGGATTATGAAGAAAGAGTGAGAAAAGGGGAAGTTTTGATACTATTTCGGATCAAATCAGAGGAGGGAAAAAATCTTGACATGTGAGAGAAGATTCACCATGAAAGGCTATGCAAAGAAGCTAAACTTACTTGATTTCATCATATCTCGGATAGAGAAACCCTAAATCAGCAATTCCACCTCTTTCTCCTCTCAAACCCTAACTCTCCCCCTCTCTCTAGGATTTCATTTCTCTGGATTGAATCACTAATTATGAGAGATCCTAGTGTGTTAGGTTTACCATTTAGAGCAATTGAGCTTCTTGGGTCAGTTGCACATTGACCCCTCACTTTACTTTCACTAATTTCAGCTGAATTTTCTATCATACAAATGTTACTGTAATTCGTCTACTGAATAGCTAAGAGATCCTCCAAAATTATGAATTTTTTTTATGTTCTTTATGATTGAGTTTCAGATCTCCAGTAAAAATTTCATATCATTTGGAGTTGCTAATAAATAACTAAAAATCAAATACAACACTTCTATATTGCAGTCAGCAGCATGGTCGGTCGAGTTTGAAACTCGACCGACAAATAGGTCAGAACATTCTCCAAAAATTCTGATATTTTCAGTAGTGTTCACATTTAAGATATCCAAAACTCAATCAGAGTTACACATAAAATGAGTTTTAAATCTCCAAATTTGAATTCAATCAGAGTTACACATAAAATACTAAAAATCATTTAGTGAGACACTATATTTATCAAATTTTGTATTCATATATCATCAAAACCCTAATTTGGGCCGATTAGGGTTATATTTCTCAAACCCAAATTTCTCAAAATAGTAGCACACTTAAAGTTCATATTAGGTTTAAAACATCATAATTGAATTATCATCATTAATTAGATTTAAGAAATGATCAATCTAATTAAGCATGTAATCATCCAGGTAAACCGTAGTTTACCGATTAAGCTAAGATGCAGGCATACCAATTCTTATCCCCTTAAAATGTTTCATCCCCGAAACATAAACGTGAAAGAAAAGTACATTCAAGGTTTATTTTAAGCTTATAAAATCTTACATGTCATTATATTCTTGTATTTCATACTTGAATGCAGTTTTCAACATTAAGTCCTTTAATTCTTTACTAAATCACAACATGTTTGAAATAGTTCTCAATGATAACAAACAAATTTTCTATGCCACAGTCAATCATAGGATAGAGAGATAAACAACCATTTTAATATTTTCATACTCTAGAGGTGTTACCTCAACATTGATAATCTGATCCAACTATCTCAATTCATACAGCTCAATATGTACTATTGTTCTGTATTACCTTTAAGTCACAAAAGAGAGTTCACCATGTTTTTTTGAATTTTACTATTGTGCTATTCAAATTGCAAAATAGTCTTGAGTCGTAAGACTAAATCCAACAACAATCGAACAATACCACTCACGACATCCCCATTGGATCATGGATGCATAAGGTGAAGCATTACCATCACATACCATACTATGCTCAAGTATGAGCCCACACATAATTCAAGGTGTAATCATCTAGTTATAGCATACTAGGGTTTCAACAACAGTAACAGAGTACTCCATGATGTATTATTCATTCAAGGACTGTTCATACCCAATTACCATCACTTAGTTATATTAAAGCTAGGTATAACAAGCTATACCTCATTAGGGTTACATATCAATACAATATGGTTATCATCCCTTCTATTCATATGAGTGAATAGGTAAGACTACCTTATTCAAGGTAACCCTCCATTGGTTCCATCATCATTCAACCCATATCACCATACCACAATTGTATAATACTAAGATGGATTACTGGTATGAATGACTACAACTATCAGACACCTTTAATTAACATATTGTTTGCACATGTACACTAAAATCATACATAGAATCAATTTACATCCATTAATATACCTTCAACACATTATACTTCTAAAAACAAATTCACATATTACTAAAATCCATTGTTTTCTCTTATCTCTCTCTTCATTCATTACTACTTACTTTTTGCTACTTATCCTTCTCATTTTCATCATGTATATTAAACATCCCTAAAATTGAAAAATACAAGGTACAAATAGATTATTCATCACTCTTGCTATCACTGCAAGAATTTAGTTCATATCACACTTCACTCATATTGTATTTCTCGTTTTGTTCAAAACACACTTGTTACATTTCAAATTTATATCTTAGTCTTTTCTCAAAATCATTTCCATATTGTTTATCTATCTTTCAGATTAGATACCTTTAAACCTTGGATTACTATTAGTGCTAGTTTACTTCTCATAGTGCAAATTTCATGATCTTATTTTATAGAGATGCTAGTACTCAAGGTCAAATCACTAGTGACAACCCTTGAACTACTACAACTCTAAACATTCTAGGGTTTGGTCTATATCAGTAGCATGTCGTTATTGTGGTGTGACTTTTCTCCCTTAATTTGAAAGTCAAACTTTGGATCTCACAAGTTTTACTAAAGTCTTCTTTATCTTATCAATTGAATTTCCTTTCTCTTACTTGGCCATTCAGATAGATTACATTCTCAATTACCCTGCTAGGGTTTCATCATCATATTGTATGTCATTATTACATTCACTAGATGTCTCTACCATGGTGGTTATTCATCACATATGATTCATTTTCTTATCACTTCATTCCCACCTTTCTCTCATTAAAGAAGATATGAAAGAGAAGATGATTCTGAGACTTAGAATTCTTATATTCAAACATTCCTTTAATACATTTCTTGTATATAGGTTTAATTAGTTATCAACATGGATACTTGACTAATTAGCACTTGCTTGAATATCACAACCTCTTTATTTTATAATCTATATTACTCCATCATGTTTCAAACCCTTCCTTACTTTCCATAATCCTCTTACCATATACTATTTCTCCACTTGTCATCTTTAACTTCTAATTTTCTCTTATGACCATGTTGCTTGTTCATGTGTATGATCATGTATACCATGTTGCACATATTTCTTTTTATCCTTCTACTAATGTGAAGTTAAAATTCTAAATCAATATTCTCTCTACTAGTTTCACCTCATGTTTAATACATTACATATTCTTCATTTTAAATCAAACGGATCATGCATGGGTCAAACTTAGTTTCTCTTTCAATCAAGTTTTCTCCTTCCTGAATATAGTCTACCTTTGTATGACTTATTCATTTGTTAAACTATACTTTTGTTCTTGTTTTAGAAACTAGTTTGTTGTTCTTTAGAGACTTGAAATCCAAAGGCAGTAAGGATGAATGTATTAAACTTCACAATAAAGGTATACATTACATGCTCTCAATTATATCATAACCCTCATTCCTTAATCAAGCTCATCATTTCTAACATTTCTCTTTGTTTCAAATAAGTTTGTTATCCTAGTCTTATGATTTACATGTTCATCTAATTCTCTTCACTTTCATTCTTCTGAACTTCATTTCTATGTACTTATCGTATACTTAACTCTTTTCTTCTATTTTCCCTTTGCTTTGGAGTACATAAACATTTTGTACTCAATTATATGATCTATTCCTCATGATTGATTCTTACTATCTTGTCCCTTACATACTTTTCTCATATCTTTCCCATATTTCATATTTAGAGTTCATATAATACTCATCATTAAACTTAATCTGAACCTTATGTCGTGTTCCTTTATTCCCAATTAAGGGTTTCTCATATGAGGCCCCAAAGTTGAATCTCAGATATCAGTTCTAACTGATTCTTAGCTATTCTAATCTTTCCCATATGTTTCAACATCTTAGTGTATGTACATTCTCACTATGATGTGGGTCTAATTTATCCAGAGTCTACTCTTATTATACTGTTAATAGGAGTCATTAGATCCCAGTAACGCATCCTGCCAGCCGGACTAGGCCGAACCTGTAGTCCTAAAGCCAAGATCTACTCAAGATTAACCAACTCCTATTAATCTCAAACATGTGGAAAGAATATCCACTTAGGGGAAACTCATTTAAACATAACTTTTGGTCTACTTAATACAAAGAATATAAACAATAGTTGAATCACTTCATGATACACAAGAATATAAAAGAACCATATATATTCTACAAACTGATAATCAAAATTCATATATAAGAGCATTTCTATTGATCTCCAATCAAAGAAGCAATATAAAGCAAAAGTTGTGTCACATTCTATGTTTAATCTCTTACTCCTTCATTACTTTTGGTCTCTTAACCCTACTATTTCTAGGGTTTCTCTCTAGCCTACTCTCCCACTACATGCCTGTCTAGGTCATCTAGAGAAGAATAGACAAAGTAGCTTGATATTGGTCAATCTAAGTATTCAGATATTGAGCTAGGGTATCCAAATACCTAGACTTCCCAAAGCTATAGACACATCACCTCCTATCTTCCACACTTATAACTCTAACTTTCTATCCTAATGGTCCCTGACAACTCAGCCTAAGCTATGATACCAAGTTGTCACACCCACATCCCACGATTACCACTAATCATGAGATTAGGACATGACTATGAGAATTACACTTAATACAAAGTTTACTCTCGACTTTTCCTTTTTATGTCAAACTCTTTGTTTTCTCGCATTCAATCACATAAACAAAATTTACAAGAGAATTAAACTTTTATTACTCTAATATAATCTCAACATTAATGGTACACAACCATACATTCATTATGTTTCTCACACTTTCATGTACATATGACATGACAATCATTTGCATTCTCTCTTATTAAGGAAACAAACATACAAACATCATTTACAACTCTCTCACATCTATACAAGGACCTAGAGTGATAGGGACCGACTGAACTTAACTAATTTCATACTTAACTCATGTGGTAGATCTACTCTGATGCTTTGACCTTCTTCAAGTCGATGTGGCTTCCCTAAAAATTTTGAGTAGAGGGGTGAGCCTACTCGCTCAGTGAATGAGTACTTCAAAGAAATAGTCTAAAGCACTGATATAATTATAGATATACCTTTAAGAAACTGATATCAATTATAACAAAAGTAATTACTACATCGAGCAGATCTAAAACAATACAGTTAAAATAATAGAGAATGTAAATATTGCATTTAAAGAACAACTACTACGAAACTGTACTCAAATATTTCTTAACTCTTTTTATTTATAAGAAACTCTTTAGACCTATATGATCATATTTTAGCTTATGCCCTGATCATATGCAGTGTACTCTACATATTAAGACTCGTAGTGCACTGCGATCACACCGTACAAGACTTCGTCGACACACCCGTGAATCCTAAGTATGACTATGCCACTGGTCTGCAACAGTGTAATGACACTCTGGCCTCTGGACTCCTCCTCTAACCTGAGCACATAGGCGGAGAGTCAAGCCACCTATTGGCTTTTCTATACTCTAGTGCCACCATGATCTCTGGTTGATGTTGGACACTACATACTATATTTTTAAGAGACTTCCACTAGGGCTTAATCCCCCATACCACCTATTAGTACGTTCCGACCCCCATACACTGGACACTACCAGGGTTAGGTCATTTCATCCCTAAGGCGCATACCTCTCATAGGGATTGTATGGTATTCAGGGATCCTGAGTCTCTTATAACTTGATTATATATTTCTCTTAGACTAATTTATTTTAACTCTATATCTTACTGACTACCCAGACTACTGAACTGAATTCACTGATAATACTGAATTGAATGCTTAACATATTGTTTACCCTTTTCTTAAGGTTTCTCCTTACTCGTGCACTTATAGCATTTCTCATGTATTCAAACATATATCATGTCTACTAAACAAGTATTATCATTCAACATTTCACACATATATGCATGGCATCAATAACATCCCAATCTAGGGCATGTCATATCCCTCTGCTTGCAATAGCATAATAACTTATCATTTCATGACAAGTATTTGAATTAGAGAATCTGAATCTCATAAACAAATCATACATGTATATAAGATAATATTAAGCTAAAAACCCACAATATCACATTAATCATCTCAATCAACCATTTAATACTAAATTGGATATGTATACTTTTAAAAGAATACTAGATTGGGTTTCCATCCTTGATTACTTGCTAATTACGGGCTATGTATTATGAAAATTAGAAACTCTATTGTCTATATATCAAATCAAAGAGATCAAACATGTAGAATTGAATGCACTAGGAACATAAGTAAGATCAATTAAGCTTAAATATGAATTTTAGCTATAATGTTGTTCAAGCACCCGAATAACTTAATTATTCAGATCTTCAGAAGATTCTCAATCAACTTATAAATTCTCTATTATTCAAGATACATGGATATCTATATCCATGTCATCATATAAACAATTTCAGATCATAGTTAGAACGTGGTTTGAGGTATACTATAAACTGAATTAAAAAACAATTCTTTTCATTTATTATCATCTAGGCAGAAATCGAGAATATCAACTAAATCATCTAATTGAGTAAAATTGATTAAATAAAGTCTATCATGTCAAGAAAATCCCTTCAAATGGATTTCACGATATCTAATCGTAAATATCCAACTTTCCTCGCATCTAGTGTTTCACCCTCTTTACTGAGATATCAAACAAACACTATTCACCTTAAATGTAATCCAAGATAGTATCTGACATATATGTATTATGAATTCAGATAAACAATCATTCATAACCAAGGGGATCCAGATAAATATATTTCTCTATTTAATTATACAACAATTTCAGTCATAGACAAATTCCCTATATTTTAGTTTACTCTTATAACCTTTGTGAATACTTAGGGAATTCTCATTAGGATATATTGTATACATTTATAATGTGATTTTATCATATGAACTTCATCCAAATAGAGGAAGAATCCATTTCATATCATTTTGCAACAACTTAGATTAAATAAACAATTCAGGGTTTGTAGTCGCATGCTAAGCAATTGAAGATTATGGATGATTTAACAATTTTTCATGCAATATACAGTTTAAAGGAAGTTCCCACTCACCCTAAGGTGTGAAAACACCTTAAAAATGCAGCTCATCCCTGAAAATCTCGATCTCTTATCAAATCCCTAGGAATTCACCCAATTCTTCTTCCGTTCAACTCAGAAACCCTAAAAATGAGGGATTATGAAGAAAGAGTGAGAAAAGGGGAAGTTTTGATACCATTTTGGATCAAATTAGAGTAGGGACGGAATATTGACATGTGATAGAAGATTCACCATGAAATGCTATGCAAAGAAGCTAAACTTACTTGATTTCATCATATCTTGGATAGAGAAACCCTAAATCAGCAATTCCACCTCTTTCTCCTCTCAAAGCCTAACTCTCCCTCTCTCTCTGGGATTTCATTTCTCTGGATTAAATCACAAATTATGAGATCTCCTAGTGTGTTAGGTTGATAATATAGAGAAATTGAGATGCTTGGGTCAATTGCACATTGACCCCTCACTATACTTTCTCTTATTTCAGCTGAATTTTCTGTCATACAAATGATACTGTAATTTGTCTACTGAATAGTTAAATGATCTTCGAAAAATTATGAAAATTTTATATGTTATTTATGATTGAGTTTTAGATATCCAGTAAAAATTTCATATTATTTGGAGTTACCAATAAATAAATTAAAATCAAATACTACACTGCTATATTACAGTCAGTAGCATGGTCGGTCGAGTTTGAAACTCGACCGACAAACATGTCAGAATATTCTCCAAACATTCTGATCTTTTTCAGTAGTGTTCACATTTAAGATATCCAAATTTGAATTCAATAAGAGTTACACATAAAATAGTAAAATTCATTTAGTGAGACACTATATTTATCAAATTATGTTTTCATATATCTTCAAAACCCTAATTTGGGCCGATTAGGTTTATATTTCTCAAACCCTAATTTCTCAAAGTAATAGAACAATTAAAGTTCTTATTAGGTTTAAAACATCATGATTGAATTATCATCATTAATTAGATTTAAGAAATGATCAATCCAATTAAGCATGTAATCATCTAGGTAAACCCTAGTTTACCAATAAAGCTCAGATGCGGTCATAATATAAAATCATAATCAAAATTATTAGTAATATCTCCATAATTCATTAGAGTTTTTATTTTCCTCATATGAAATATCCTACTTGTATTAGGTTCCATATTGAATTACATAATCCTTTCTCTTTTACCATTTTATCACCATTCTTTTTTTATTATCATCATGCATGTTATTATACTCCCAAACTATATTAATCTAGTTACTTGGTCAGGGCATCCAGAAGAAGTATTGTCTGTAGTTTTAGACTACCTTATCTCAACACCCAAATACTTGACCAGAGTATCTAGATGCTGAGTTTAGTCAGTATGCACATCATTCATGTTATATTCAACATCTACATCATCATATAGTCCTAGATCCTATTGTCCCTGCAGACTCATCTAACCTAGGATCTAATACCATGTTGTTGGGACCTCTCTTTTAATTATTATAAATGTCAACCATTATAGATAATTCCTAAACTTAAATCCAGGTTATGAAGAAAAATAACTAATTATTAGAAAACACGATTAGCACAATATGTGAAAAATACAAATAATTTTTTTGTTTTTCCATTCTCATAAAACCTCATTAACAATTTCATGCTATCACAAAGACTTATTCAACTTCATTGGAACCAGAATCAAAATCTTGTTACTCATATGTACTTCAATTTACTTCAGTTACATACACATGAAAGAACAAACTATGTATATTACCCATACTAAGAAAGAGATTGTATAGGGACATTCTATTTTATCTAGATTTTCCTTCTATTTACATCTTCTTTGGCACGACCTCTATGTTGGATAGTGTTATACATAAAAATATTTGAAACAACCTCATGAGACTCATATAGATCCTCGGTAAGTGGATACCTCCCACTCAATCTAGGTACATGCATCAACATCAGATTAAGTATGTTGATCTTAAAAGAAACTTACAGATATTAAGAAGTCTAGAAGATAGTTCTAGCATATATTCAAATCCAGTTTATGATGATAATCTACCGAATCAGAATAGGAAATCACTTAGAACAAATTAAACTCCAAAACATAATTTAGAGCATGTCTATGAACATATCAATAGATGCTACTAAATTCATAAAGGTGATACTTTAGTGTGAGAAGCAAGTCAACGTCTAAACATTTGGAATCAATACATAACAATAATATCGTCTTTGTGACACGCCACCAGCCAGACCAGGAACATATCCTACAGTCCTAAAGCTAAAGTTCACATAAGGCATATTTACCCAACAATACTACAAATGATAAGCAATCCAAATCATATTCAGAGTGGATATAAATCTAAACATTAACTACTTGTCAGTAATTAAAATCAAATTCCAAACAAGACAAGTAAAAAATTAAGTAGATAATCTCTATACAAAATTGATTGTTTTCCACAACAAGAAGCATAATAAAAAATGGTAAATCATCAACTAGTAGTACAGTGAATGTCACAAACATTCACATCATATTCTACATGGCTTGTCATATTTTATTCATTTGCCCTAAATCTACTTGGCTTCTACCTCACCAAGTAGAAGTCACCATGCTTGATTCTTGTATCAATGACTCACACTCACTATCTTAGGGTTTAGCCGACCACTCTAAGATATCAACAACATACCATGGCAACCTCAAGTTTCCTCACGTCCTCATCTCAAATGTATGAGATAGGAACCAACAAAATTATATATCACAATATTTCTCACATTTTTCATATTTCATATATTTCATTTCATCGAAATCTATTCCTCATCAACATAGACTTTCACCAAAAGGATTTAGATCCAAAGACACTCCATATGACTCACTCCTAAATCCAGGTGGTCTAACATTTAAGGTATCGATCCACACTCTAGAAATCCTTCTCATAATTCATCAATTACTACAAGGAGATTTGTTTTGTTTCCCCAGTGTGGTCCTTGGGGAAAACTCGCGATGTTCAGCGCACCTAACTAGATGTGTCATCATTTCACTTGTTATTATTCTCTTTTACCCACTAGATGTTTCCCCACTAATTTTCATCATTTTCCCTTCATTTCATATTCATTAGTTTTAACTTCTTTCATTTCGTCATTACTAATATACGAACACATCATTCAAAATGTACTTGATTTATAAAGTCTCTCTCTCATTTATAAAGTCTCTCTCTAACTAGATGTTTCCCCACTAATTTTCATCATTTTCCCTTCATTTCATATTCATTAGTTTTAACTTCTTTCATTTCGTCATTACTAATATACGAACACATCATTCAAAATGTACTTGATTTATAAAGTCTCTCTCTCATTGAAATTCTTCATAATCATATTTTTAATATATTTTATTCAATTTATGTCAATGCACATGTAATCAAAATATATTAATCCATCATACACATATCATTAATTTTATTTTTAACTTGTCATCACCATTCAGTTCATTCTTATCCATTTTGTTTCTTGTAATTATATGAGTGTGCCAGATCTTTTGACTTCCAATGGCATTCTCATAATTAATAAAGATAACTTAGTTCCTTATAATATTATTCACTTTTAGGTTAAAATAATGGATAGGTTACATTTTCTTACTTCATAATCTCTAACCATCCTTCCCAATTAATTGTTATGTAGCTAGTATGAAACAACACACATTCATGTGAGAGTTTACTCATCATTTCATAATTCAAGCTAAAATAAATGCATTAGGCTTATATTATATTAGTAATACTCACCATTTTAAACTAAAGTATTAATACCTACAATTCAACATTTCATCACATTTACAACATTTTATATACAAGTTCTAGCTTTATCATTCATACTTGTCTTGATACTAAAGTTCAAGGATTTTAAGGAACTCATCCTTATTTCAACACATCATAAAGATTATATCATTCACTAATCTAATCATGGTGCACAGGGGTTCCTTAGGGATATCACACACATGGAAACCCTAGTTTCCATTTCAACATAATCCATCCATCAAGCATATGTATACATTGATTCATTGACTTATTTGATTCACCCTCAACACAAACCCTAAATAGGGAATATCACCACCTCATATTGATCCTTATGTATGCATCAATTTCAATTTAGGTAGGATTCCACAATACATATGTGTAATTTATTCCAATACAATTCAATATGATTCTATACATGTCAATGCATTTTCTAAGCATATCATTTGACAGTTGGCACTAGGGAAAATTTGTATGAAACAACGTAATTCTTTGTCCATGAGATAATTCATAGAATTTAAATAAATAGGTCAAGAACTAGACAAATATTAATCAATGAAAAAGGATCTAAATCAATAGCATTTATTTCCCTAAAATCATCCCAATTGGTTATACAATCACATACAAGTACTAGCAATGAACTTGATTATTTTAACCAGATATAATTAGGCTTTCAAAAATGATAATAGATCTTAATAGGGAGAGAAAATCTCACTTAAGGTGACAAGAACCTTAAAAATATAGGTCAAATTCTGAATTTTTAGAAATTCACCAAGGTTCTAGGTATTGAATCCATTTCATCCTCCTCTCAACTCAAAAACCCTAGAAATGTTGAATAGGAGAGAAATGGTGAGAAAAGAGAGATATTTCATATAATCTCAAATAAAATCAAAGGAGGGACAAAATCTTTACATGTGCGAGAAGAATTACCATGAAAGACTATGCAAAGAAGCTAAACTTGATTTCATCATTTCTTAGACAATAAAACCCTAGGTCAACATCTCAACCTTCTTCCTCACTCAAACACAAACTCTCCCAATCTCACTATCATTTAGTTTCTTTGTAATTAGTCAAGAAATATGAGAGATCCTAGGGTACTAGGTTACTCATATAGTTTAATTAAGGTGCTTTGGTTAATTGCAAGTTGACCCAACTTTACACTTTCTTTTATGTTAACAGATTAATCTTTCATACAATATGTACTTAATAGATCAAAAATCATTCAATAATTATGAAAATTTAGTATGTTCTATATAAAATAATTTTAGAGATTCTTTAAAATTTTAGATCAATCAGAGTTACCAACAAATAAATAAAAATCAAATATGACATTGTTATATTGTAGTATGCACCATGGTCAGTTGACTTGTTACTAATACAAAACTCGGCCGACCCCAGACTCTGTAAAACTGAAACATCATCCAAATATTACAAAATTTTAACAAGATGTCTACAATGGAATTTCCAACTACAGTGAAAATTTCATATCAGTTGGATGTATCAATAAAAAGATAAATTCAAATACCATACTTCTATATTTTAGCATGGATACATGGTCGGTTGAGTTTGTCTTGGGGTAACTCAGCTGAAAAATAGGCCATAAACATTTAAAAATTCTAATATTTTGCAAGAATTCTCAAATATGAGTTCTATAAATCATATATAAATTTCAACAAAATTAGAGTTGTATATAAAATAGTAAAAATCATTTAGTGCACCACTACACTTATCAAATTATGTATTCATATGCTACCAAAACCCTAATTTTGGTTGACTAGAGTTTTCAATTCCCAAACTCTAATTATTTGAAATAAAATCATATTTGTAGTTTCTCATTCGTTTTAAAGACTCATAAATTAAACTATCATCATAGTCAAGATCGAAACAATGATCAATCTAATTAAGCTTGTAATCATCCAAGTAAACTCTAGTTAGATGGTTAAATTAAAAATGGGTCATTACAGATTCTCCCCTCGTTTTAGGATTTTGTCCTAAAATCCATGGAAAATGTCAGACAATATCATATCATCTAATATCTCATTTCTCTCAGCATCAAGTTAAAATGATTTCCATTTTATATTTCTTTCATATGACATCATTTTCTTTCCTCTTAGATATTTTACATTTAAATTCTAAATTTAAAAGCATTAGATGGATATTTCATCCCTTGTCCTGATCATATCTGTCTTTGAGTATTACAAACACTTATTTCATGAATCTTAGTAAGACATCATTTACGAAGATGTAATTTAGATTACCCTTCATATTCTTTTTGAAGAATTGAATATGTATCTCTCGAACCAAGATTATAGTTCACTTTATATCATTATATGCATCCATCAATTTTCTTCATACAGATGATCATTTAGTGAGAATCAATCTCACTTATCATTTTTTCTTATAATTTCATATTCAAACTCATTAGGAATTGTATCCATAATTCATTGGTGTTTTTATTTTCCTCATATGAAATAACATGTTTGTCTTAGGTTCCATATTGAATTATATAATCCTTTCTCTTTTAGCATTTTATCACCATTATTTTTTTATCATCATCATGCATCTTCTTTTATTCCCAAACATTATTCATTTGGATACTTGGCCAGGGTATCCAGAAGAAGTTCAGTTAGTAGTTCCATACTAGCTTATCTCGACATCCAAATACTTGACTAGAGTACTAGGATACTGAGTTCAGTTAGTATGCGTGTCATTCAAGTTATATTCAACATTCACATTATCATTCACTCCTAGATCCTATTCTCCTTGTAGACTCATCTAACCTAGGCTCTGATACCATGTTGTTGGTACCTCACTTTTGATTAGCATAAATGCCAACCATTACATAGAAAACCTAAACTTAAACCCAGATGATGAAGCGAAACAATTTATTCTTAGCAAATGTGATTAACACAATATGTGAAAAACAAAAATAAATTTTTCTTTTTTCCATTCTCATAAAACCTCATTAACAATTTCATGCTATCTCCAAAACTTATTCAACTCTATTAAAACCAAAATCAAAATCTTGTTACTTATATGCAGTTCAGTTTACTTCAGATACATGTACATGAAAGAACAAACTTTGTATGCTACCCATCCCAGGAAAGAAAGTGTATAGGTACATTCTATTCTATCTAGATTATCCTTCTATTAATATCTTCTTTGTTACGACCTCTCCGCTAGATAGCATTATACCTAAAAACATTTGAAACAACCTCATGAGACTCATATAGTTCCCTAGTGAGTGGATACCTCCCACTCAAGCTAGGTACATGCATCAACATTAGATTAAGTATGTTGAAGATAAAAGAAACTTACAAATTTGAGGAAGTCTGGCACATAGTTCTAGAATATAGTCAAATCTAGTTTACCTTAATAATCTACTCAATCAGATAAGGTAATCACTTAGACCAAATTCAACTTTGAAACATGTTTTGGATCATGTCTATGAAATGATCAATAGATGCGATTGAATTCATAATGACAATACTTTAATATGAGTAACAAGTCAGGATCTAAAGATTTGGAATCAACATATAACAATAACATATCTTTGTGATACCCCACTAGCGTGACCAAGAATACATCTTGCAGTTTTGAAGTTGAAGTTCACATAAGACATATTTACCCAACAATGTTATCAAATGACAAGCAATCCGAATCATATTTAGAGTGGATATAAATTCCCACATTAACTACTTGTCAATATTTAAAATCAAATTCCAAACTAGACATATAGAAGTAGATAATATTTATACAAAAATTGATTATTTTCCACAACAAGAAGCATAATCAAAAGTTGTAAATAATCAACTAGTAATACAATGAATGTCACAAACATTCAAATCATATTTTACACAACTTGTCACCTTTTATTCATTTGCCCTGAAACTACTTGGTTTGTGAATCACCAAGTAGAATTTGACACACCTGATTCTTGTGTCAACGACTCACTGTCACTATCTTGGGGTTTATCTGGCCACCCTAAGATATCAACAACAAATCACAGACACCTCAAGGTTGCCTAAAGAGGCTCACGTCCTCATTTTGGGTACATGAGATAGGAAACGACAAAACCATATATCACATATCACAACATTTTCATATTTCACATATTTTATTTTATCAGAGTATATTCCTCATGGTCATAGAATTTCACACCAAGGATTTAGGGCTAGAACCTCTTCAAATGAATCACTTCTAAATCCTAGTGGTCTAACCTTTAAGGTATCTTTCACACTTTGTAAATCCTTATGATAATTCATTGATTCAAGGAGATCTATTTTCTTTCGCTAGTGTGGTCCTTGAGGGAAACTCATGATGTTCATGGAACCTAACTAGGTATGTCATCATTTCACTTATTATTAATCTCTTTTACTCATCTTAAAAGAATTCAAAACATCATATATCATATGTGTGTATTCTTGCATAACTATAATAACCTGAAACAAATTAAGATTATCAAAAAAGAAACTGACTAAAACAAAAAGAATAATAATTTGTAATTTGTAACACATAAAATTCTTTACATTTCCCCATCATATCATTGCATCCATCTTCAGTGGGCATTCAACCCAAGAGATAATCTCATTGTCTAACATTTACCCTCATCAGGGATTTTATCATCATCAATGGGCTTTCATCCTCAGACATAATCTCATTGTCTGGTATTTAACCTCATCATGATTTATCTAAGTAATAAAGAACGTAAATTCTATCTCAACATATTTCTTATCCATTCATTTCATATCATGATTCTCATTTAGTATTAATAGAGATGTTAGAACTAACAACAATATAAGAATATAGACATCACATGTAATTCATCAAGCTCAGAATAGGCTTAACATGCAACAAATACTTAATTTATCCAATTTTGACATAGATGAATGAATCTCAAGTATAAACATGTATAACATATTTAATACTTTCTTCTTACTATTTACCACTCTTCAACTAGGGCTACTATTCAACACTTAAGTGATCTCATTTGAAGTCTATCAGAAATGGCCATCCTCAGAATACAAGTATCATAAAATACAACTACAATGCAAGAACACATTCTCATAAACCAATACATGTCCATGAGCCTCATCTTGTAATTAAATTTAACGATATGCATATACATTCCTTTATCCCTTATTTGAGACCATCGTTCATTAGCATCACATAGCTCATCATTTTAGGGTTAGGGTAGAGTTAGGTTCTTACATCCTTCTATGAATTTTCATCATTTTCCCCTCATTTCATATTCATTAGTTTTAACTTCTTTTATTTCATCATCACTACTCTAGGAACAAATCATTCTAAATTTACTTAATTTATAAAGTCTCTCTCTCATTGAAATCATCCTTAATCTTATTTTTAATATATTTATTCAATTTATCTCAATACACATGTAATAAAAATATATAAAACATATTAATCCATCATACACATATCATTAATTTTATTTTTATCATGTCACCATTCCGTTCATTCATGTCCATTTCATTTCTTATAATTAGATGAGTGCACCATATCATTGACTTTCAATGGCATTCTCATAATTAATAAAGATTAGTTAGTTCCTTGTAATACTACTCACTTTTAGGTCAAAAGAATGGATTAGGTTACATCTTCTTACATCATAATCTCTAATCATCCTACCCAATTAATTGTTATGTATCTTGTATAAAATGACCCACATTCATGTGAGAGTTTACTCATAATTTCATAAGGCATGCTAAAATAGATGCATTAGGCTTAGATTATATTAGTAAGACTCACCATCTTCAATTGAAGTAGTAATATCTACAATTGAGCATTTCATCACATTTACAACATTGTATATACATGTTCTAGCTTAATCACTCATACTCATCTTAATGCTAAACTTTTAGGGTTTTCAAGAAGTCATCATGAGTTCAACACATCATAAGGGTCATATCATTTCATAATCTCATCATGGTTCATAGGGTTTCATTAGGGATATCACACACATGGAAACCCTAGTTTCCATTTGAACATAACTCGTCAATCAATCATAAGTATACATTGATTCATTGACTTATTTGATAGTTGGTCGTAGGCAATATTTGTATGAAACAACATAATTTTATGTCCACAAGATTATTCATTGAAATCTAATCAAGGTCCAGAACTAGACAAATATTAATCAATGAAAAAGGATCTAAATCATTAGCATTTATTTCCCTAAAATCATCCCAATTGGTTAGACAATCACATACAAGTACTAGCAATGATCTTGATTATTTTAGTTGGATATAATTAGGCTTTTGACATTATTAAGGATTTTAATAGGGAGAGGAAAAATAAACTAAGGTGATAAGAACCTTAAAACGTAAGTCAAACTCTAGATTTCTAAAAATCCACCAAGGTTCTAGCTATTAAATCCATTTCTTCCTCCTCTCAACTCAAAAACCCTAGAAATGGTGAATAGGAGAGAAATAATGAGAAAAGAGAGAGATTTGATATCTCTTTGAATAAAATCATAGGAGGGACAAAATCTTAACATGTGACAGAAGATTCACCATGAAATACTATGCAAATAAGCTAAACTTACTTGATTTCTTCATTTCTCAGATGATAAAGCCCTAGGTCAACATGTCCACCTTCTTCCTCACTCAAACCCTAACTCTCCCTCTCTCACTAGCATTTCATTTATGTGGAATGAATCACAAAATATTAGATCTCCTTGGGTGATAGGTTACTCATATAGTTCAATCAAGGTGTTTGGGTCAATTTCAAATTGACCCAGCTTTACACTTCCTTTTATCTTTAACAGATGGATTTGTCATAAAACATGCTACTGAAGATTGTTTACTTAATAGAACACACCTCCTCCAAAATCTTATAAAAATTTATCATGTTGTGTGAGATAGAATTTCAAAGATTCATTAAAAAATTCTAATAAATAAGAATAAATAATAAATAAATAAAATTCAAATATTATCTTGTTCTACTGCATTTTGCACCATGGTCGGTCGAGTTGTTACTAATAAGAAACTCAATCGACACCACACTTTGTAAAATTGAAACATCATCCAAAAATTATTAAAATTTTAACAGGGTATCTACAATGAGTTTTCCAAATATAGTGAAAATATCATATCAATTGGATGTACCAACAAAAAGATAAAATTGAAATACCATAGTGCTATATTTTAGCCTGAATGCATGATCAGTTGAGATTGTCCTGGGATAACTCGGTCGACAAATAGGACATAAAACATTCAAAAATTCTAATACATTGCAAGAATGATTAAATTTAAGTTCTAAAAACCATTTCCAAATTTCAACTAAATTAGAATTGTAAATAAAATATTAAAAATCATTTAGTGCACCACTATACTTATCAAATATTCCATTAATATGCTACCAAAACCCTAATTTTGGCCGATTAGGGTTTTTAGTTCCCAAAATCTAATTATTTGAAATAAAAGCAAGAGTTTATCTTTAGGTTTAAATAATCACAAATTATACTACCATAATTAATCAAGATCTAAAAAATGACCAATCTAGTTAAGCATGCAATCATCCAAGTAAACCCGAATTAGATGGTTAATCTAAAAATGGGTCATTACAGTGTGTATAGGGGAACAAACCCCTAGCAACCACCCCCTATCCAACCTTATGAGGCTCACTTAGATTAGTATTTAGGTGGAATTATGTTAGTATCCAATCAATTTTAGGTTTCTAGGATAGAAGCTCTTAGGACAATTGGGAGTTGAGGGTAGTAATTGAGGGTGGAAGTGAAGGTTTTACACCTCACATCACTTTCAATCTAACCTTTAAGAAGCTCCAAGATAATTACACTAAATGTTTCCAAACTAGCTACTTATATCTCTCACATGGGTGTAGAATAATTGATTAGCATGTAGGAAGATGGGTAACTATCTAGAGATCCACGAATTGGGCCTAGGAGCAATTCCCAAAATAGCTACATCTAAGCAATTTCTATAGAATTCTAGGTGATTTCACGAACAAACCAACAAGAAATTTATGGAATGAAATGAAAGTATAACATAATCATTATCAAATAAAAATATAATGTATACATACACATCCCCCAACATGGTATAAAAGTAACATTTCTGACCCCAAACAACCCACCTAGGGGTCTAGCTACTCATAGTAAAGGAAAATACAAAAATGGAGAAAGAAGAACAAGTAGAGTGGAAAGCCATAGTAGCTCAGTGGATACTCCTACATATCAACCTACTAGAAGTAGTATCTCAAGAACCTCCCTCCTCCAAGTAGGATGGCATGGACATGTGATGGAAAATGGCCAAAACCCTGAAAAGAATGGTTTTGGGGAGGAAGGTGATGGAATAGAAGTGAAATGGAGTGGTGGGTGGAATGAATGGAGAAGAGGGTGATAAGAGGGGATTATAGGTAGCTAACCTTGTGCTACAGCTTCCATGCAAGTATATATAGGTAGTGGGGAATCACTAGGTCAAGTGGGAGTATAATGGGAAATGAAATGCAAAGTTGTGCTATGTTTGTTGGCCACCACGACCATTCTAGACACCACATACATTATAGACACCACTTCTATTATGGATAAGGTGTAGAGTGGATGTGCATGTTCTACTAGAATGGTTGAGGTAAGAATACAAAAATGATGTCAATGGAAAATTGGAGCTTTATCTCTTGGTGGCATAGTTGTCGAGATCAACACAATTGTGGTGGGAAGGTAACACCATGGTTGTGCAAGGCCACAATGCCATTTTGGGGTAGGGAGTGTTGGTCATTCTGAGGAGCACGGGCCTGTTGGTTCTTTGAAACCATGGCCATGTTAGTCCACATGGTCATGTTGAGTCCTCCTTGACATGGTTGTGTAGTCTAGCATGGCCGTTCTATTGAGTGTTGTATTCAATCCTTGACATTGTGGTTTGTGATTTTGCTGTGAAATTGGCTTCAATAGAATGGCCATTCCTTTACACCATGGTTGTGATGGGGTCTTCTAAGGAACTTTTATCTTCAAATTTGAATTCTATAGACTTATTTGCCTGAAATAACTCTTGGTCACTAGGGTTAGGTTGGGGGAGCTCTTGGACCTTCTTCAGACTCCTTCAATGATGAAAGAACCCTAGGATCACCCTCCTTTTCTCCCATCCATCCAAGCATGGTTCAAGTACCTAAAAACATGAAAAGAACGTCCACATGTGCATTTGATAGTGAAATGGCATGCATTCTACCAAGTTAAGATGTGAAAAGTGTAGTAAGATATGAGATGAAGCCCTAAATAGGGATGCATCAACTACCCATCAGAAATTCTTGTCATGGAATCACCCAAAACTAATCTATTTTCAAATATTAAATATTAAAGTTCTCCTATCCTATGATTATAATAAATCATGTTTGAGTGAATCAATTTACAAAAATGCATTAAGTGATTAGCAGTGAATTAAATGAGTTCATACAGGAAGTAGAACAAGAATGAAATTGCAATAAATTTGTAGCAGGGCTAGTCCCCAAACCCAGTGGAAGGAAAACTCACTCCTCATAGTGAGATCTTTACATCATTAAAGGAGGGCAATAGAGGGTATGGTCAAATGCAAGAGGTTGATCAACCTGTTGGGTTGGAAGTTGATTGTCTTCAGTCGATGAAGGTGTGTGGATAGAAACTTGGCCAAGAGGTCGATCTTCCTTAACTAGAGGAGGTCGATCACTGAGGGCCAATTCACGTAGAGGTTGAGCACCTAAAGGTCGATGGATGAAAACTTGATAAAGATTAATCCTCACTGAACTATTATAGGTTGATTGACCTTGGAAAGTAGGTAGGTCAATCGCTCAAGAACCTCAAGATATTGATACATATTTCTCAAGAGGTTGACCGTTCTCATGAAAAGTATGCCAAAAACTTGTCTTCTCATGTAGAAACAAGTGTGACATGACTAGAACGGGGTCTAAGAGATGTCCTTTGAGGTTGTACTATGGGTATTTATTTGCCTCCATATCTGGGTTTCACTAGTTCAATTTGTTCCACATGGACAATCAAAACCATTGCTTGGTAATGAAGGAACCTGTACAAGGTTGATAACTTTAGGCTCGATCATGAAGATTAATTAACATTGGTCGTTTGAATGGATGTTGAGCTCTAGTTGTGTAATGAACCCTTACAAGTTGTCTATCTGGGAGGATGATCAAGTGTTACTCGAGTTGGAGGTTGTCGTTGGATGATCGCCTTAGAGGTTGATAGAATTCTCAGGCATTGAAGTCGATGATCCTCTTGAGATCTTGGTCAAGATTGATTGACCTAGAGGTCAATAGAAGAAATGTCAAATAAAAGAGGTAAATTGGTAGGTAAATTTGTGAAGCTTGATCTATGTCCCTTGAATGTTTGTGTAGTTCTATCGACCTAGAGGTTGATGTGTCTTGATTGAACAGATAGGTCGAGCATCATAGCTTGATAGATGGTGGTTTTTTAAGGTCGATTGGTAGGTCAATCATGTCCTTGGACACAAAATTGCTGATCAGTATGCCTTCCAAAGGACCCCCCTAGGCCTTCTTGCTGTAGAAGGATAAGACTCATAAATTGCAAGAGGAATCAAGAGAAGTGTCAAATTCTTACAAATTAGCCTAAAAACCTAAGTAGATCACAACAAAGCTATTTTTAAAAAAATAAGAGATTTTACTGCTAAATTGGGCTAAAAATGCCATAAAACTAGGATGAATATGCATTCATTGAACCACCCAAACTTAGATGTTCCTCATCCTCGAGTAACATAAAATATGAAATAATCACCAATTTAATACTTTTAGCTCATGTGATTTCCTCATTATCCTATCATGTTTCTTTACTTATAGCCAGATATGGTCAAGCTATCCAACTTCCTAAGATCATAGAACACGTCTTATTGTATCTTCATCTCCAATTTTTGTTTCCCAACAACACTTCCTCACCACTATCCTATCATCAAGCATGTCAAGGAGTTTCATGAGAGTTTAGAGAGACCCACAGAATAATGAGTATGCACTTGATCTGATATTGGTATAAGTCAAGAGAATGGTAAAATTTTGCGGAATTCATTATGCATGTAGGTAAGAAACATATCTGTCATCTATTCAACTCAAAATTGCATTTTATTTGTATGAATACATGTATCACATCATTTTTTTGGTGCACATTGGCATCTTTTCTTTGTTTTTAGTGGTACACCTCTATTACATAGCAAGGGATATGGAAGAAGAAAACCCCCTAGCTTTCTTACTGTAGAGGGATAAGACTCATAGCCTATAATACTAGTCAAGAAAATATCAAATTCCTACAAATTAGCATGAAAACCTAAGTAGATCAAAACAAAGCTATTTCTAAAGAAAACTAAGAGATTTTAATGTTAAATTTGGCTAAAATGCCATTAAAAATAGGATCAATTCATCAAAAATCTTGGCCCAGGTGGTCGAATCTTGTTTGTAGTGGCATGTTAAAGAGGGGCCTATCAAGGTCTGTAGGAAGAAGTTGATTAGTACTATGTCATCATATTGTACTTTTACCATATCCAAGTACAATACCTTGATGTGGGACATCTAGTATCTCTTTTCAAAGTACTCATGGAACTTGGGCATGTTGAAGTTGTTGAGAAGCTTTGCATCTGGGAAATCTCAAAAGTCATTGAATGTCATCATGTTGTCCTTCTTCCCTTCTAGTTGTTTTATCTTCAATAGGATCTCGAGTAGGAGGTGTTTCGTAATGGTAGGTTTGGGGTAGAAACTTCTTGGGGGAACACCACCAGTATCATTGGTGGTTGATTTGATTTTGTTGGTGGCATTGTGTATGTTGGTGATGGGAATACATGCATTCCTCTTGCATAAGGATTATATCATGAGTGTGTGGTTGATAAAAGGAGTGTAGGTTGGGGATGGGCATCGAACATAAAGTTATTATACTTGATTTTTCATTTTGGTGTTAACCTTCTCAACCTCATGAGGATCTTTCTTTGTATGTATTACTTGTTCCTCCTTTTTCCCCTCGACTTCATCTTCAGGGACCAAAAGGGATGACTTCAGTTTTGGAGTTACTAGGGTTGCTCTAGTGTTCACGAATGATGGACCCTGGTAGGCCCCTAGTTGAAATGACTCTAGTTAAGGCTAATAGGGACTCCACATGTTGTATTAAAAAAATGGTGTTAAAGAGTTATCTTATGAAGCTCCATGTCCAGCAAACCATGTGCACTACCACCCTCTCACGTATCCAGCGTTTAGTGGTAGCATATAGGGAACATTAGTTGGTTGTTTTGGTGTGCATTACAGAAGGTCATCATGAGAGGAGGAAGCTTCAGATATCATTGTGGTCTCTTTGTGCTTCTTCCCTTTGACGGGCTTATCTTGCTTATTTTTGTGAGTATCACTTTTTGCACTACCATGGACATATCAGTATGTGTTGCTGCTTTCAGCCAATTGGGTTGATCGTCTATGGGATTGAGTGAATTAGAGGCTCCTTGATCTTTCCTTAACAACCTAAAATTAAAATCAAAGGGATTCATAAGTAGGTTTCAATACGAATGAGAAGATCTTTTGTGTTTGGGGATGACTCCTTCCACACACATTATATCTAGTAAGAAGCTTAGAGGACTTCTCCCTTTATTTGGGGATTCAACAAAGGATACTCCTTGGTCCTTTGCAATCTCCTCATGATCAAAGATACACGTGATAGTTTCTATTTTTTATTCCAAGTGAGAGAACATGCCCCTAGCTTGGGCGATATAGATGGGTTGTTCAAATGTAGAACAAGTTGTACTTTCCAATATTGTTGCAGGTAAAGTAAAGATTATGGAAGTTCTGATGACATTTTGTGGTGTAATGAGTAAAAGATGTTCCTTAGGTTGTTATTCCAAGAGGGATATTCAAAAGAGGAGGGAAAGGTGGAGGTTGGAGTGGTTGATCAAGATTAAGATAACCCCTCTAGTATAGTGATTGTGCTCAATCAATCTCTTTCCTTACTAGGGAATCCTCTATAGAGGGGTTCCCAAACTAAAATTCTTGGTTGCATTCATGAAACCCTAATTTCCTATTAGTTTGAGGAGTTTCTAGGGTCCATCCCCGTTGGAAGCAACAAGCATTCAATAGGTAGGGAGTCTTGACCTAGCATCTCTTTATTGACCATGCAATTAGGGTTATAGGGTGTTCTAGTTTTGGGCCATAGTCCAGGACCATATATATAGTCATGAAAGGCACAAGATGGTCTAGTTTAAAGTCATAGTCCTGGACCATAAATGTAAGTGTGAAATGAGCTAGGTAGTCCAATTTTTTATTTTAATCTATGACCATAGATATGGTCAGACCCAGTATTGACAAGTGATGTATCAATCAATTTGAATAACTATCTGGCCCAAGTGAGTCTCGAAGTAGGATACTTAACAAAAGAAGACCTTTACTTTTTAGAGACTACTTAGAAGGTTTTGAAACAAGATTGATAATCATTTTTAGACGTTTGCTTTGATAAGATTGTTAATCCTTTTTTTTGGGTGGGGGTGGGGGTAGGAGGCTATTTATTCATCCCGCTCTCCTCTTACAATCCAATAAGGATAACAAGTACATGGAATAGAATTTGATTGAAATTTAAACCTGGTAGTACTACTACCATTACAATTGTCTCCATCTAAAACAACCTTAATAAATTTTGGTGGTCTCGTACAATCAAAGACCCCAATTTTGTGTTTTTGGTGGCACTTAGCTAAGGCATCCACTCCCTTATTACAGTCTCTCGCAGCAAAGTTAATGGTCCACTCACCTTGTTTGCACCTTCTACACTATATTCTTTCAAGAAATCTGGCAAACTTTGGGTTGTTCTCTGGATTGCTCTGCAGCATATCTACGAACAACTTGCAGTCGGTTTCGATGATCGCTTTTGGTGCATTTATCTTATGAGCCATTTCATAGGCCATATCCACCGCTAGGATTTCTGCATGCAGTGCTGAATCAACATGCGTATCTCTCACATGCCCCACTGCCCAGCTTCCATCATGGTCCAGAGCTATTACAGCTATAGTGGTCTTGTTCTTCATCCATGTCGCATCTGTATTGATCTTCAAGTATCCCTCAACTGGTCATACCCACTACTTCCTGCCAACCAACATCGTCCCTTGATTGTGCTTTTCTCTATCCCACGCCATATCATTCAGCTTAAAGATTGTTAATTCTTTAAGAAACTCATTTGGTTTGAAAAGATTATTAATCTTGAAAAAGATTGTTAATGTTTAAAAAGATTGTTAATCTTTAAAAGTAGTATGAGATTGAAAGGATTGTTAAACCTTACAAAGATTTATTGAAATAGTAAATATACTATTAATATTTATAAGATTACTTGAGTTTGAAACCTATTGTTAACCTTTTAAAGGCATTGTTTGAGTTTTAGAAAGATGATTTAATTTTTAAAATGATTATTTGAGTATGAAAAAGATTTTTTACCCTTTTAAAAGATTGTTTGAGTTTGAGACAGATTGTTAATTCTTTTAAGAAGATTTTTGAGTTTGAGAAAGATTGTTTAATCTTGACAAAGATTGTTTTAGTTTGAAACAAATTATTAATCTTTAACAAGATTGTTTGAGTTTGAAATCAAATTTTTTGGTCTTTCAAAATATTGTTTGACTTGAAAGGATTGTTAATATGCACATGAGGAGGTTAGAATAATCCAAACGAACCAACGAAAGATGCATGAAAAGGAAGAAAATAACCCTCTCCTTTTATCCCATGAGTTTAAAGCAGCCTTAGGTCCTAGTCAAAGATGACTGGCATGGAGGGGGGTTAGTCCTTAACTTTTTATGGAAAAATAGCGCTCAATGGATATGGGTGCTCCTCCCAACACACCTCATTACTACAATGGTCACAATTAGTCATGATTGTTAGGAAATGGGGTGTTTTCAAAGAATTTGAATGTCCAACTTAATGTTGCACTCGTAGTTTTACTAACACCCCACATGACTTCCAATGATCCAACATGAAGTTGGAATATGTTCCATGACTTGTAGGTTTGTAGGAGTGCAAAGTGCAATTACATACTTGTAACATATTTTTGAGGTAGAACAATAAATCATGACAACATATCACATGTAGGTAAAGAACCGATCACAATGTTATTCCAAAAAAACTAGATCATGTATCCAACTCATATCTTCTTACTCATCCTTTCCTAATTTAATTTTTCTATTATCTTATAAAAAGAAAGGAAATAAAAATTGGGTGAAACCGCATTGAAGCAAACCCAAAATCTTGGACAGGTAATTGTACTCAAAACCCTAAATAATAGTGAAAATAAAAAAGAAAGAGGGAATATGCCAGAACTACCCAAGGACAATAGGGTAGGGGCCATCAGATATCCTCAATATGTGTGCTAGTGGAGGCAGATAAGGTTCATGTACATCCCACCCCAAACCAAAACAAATTATAAAAGAAAATGGAAATAGGAATAGAATTAGAGAAAAAAAAGAAAATAGTCCTGAAATGCTTAATTTTTGCAAAAAAAATGAGGACTTGATACAAATCGTCTTGATAGTCCCAAGTAGAGTTGCAAGTATATTGCACCATGCCCAAAAAATATATATAATATGATTTGCATTATATATTTTGGAAGTGGAACTTAGTTTGGTGATCACATAGAAAATAAACAAAGAAGAATGTATGGAGTTGCTACTACATTATATATGGAAAATGGGGAAAAACAAGATAAGGCATCATGCATCAACAGTAGAAGGTTGATTTGTCATCCGTGTGGGATAAGTAGCAAAGTAAAGAATAAAACAAGCAATACGATTTATGTTCAAAGATCTTTCTATGAGTGGGGTAGGATAAGCACCCCGATCTTTCTTGGTAAACTGGTATTATGTAATTTTGAAGAGGAAAAGTGATCTCTTATTGTTTAAGAAAAAGAATTAAAGGAAAGCAAAGATAATATATATATTTATTTATTTATGGGCAAACTTTTAAGGCTGAAGATGTGCGTTTACTTCCCATCATAGCCCTAAAAGTCCTATTTTTTAGTTGGATTGGGGTCTTAATCACCTCTAGACCTCCCACGATTGAGACCCCTCACAGGTGATTGGAACCAATACATCACATGTGCTAGAGGATGATAAGCTGATACGAGTTATGAACAAGATCTAATCATTTTTTTTCAAAATCAAATTAACTGGAATAGATAGAAGTATCACATATATAGTATTAGGAAGGTATGAACAATTAAAGTAGTTGGAGCAAACACAGTACTTATAATAGATAAAGTTGTTACAATAGATAAAGCAAATAGGAAAATAGTCAAATTACTACTTTAACAACCTAATGGTGTCACTAAAGTAGGTAGATTTAGGGAAAGGATCCTCTGATCACAAATAATGCACAAAGTAAAGAGAGATGTAGTTCAGTCGTCTAGTTTTAGGAGGTTTGAAAGGGGTCTAAAATATTTTAGATGTGAATGGATATTTATAGAGTAGAATTTGGGCTTGATGTTCTTGGTAGAACCTTCTAGAAGTGGTTGGAATGTGGATAAAGGAAATACTCTATGTGATAGATAGCTCGGATCTGTCGGATGTCCTAGGTTGGATAAAACGTTTTTTCGAATATTCTAATAATTTCAAGGATGTTATAGAGAAAATCATATTAAACTGTAGAGAGATAATCCCTCAAATTTATTAGAAAAAAATTGAGAATTCATGGGAAAAAAACTTTATTCAGGGTAATTCAACTTTGCAATTTATAAAAAAGGATTGCAAATAGCGTAATTATAAACACAATTGTACTTTGAGTTTAAAAGGAGGTTTCTTCACATAAAGCCCCAAACTGCATATATTTAGGTGAACCGAATCATTTAAAACACATATGGACAAATGGTTAATGTGGAAAATGTGTGGAATGTGGATTGGACTCCATTATTAGATAGAGAATTGACATCAATCATGAATTTCTATTGATTGAGAAAAAATGGGGGTGTGAACAGTAGGGGTTTCCTATATTTTTTCCTCTCTATGGATGATGGCTATACTTTCAAATTAAAATTAATCTACTATGATTTCAGTTTATAGGAGTGTAAGAAACTTCAAACATTATTAACTTATGTTTTTAAGGTAATCAAAATTGTTTTGGGGACATTATTCAAGGTGTACAGTTTCACCATAGTAATAGAAATTTCTATGGACAAGCCAGTTTGTAAAGTGAGAACCCACAACAATACCCGAGTGGATTGAGAGATATTACGCCATAACCTTCACTAAATTTGTCTTATTTTGAAACCTCATCTCATCTCCAATAACATGGTGATGACTCATTCTAAATTAATTTATCTATTTCAACTATGCTCAATCTATTTTATGCAAGACTATTTCCACCTTAGTTCAATATGTTTCAAAGGATGCAATTTAAGTTTATCAATGTGACATAAGATAATAATCTATACATAAATCAAGTAGTTTAGGATTAATGCAATTTCTTCATTCTATCTTCAATGAAGGATTTATCATGACTATCCCTACTTTAAGTATGTTCTAATAGCTAGTACAAGAATAATAGAAGTTGTGTACCTTTCTTTACTAGAGTATGTACATAACTACCTAAGTTTCTAGTGTTTTATATTTACATCAAGTTACATTCTATAAGTAGTCCTAGTTTTTTTCAACTACTTGCCTAAGTTCAAAGTGTTACATTTTTTCCTAAGTAACCGTATTTTTAAATAAGAAATGCATGAGTTCCTATTGTCTATCGGCACTGATAGAATCATGTAAAAACTCAATTTTTGCAACCAAAAATTTCACATAAATTTATTTTGGAACATAAGATCAATATTTACATCATACATAATCAGAGTACAAGGAAGCTTATACTACTTATACATGGGAACTAACACAGAAAATTTCAAGTCTGATCTAATCCTTTTAAATAGAGGAAAACTATTACATGTCTCCTCTGTGTCTTCTCAAGTCAACTATCCACAAACATCTTGAAGGAAGAACCATGCATGGACCAAAGAGGAAAAGATGTGCTAGTCAATTATCTAGTACAAAATCATTATTTGGAAATTAAAAAGTATAAAACTAGAAATTGACAATTTTCTAATATTTTAGAAGATAATATGCTAGGAATTTAATAATGCAGGTAAGTATCTAATAGAAAAATGCTTCTCAATGTGAGCAAGATTCAATATCAAAATTTGAGACTAGTAATTCAAATGTTTAAATAGATAGTACATGTCAATGTCTATGTGTTGAGGAAGACATATGTTCTCTCTATGGAGAATGACACCACAACAATTGTGTTTCCCAATATATTGAGGGACCTCATGTCCTTTCTCTTTGTAGATTCATAGAATCATAAACTAAACTACACCAGCCAGTCCTTTTTTATGTTTAAACAATGTGTTACACTTCTATGGATACAAATGTTGGAGACATCTTAGAGAAAGACTAGGGTTTTAAAACGAATTCAAGCCATCCAACCTATCAACTATGCATGATTTCAAGAGGGAAATAAACTTGTCAAATCGAAGTAGTAATCTTATGCCTCAAATTCAAGGCAAGAAAGTTCAAAACATAAGTATGATAGCCAAGGTTCGAGAAAGATGGTTTGAAAACAAATTATCCCTGTGCCAACCTTGTTGGTCCCATGATAGGAAGGTGATTTAGGGCTTTTCTCTGACCACCATCCTAGGAGGATTTAGGTGTTAACACTCTATTATGAGAGGCATTTTCATTTTTCTTTCAGTCTCTATTGACGCTCCCTGAGAAACGTAGAGGAGATAATAAGCAAATGTAGGTAATTGTTAATAGAAGAATCATTATAGTTGATTTCTCCAAGGGAAGAAACAAGGATGAAGATGAGATAAATGAGATATCAGTGGTCAGTCGACTGCTAACCAACAAGACATTCAATTTCCAAGCACTCCAAAGGACACTGGAGCATGCTTGGAAGCTACATCAAAGGATCCTTTTCAATATGATCGAGCATAAAGTTAGCCTTATACAATTCACACACATAAAAGATAAAGATTGGGTTCTGGACCATGGTTGTGGGCATCACTGAGAAGGAAACAAAGGGTTGAAAAATAATGTGGCCTATGACAGCACACAAATGTGTTGTTCAAGGACCCAAAAGAGGAACAAGAGAGAAGCATAAAAGTGTGAGTAAAAGGGAGAAGCTAACAGCAGGATAAAGCAACAAAGTGGAAAGAGTCTCTAGCTCAATCACAAGTTGAACACCAAAATAAAGCACGAGCATAGAATGAATAAAAAAAGGATGCATGATAGGTACTTGGCAAAATTCCATAATAGAAAATACAAAAGTAGTTAGTCTAGCCAATGATTCTCGGGAAAATCAATGGGAAAGGGTATTAGAAAAAATGTCATAAGTAAGGAATATGACAAGCTAGAGGTAGGGGTGGCACAATAAACAATAATAATTGCATAAACACTGACAGAAGGATATCAAATGAATGCTAGAAGTAAAGAAGGTGGATGCAAAGATAGAAGTAGTAGTTTGAACACAATACTGGGGGAAACCACAAAATCCATGTTGGTGACTAGAACAAACAAGGAAGAATCCCTTCCAAGAAAGCACAAAGGATGGGGAAAATATCTCAAAAGGATCATAAGAGGACTAACTAATGGATTGAGATGAACAAGAAATAGGGGCACATTGCTCCCAGGTATTCAAAATGCAGAGAAGAAGGCATGACACAGAGCATAAATTACTTGGCTGATGAAGAAAGGAAAATGAATTTGGGAAGAAAGGATGGAATGAATATGTGTTGGAGGCCTACTCCAAAGTAATTGTGATTGGTGATGACCAACACCTTGAAGAGAAATGAAAATCTTGAGCTAGAATTTCTAAGGCATGGGAAACCTTGGAACCATTGACACTCTCTAATATCATAATTGGAGGGAATACCCCAAGGTGGTTTTCCTCATGGAGACAATGCTTAAGGGGTCAAACTTTGAGAAACCCAAAAGAATTGGTGGATACATCAATGACTTGTGCTTGAGTAAAGAAGGAAGATCTTGAGGGATTAAAATTGAGTGGATAAATATTCATGTTAACATCATATCCTATTATAAAAATCTTGTCTTGGCAGAGATAGAGGGCGCACACTCTGGGAATTGATGGAGGTTGACCGACATACATCATAGGTCCAATAATAACAAATACTGGCAGAATTTGGAGATGATGAAAGAACTTTGTAGCAATGTGGACCTTCCTGTAGCATTCATATGGGGTTTCAATGAGATCATGTCACAAGATGAAAAGGATGGAGGGGTTGTTGACAAACCACAAAAAATTGAGGATTTCACAGAGCTAGTAAATGACTGCAACTTGATTAATCTAGGGTTTGTCGATAACAAGTTTATGTGGTTTCAAGGCCTAAATAAAAATATTATTATTAGAGAGCATCTTGATTGATATATGGTTTCAACTATATGGTCTTATCGGCTTGTCAATGTGTGGATCAGAAACCTCCCTCGACTAAGTTCAGATAATGCCCTGGTTGTCATGAACACAGAGGGAGATAGAAATCGAAAAGGACTGACTACAATTTCAATTTTGAAACTATTTAGATAAATGAAGAAGGTTGTAAACAAACTATTGTTGATGCACGGGCAACATCTGGGAACACAACCATTATCCAAAAACTTTAGTCTTTGTGCGACAAAAATGAGCACCTGGGAAAATATCAAGTTCAGGGACATCCAAAGGAAGCTTAAGAATTCTGAAAGGAGTGTATAGAGCATAAAAGAAACAGCTGAGCAACTGCAACATTGAATCATGCAACAAGCTCAAGAAATATGTGGTTGAACTTCAAAGCATTAATGAAAGCTACTGGCATATATCGGCGAAAGAAATTGAGATAAAACATGGGGCCGCAATACATCCAATACCCACAAGAAAGCTTCATAGACAAAAAAGAAGAATGAGATAAAATAAAATAAAAATGAGAGGTATTATCTCGGAGGATAGGAATGACATCACATACATCATTTCTAACTTTTATAATAGCATCTTTACTTTACACTACATATCCTCCTTTGATGATGCTACTGTAGGAATAGAAAATGCATAGATGTGGAGGTCAACAACTAGCTCTAGTGGAACCGTTAGTGACCTAGTGAGGAGCTGCATGTGAAGATTCTTGACTCCCAATTAAGCAGTTGAAGAACACGGAGTTTGAGTTAGTGAAAGTTTTGGGTGGAAGTTTTATGGTTTGTTTAGAGATGAGATGTCATGTACTCACCTTTTCCTCTTTGCTTGAGATTTTAGGGACAAAATCCTTTTTAAGGGATGGAGCGATGTAACGAGCTAAAATCTAGATATATTCTCAATTTGGCATTTTTCCTAAACTTTTGTATCTTTTCTATCCTTGTGTCCTTAATGTTGAATTTGTGGAATTATTACTAGTTTGGGGTGAATTTGATCACCATTTATGTCAATGTATGGGTTCATACTGAGATACCTTAGTGAATGTTTCAATCATGGTCTAATATGCAAATCTACCACTTAAGTAGCATATTGATAAAATAAATTTGTTCTAGAATAATGCTTAGCTTTATGGAGCAAGGAAGAGAAATGTGATGAATATAAATGCTTTAACCATGCCATTATGACATTGAATTATTTAATATGCGAAATAATGTAAATATTGGATAATGGGTAAAAATTCATTAAAAAGATGAATTGGTTAAGATAACTTAAGATTCATTTTCCTTGGGCTTGGTTTGGCTTGGAGACCAAGTTCCATAATTTTGAGATAATGGTAACTATATCTATTTTATTTAGAAAAGAAAATGTGAGTTTTCTTCAAAATATGAAATAAACTATTTAATGACTCCAAAAGAGTCAAGGAATCTTAGATTCATAATCTACACATTAAAAAATAGCCTTTGGGTAAATTTTCATCTAATTTGGATAATCTTTAATATACATGTGTAGATTAGGAGAGAAAGTATGTAAAAGCTCAAAATATTAAATTATGTGTAAAATAACTTCAAAGGATAAAATGAATGGCCAATTCATGTTTCAAGTGCTTAACTTTACTTGAGGGTGAAGTTTCACCAAAATTGGATAATTCTAGAAGTCTCTAATGCATTAAGAAAGAGAAAATGTGAATTTCTTTAATAGAATTAAATAAAAAACTTAGACTCTCCATATGTGAAAACTAATGCCATAGTAACATTCTACATGTTCATATTAGTCTGAGTGCAAATTTGGATTTGTTTGCACATTGTTTGGTACCTCAAATAAATTAGGAAAGGAAAATATATTAAAAATTAAATATTCTAGTTATTTGATTGATGCATTTAGTTTTCCTAAAGTTCCACTATTTCTCTATCACATGGGTTCTTTTGTTTGCCAAATGTGGACCCATTCTAGGTTACATTCATGATTTTTCACCATCCTCTCATGCACTGGTTCACATACAAGAGGAAACTAGTTATTCTCCTATATGATTTCTTTTCTCAATTTCCTCTCATTCCTTTTGGTTTCTGGTCATGTTTCCTTCTCCCCATCCTTCCTTGTTCCTAAATGAATTCATTGACCCTATAAACACTAGAGTTCCATGGCCCCATCTCCAGTCGGCACCCACCTCCTACGTTCCTCTATTTGTACCATGTTTATGCCCTCTTTCCCTTCTTTTGGTAGCCTAGGTCATCGAACCACCAAGGAATGGTCCCTGACTTCTGCTAAGATCTAGGTTCTTTCTAATCACTTTGGTTTGGCCTCATTTGACCTCAAGCATCTTTCCCCTACTACAGCTACCTACATTGAGGATCTTGAGTCAGGGGTAAGGCTTCCGGTAGAAGCAAAATCCTGATGATGGTTCAAAGTAGTTCCCTATGCCGACGTAACAGTATATTGCTCCTCAATTGATTTTCCTATTAAGTAAATCTAGTTTCCCCCTTTTTGTGCTCTCCTTGTCTCTATTTCCATGGCGACGAGCCTATTTGAAGTTCTTTTCACCTTGGGTCCTGATGTTTGGGGCTCTCGAGTTCGTCTATGCATTGCAAGCAAGTTAGTGGTTTTTCCTGGTGAATTGGATGATGAATCCATGAGTTTTTATTTTCAATCATGTTCTTCTTCAGCATTGCTTGTAGCCATGGCACTCTGACGAGAGAGATGATTCTCCTTATTTGTTTTCATGAATTACCCTCTTTCTCTTTCTGTGCTTTTCCTCATGAAGGGCAGTTTAGTCATTTTGCCTATTATTTTCTTTACTCTGGTCGAAGTCAACTGAATCATTGACTAGTGACTTGGCTGCCTATGATTGGGCCAAGTCATCTAGTCTGGTCCCTCTATCTTTCCCTCTCTTTTGCTTTTTCTCAATTATTTGATATTTGGAATCTATCTGATTGGTTCATGTTTGTAAAAATCGGATCTTTTAGTTTGCCTGTCAAAAATTAAGTAAAAATATATTTTAAAATTGGAAAAATGTGTTATTTCCAATAAAAATAGTTTCAAAGCCTGATTTCCATATTTTTGAAGGATGATATTTGGAGAATGAATTTAATGCATAAAATTCATAAAAATTATAACTTAATCATATGAAGTCCAAATTTTATATAAAAATAGGTTATCTTGTTTAGGAGAACCTAATAAGTGTTGGGTTTTAGGGGAGGCAGAGAAGGCAGCGGAAACAAAAATTTTCTCCTCCCCAAACCCAGAACAAGGAACGCGTCAACGTCTATACAACAGGAACAGATGGATTGTGGAATCATACCTTGTCCCAAGGTTTGCTCGGCGAATACCTCACGGCTTGCGTAGTCTTCACCTCCGGTCTTGGACGGTGTCTGTACAGCTCCTGGTCACACCGGGACTGACGACTCCTGGTCTCACTGGGACTGTCGGGATTGACAGCTGTCCTCTGAGCGGCAGAAATCTCCCGCCTTTGAAGTAGTCCACACAGACCACCTGGAACTCCAACCTCCTTGTCTCACAAGGAATTGGAAGGAGTCGCACCCTCCTGTCAGCGTACTAGTCACTGACACACTCTCCTGCCACCAGTCGTAATCTGCAGTTGTCTTTCCCTTGTTGTGCCTCCCTTATCGGGTAGCACTTGTTCGGGCTCTCTCGGTTACCAAAACTAGAGAGAACGACAACTTCACAGAGCAACTGGTTGCACTGAGTTGTACTTTGAGAAGCCTCCAATACCCCTATATATATAGGAGGGTCATGGGACATGGTTCTCAATCCTGGGCAATGTGGGGCAAAAGTAGGAGTAGAAGGGTTTGAGATTTTCCACAAAAACAACCAACTTGCAACCTAAACCGATCATTTCATTTCTGAAACGGTCGGTTGGGGACCTGAGTCGGTCGGTTGACACCTCAACCGATCGGTTGGGACCCATGAAACGGTCGGTTCATTTCTGAACCGATCAGTTCGTGGTCCTGATCAGTTCCCGATTGACTTTCCTTCTTTTGTTTCTAATTGGTATCAAATACCAATCCTTGTTCCAATCAAGTTGGGCAAGTGAAACAAAAAGAAATTTCTCACCAACCTGACTTTCCCAACTTGCTCAATTACACCAGTTGAAAAGATCATTTCAACACTTGAAGCAATCATTTCACCCTGTCCATGAGCTGATCGACTCACCATCTGAGCCGATCGGTTTACCAAGCTGAGACGATCGATTCATCACATGAGCCGATCGGTTGGGAGTGCAGATTGTGCAGACCAGTCAATTGTAGTTTCAATCAATCTGATACTCCAATCAATGTGTCCAACACCTTGAACATTATGATATTGAGCTATCTATTAATTGAGTGTTTAATTGAACTACTAAACTCCTTTAGTAATCAATCTAAACATTATTTGTGGACAAAACTCCTCTTCCAGGTTAAATCCTATGTGTGTGACCCTTCAGGTCCATTTCACATTGGTAGTGAAAGTCCATAACACTTATGACTTCACAAGCAAAGAGCGGTGCCTAGTCACACATCAGTGCTACCCAAGTGAAATAGAAAGTTGGAGAACAACTTTCAATCCTACAATTCGTGAATGGTGTTACAGTGAATGTATAATTCCTTGGTCACTGATATCGCGAATGAACTCAAGGCATGGAACAGTCATCCTGTCAACGTTCATTCACTTTCTTGATCTCAGAGTAGATTGGAAGATATATGTATGACATCAATATCACATACTGATTCACACATGCATGCATGCCTTTCTCAATCCTACTCATCAAGTGGCCATGGATATCAAACTCCCTCAGGAGGGACAAATCCCATATCTATCACTCACCCCTCAAAAGCACCATGTGTCAAAGCCACCCAATCATCACCTTTATAACAACCCATGTTTCAGGATTGCGTTTGATGATGTCAAAGTGTGCCCAACAACATGTGTTGAGTGCAGTGATTTCAGGTCAAAGAATCACACTCACCACCATCATTGTGAGTACTGACTGTGACTACCATGTCATGGTTCCATGTGTCAAACTCACAGTGGGTCTGTCCGGTACACTTGTTCTCTAACAAGTACCTATGTGTTTGGTTTGATATCTCTATATCATGACTAATGAGATTCTGTCATCAACCAATACCACAATCTAGTCTTGTGTGTCATTGCTATCTATCTACCTTCCACAATGACATCCGACTAGGGACATAACAAGAATGTATAAACTCTTAGCGTCTGTATGATCTCATCGTTTAGGTCCTCAACCTGAAAGCATACGTCATTGAGTACTGTCATTCTCTAGACATTCAATATGTTCTATCACTATCTCATATGACTGAACCAGAAAGAATTGGCAGCTTGCCTTTGATGTTTATCAAATCAATATTAATGTATCCCCAATCATCCCATGATTGGCTCTTAGGGCATACATACCAACAGACTCCCACTTGCACTATGAGCCAATCCCCCATAATCATATTCATAGTAATCTTCAAACATGTCCCACATGTTACTGTGCTCTAGTATGAACATAGTGAGTTATGGCAACACCTTCCCAAAGTCAGTATAAATTACATGTCTCACATCTCTTCGTTGTACGTCACACATATGAGATGGAGTTGCCGTAATATGCGATCTAGTATTCCTTTGCTAACCTTTAGCCACATTGCATGATTAAGGATTCCATACTTGTCATCAATGAACAGAATATCTATAAGTTCATCTCATAAACTTTCAGATCCATATAGTATCTATTGCTTTTCTCCAACACATAGATACTCGACATTTCCTTTTTAAATGGTTTTATTGGAACACTTCCAATTTATCAACAAACTTTCACTTTTATATATCTTATTTGCGATTAATTTTCTGTCCTTTCAGAAGTTCGCATCAATGTAACTCTTTACATTGAACTCTTCCTTATCTCCATAGAACTAGTACTTCTCAAGTACTTATCAAGTTCTCATGGTATTCCAGTAACCCTTACTGGAAGTAGACAGACATCCACTCGTCATGTCTCACATATGAGTTATTAGGATGAGCACATCATATTGCCATGTTCTACATACAAGATGATGAATGCATTTTGTTCTTGCCATGTCGATACATGCAAGATAATGGGATGATCACATACATGATAGATCCACATCTATTCTTAGTGTTCCCATTCTTCATAAGAATTGGACACTTGGCCTTGGGATACTAACTCCATGTAACATGGACAAGTTTTCTCCCACTGAATCTATGCATACTGAACTCTTCAATACAGATTGCCAATGTATGCTTTCTCTTTTCAGGTCAAGAGATTTTCGAGAACTATCTCTATAGATCTCTATTACTATCACATAGGAAACATCTCTATCTTCCTTAAAGATAATTTCCACTTTTGGATTTCCATTCTAGAACATTTCCATTTCACATCAACATGTGGAATGTGAATACGCTCCCACTAAATCACAAATCCCTTCTTTATCTTTGACATATCAGTCAAATCCTTTGACTATATCATCAAAGTAAAGATCCAATTCTGAGTTTCTTGTACTCAATCAATCACATTTATTAGTCCATTGTAACTATAGACTTCATTTGCATTAGTGGATTCATAAACCTTATAGGTTGTGTCACATACACATCCTTGTTTTATTCCTCATAGGAATGCGGTTTTAGTATCCATATGCCAAATATCTTAGTCATTAAGTTGCAATCAACAAGCATCTTCCTTCTCAAAATGTTATCCATGTGTCTTAACACTTAAGACTCATTTGCACTTATGCATTCCAATGGGTGCTACCATCAAGGTCATACCTTATGGTTCACATGGATGTCATTTTGGATGTAATGGTCATAAACCATAACTCAAGATTCAGTTCCTCATATTCATATGGATAGTTGACTCATCATATGAACAACTCATCACATAGATAATTGAGGTGTATCTGTTAAGGATATAAGAACTCACAACCCTTGTGATTCTTAATTTCTTTTATTAGTGAAGTGTATTCTTTATTTAAGAATAATTTAGTTATTTGATAATCATTCTCTAACTCCTTAGAGTATGACCCCTTCTTGATTTAGACATCACCATGCCTTAATCATGAGTTCACTATGATACACTATCATAATCACTCATAAGGATCTCAAACATTTGGTCCAAGTATTTCATTCATTGATCTCATCAAGAATTAACACTTTACCAAATTTGCACTTCATCTATGATAATCTTGAACACTTCAAGATATTCATATTGGTATTTCTATAAACACCATTTGAAGTATTAGCATTTGTTCCAATAGGTATGTAAATACATCACATGTATCATACCTAATAGGATAATCATTCTCCCACTACATTTAGTGAAGATTGATTAATCATGTCCAAGATATTCATGTCTCTTATTGGTTCTCTAACCAAAAGAGTCTAGATTTATCCATCACATGGAAACTAGAAATGAATTTCTCATGATTGATGCTAATTTGATTGTTTGAGTCATCAATAACTTTAGGTGTCATTTTATCTTATGCATATCAAATACCACAAGATAAACGAGGCATTGCCATAAAGAGCATATCTTTAGAAATTGAAATATCTCTTTATTGATTGCTATCATTGTCATACAATATGCAAAAATAAAGTGCTTCTATCTATTGGAAAATATGAAATAGCAGTTTATAACTGTATTACATGCCTTTTAGGCTGAAAATAAACCAAAGTACTCCTATCTATGGCAGCAACACTTGCCCCATTTATTGAGTGCTTTACACTTTACATCTTGGTATCATATACCTCAAAAGTGCTACAAGTTTACTTTCATGACACCTTTAAGTAGAGACCGTTGTCGCCTCCTTCTTCTTTTGTTCTTCCAGATAGAGAGGACAATTCCTTTTCCAATGTCCTGGCTTTTGACAATGGTGGCAATTGCCTTTCTTGGTCACGCCTCCCTTGGCCTTGAGATCTGAAGACGACTTGGGCTCCTGGCTAGCATTAGAACCTTTCTTAGCTTTGTCCTTGCCCTTGCCCTTGGACTTGCCTTTCTTGCTCGTGATCACCATCACAGACTTAGGCTTGTCCTTCTTCATCTGTGTCTCGGCTGTCCTCAACATGCCCAACAACTCTGACAGTGGCCTATCAAAGTTTTTCATGTTGTAGTTCATCACAAACTAACTATAGGATTCTGGCAACGATTGCAGTATCACGTCAGTAGCCAACTCTTGGCTTAGTGGAAATCCCAGTCTTGTCAGGTTCTCCACATACCCAATCATCTTGAGTATGTGAGGACCAACTTGATCTCCTTCTGTCATGACACACTTGAACAGTGCCCTTGAGACATCGTATCTCTCTTGTTGTGCTTGATCTTCATACATGTTCCTGAGATGCTGAATCATCTCAATGACACCCATGTTCTCATGTTGTCTCTATAACTTGTGGTTCATAGAGCACAACATCAAGCACTTTGCATCAATGGAATCATCAGAATGCTTCTTGTAAGCATCCCTTTCTGCTATTGGTGCATTAGGAGCAGGTTCCTCTGGAATTGGAGTATCCAGGACATAGAGCTTTCGCTCTTGAGTGAGAACAATTCTCAATGTCCTATACTAGTCGTGGAAGTTTGTCCCATTTAGCCTGTCCTTTTCAAGGACTGATCGCAAAGAAAAGTGATTGTTGTTTGTTGTCATTTGTACTACAAAAAGAAATATGCAATTTTAGTCCAAAAACTCATTTTTGACTTATTTGATTGATTTGAAAAGTTGACGATATAATTAGGCCTTTAATTAATTATCGCTCCCACTACTTTAGTTGAAATTGATAGCCCTCACCATCAATTTGGAAGATTGCAGCGTATAACCTTCTAGTGGGCAAGATCTTGAAATCCTCTAAGTCATGGACCAGCTAGGGTTGTCACCCACAACTTAGATCTCTCAGGTAGGCAACTCTTGCCAATTGCATCATATGCAACTCTTGATAAGATGTCATATGCAACTCCTTGCCATGATCATCTCCATGCCTCAAGGTACTAGATCCCATCTAGATCACCTTGTTAAGTCTGACCCAAAGCAAACATGATGAATAAGCACCCTGCTAGGGCAGACCCACATATCCATCCTTCACGCTTCCACGAGATAGACGGTGCACCACGCTAGGGCGTTCCCACACTTGGTCGATCAAGCTTTTCACGTGTGTCGCATTTGGAAGGTATATAAACTTAATTTTTAATGAGGGATTTGGTTTTATATACATATACATATCCAATCACCACAATATATAGTATGTATCATATACATGCTATATCCCACAGAAAACATGCAAAATGATAAAAGCGATGATTATGGCCATCCTAATGTGATTCCTCAAGCCAAGAGGAATCACAGTCATATAGGTCCACATCACATGCAACCTGTACAAGATGAACTCTGTGCTTTGCCTTCTGAGTAGATCAACTCATCACATGAGTAGCCTGCTCGATCTGGTCGGTCGTCTGGGTGCCACCAGTCGATCGGTTGGCTCCTCCAATCGATCAATTTGCCTGGTCGTCGTGCATCTCATCATGGCCTCTACCCGCTCGTTTCGCTCCTCAAACCGGTCATCAACTAATCGGCTCACTCTTTGAACCGATCGTCTGGAACATCAACCGATCGGTTCGTGCCTTGAACCGATCATTTCAGCTGTCGTCGGATGTCCTCCGTTCTTTGACATAACAAGAAATAAAATTCTATCCTATTTTAAATTGTAAAAAGAGAAACCTCGAGTTACATTCGAGGGGAGCAAAGGTAGGAAAGAAATCTCGAATTATTTCGAGTTACATCAGGAATAGGAGAAGGAAGATTGGTGCGCAGACCGAGATGCAAGCAACCACATACAACCATACACAGATAGGGTTTATTGGCCATAACCACGCTATACATCCATCACAAAACTCGTTTAAGGGCGACGCGTATTGAGTGCATTAATAATACATATCATATATGTAACTTGGGATTTGTGAATTTAGGATTGGACATGCATAAAGCCAATTTTATTCGCATCGTATGCAATAAATAAAGGCGACAAACCAAAATCGATCATATCGATAATCCTAAAGTATAGAGCAATTGACGTGGCTCTGATACCACTATTGGGTTTTAGGGGAGGCAGAGAAGGCAGCGGAAACAAAAATTTTCTCCTCCCCAAACCCAGAACAAGGAAACGCGTCAACGTCTATACAATAGGAACGGATGGTTTGTGGAATCATACCTTGTCCCGAGGCTTGCTCTGCGACAATACCTTGTGGCTTGCATAGTTTTCACCTCTGGTCTTGGACGGTGTCTGTGCAGCTCCTGGTCGCACCGGGACTGACGACTCCTGGTCTCACCGGGACTGTCGGGATTGACAGCTGTCCTCTGAGCGGCAGACATCTCCCACCTCTGAAGTAGTCCACACGGACCACCTGGAACTCCAACCTCCTTGTCTCACAAGGAATCTGAAGGAGTCGCACCCTCTTGTCAGTGTACTAGTCACTGACACACTCTCTTGCCACCAGTCACAATCTGCAGTTGTCTTTCCCTTGTTGTGTCTCCCTTATCGGGTAGCACTTGCTCAGGCTCTCTCGGTTACCAAAACTAGAGAGAACGACAACTTCACAGAGAAACTGGTTGCACTGAGTTGTACTTTGAGAAGCCCCCAATACCCCTATATATATAGGAGGGTCATGGGACAGGGTTCTCTATCCTGGGCAATGTGGGACTAAAGCAGGAGTAGACGGGTTCGAGATTTTCCACAAAAACAACCAACTCGCAACCTGAACCGATCGTTTCATTTCTGAAACGGTCTGTTGGGGACCTGAGATGGTCAGTTGACACCTCAACTGATCGGTTGGGACCCATGAAACGGTCGGTTCATTTCTGAACCGGTCGGTTCGTGGTCCTGATCAGTTCCCGATTGACTTTCCTTCTTTTGTTTCTAATTGGTATCAAATACCAATCCTTGTTCCAATCAAGTTGGGCAAGTGAAACAAAAATAAATTTCTCACCAACTTGACTTTCCCAACTTGCTCGGTTGCACCAGTTGAACCGATCGTTTCAACACTTGAAGCAATCATTTCACCCTGTCCATGAGCCGATCGACTCACCATCTGAGCCGATCAGTTTACCAAGCTAAGCCGATCGGTTCATCACATGAGCCGATCGGTTGGGAGTGCATATTGTGCAGAATCAGTCAATTGCAGTTTCAATCAATCCGATACTCCAATCAATGTGTCCAACACCTTGAACATTATGATATTGAGCAATCAATTAATTGAGTGTTTAATTGAACTACTAAACTCCTTTAGTAATCAATCTAAACATTGTTCGTGGACAAAACTCCTCTTCTAGGTTAAATCCTATGTGTGTGACCCTGTAGGTCCATTACACATTGGTAGTGAAAGTCCATAACACTTATGACTTCACAAGCAAAGAGTGGTGCCTAGTCACACATCAGTGCTACCCAAGTGAAATAGAAATTTGGAGAACAAATTTCAATCCTACAATCCGTGAATGGTGTTACAGTGAATGTATAATTCCTTTGTCACTGATATCCCGAATGAACTCGAGGCATGGAACAATCATCCTGTCAACGTTCATTCACTTTCTTGATCTCAGAGTAGATTGGAAGAGATATGTATGACATCAATATCACATATTGATTCACACATGCGTGCACGCCTTTCTCATTCCTACTCATCAAGTGTCCATGGATATCAAACTCCCTCAAGAGGGACAAATCCCATATCTATCACTCACCCCTCAAAAGCCCCATGTGTCAAAGCCACCCAATCATCACCTTTATAACAACCCATGTTTTAGGATTGTGTTTGATGATGTCAAAGTGTGCCCAACAACATGTGTTGAGTGCAGTGATTTTAGGTCAAAGAATCACACTCACCTTCATCACTGTGAGTATTGACTGTGACTACCATGTCATGGTTCCATGTGTCAAACTCATGGTGGGTCTGTCCAGTACACTTGTTCTCTAACAAGTACCTATGTGTTTGGTTTGATATCTCTATATCATGACTAATGAGATTCTGTCATCAACCAACACCACAATCTAGTCTTGTGTGTCATTACTGTCTATCTACCTTCCACAATGACATCCGACTAGGGACATAACAAGAATGTACAAACTCTTAGCATTTGTATGATCTCATCGTTCAGGTCCTCAACCTAAAAGCATACATCATTGAGAACTGTCATTCTCTAGACATTCAATTTGTTCTATCACTATCTCATATGACTGAACCAGAAAGAATTGGAAGCTTGCCTTTGATGTTTATCAAATCAATATTAATGTATCCCACCAATCATACCATGATTGGCTCTCAGGGCATACATATCGACAATAAGTTGATTGGTAAGATTTTTAGAGTCAAAATCCAAGTTTCTCTAAAAAAAGTCTAAAATTAGGGTTTTCTTTATACTTATATGAAATACAAACCCTGATTTATGTGAATAACTCGAAATAGGAAAAGTTGAATTTGGGATCATCTAAAAGTGGTGAAAGTTGGTAATTGAACTCAGTAAGAGAGGTATGTGTATTATTACACCCTAAGTTGGGATATTTGCAAAATCAAACCCTAATGAGGCATTACATGAACCCTAATCTCTCTATTATTATTTCTTTTTCTATATTTGCCTCAAAAATCAGTATTGATATTCTATTTCTTAGGTCTTGTACCCCACTGCCATGTTTCAAATATATGATGCTTTTACTTGCCATAGTTTCTCTTTAGCATGTTGATTTTATTAGACTATTTAGCTAATGTAGTGGTACTTTTGTACAACCACCCATAGATAGGGTATATGTTAATTCTCCTAGGGTTATGTGTTACTCTCCCCATTATAGAATATTTTGTAGGTGACTAGGAATGATCCTCTCACCTATTTGGTTGAGGTCCAGTAGGTTCCTCAACCCTACTTAGTTAATGTATCCAACATTAATCATGCATGCAAGTCTTTTACTATTTTCTTGTTATGGAAAGTATCTATTTGATTATGCTCCATACTCTTAATCTCCTCATCTTATCATGAATATTATCCTCCATTTCCATGTTATTTTTTAATCTTTTGTTCTTTTTCTTTATTTTTACACATGCCTTATTTTCTTCTCTTGTTGGGTGATCTCAACCACCCAGGACCAGGATCAGAGTTGTGCGGCAGGATCATGCAGGACCAGCCTAGGATTAGGATAAGGAGTACATGGCTTTCAGCATGGACCAAACTCATGAAGTTGATGTTTGGATACAAACTTATATGATTTAGATTTCCCTCTACTTGATCCTTATGATGTTCTATCCATGTAAACCCTTTATGGGAGATGATGATTATCTTCATAAAATTGATTATATTCATTACTTTTGTTCTGTTGTTATTCTTGGTCTTTTATATACCATTATATAAGATTTGAAAATTTTACACTTGTTCCAACATACCTTTAGAGTATGTTTGGAATGAATGTTTTATTCTTCAAGTTTTAGTAGGGATTGGATCTCCTCTAGGTCCCACTCCTTACAACATGGTATCAGAGCCCATGGTAGTTAGAATTTGACTATTTAAATTTTGTTTTTCTGATTCAAAACCTTGCCTTACATAGTTTCCCTTGAAGTGAGATGTTCACCTAGAATTGACTTACATTTACATGAGATGATGAAAGGTTTATTGAGGATCATAAGAGTTTCACATTAGGAACATGTTAGTTAACCCTTATGTGATAAGCATGTTAGGTAACTACTAGGGCATAAGTTTAAAGTAAAGGTGTCGAGAAAGGATCAGGGTTTGGGGGCTGGCAAGATTTTATTCCGTGCCACTAGCTTGGTTTACGAAGACTCCCAGATCCATATGATACTTGCCTGGCCTGAGATGATATTGATTGTCCGAAATAGCATACCTTTAGGCAATAGTAGCCTTAGACATCGATGTTGGATACTCTTGGGAAACCTTATATGATGACCTTGTAACTTGTTTGAGGATGGATACCCAATATAATTCTCTTATGTCCTTTAGGACCACATGTTTGGGAAGTCTATCCCTAGAACCTAGATTTTGAAGTTTGGTGTTTAGTAAGCAATCAAGTATTAAATCCCATACATGTATTAGTTATACTCACCCTTTTAAGTCTAGTTTTAGCTTGACTTGGTAGGTAAAACCTTTTAAGGGGTGAAGGGATAATTGTATTACCTTGATAGATCTTGGTAGTTCTAATTTCAAGGATGAAATCCTTTATGGGGGTGGAGTTTTGCATCATATCGAAATCTAGCTTATCTATGTATAGAAACCTTAATTCCATGAATAAGAGTTTAGTGAACTTAGATCATTAGAATTGACCAAAACAAGTTATCGTAGTGAATTTTTAATGTACATAATATGAGTAACCACATATTGATACTAATAGAGAATAAGAATGATGTTAACCATGTCATGAACCAATAAACCCTAATGATATGATGAGCACAATAATTGTAACCTAATCTTAGAATTAATACATGCTAACAAGATATATGTCAATAATAATGATCATATTAATCTAAATCCTAATTTGTAATCATGTAACCTTAATATATGCATCTTTGATGACATTCATGATACATTAGTGACATTAGGTGTCATAATCATATTTTATACTTTGATACACATAAATGTTATATAGTCACCTAATCATACATTAATCAAGTCATCAAATTATGTAATGAATATCACCTTGTTCTCTAATACACACCTAATTAATCACCTAATCATGACTTTTCAAGTAAATCAATCATTAATATGTAATATGCTCCACCTTGTTCATTAAAATACATATAATGACTTCAATATGGATAGTAATTGGATTCATATAAATATGCATAATTAATAATTGAAATTGAACAAATATGAGAAGAGGGTCTGTGAGGACATTAATGTGAATAAGAAGATAATGTGACAATGTGAAAATGTTTAATATAGATATAAGTAATTAATGTGACATTATTTGGATTAATTGTAGATGTAATAAAAATTGGATAAAATGTCTTATTTCATGAAAAGTAATTTGATATAATTCAATATGGGATAATGTTCAACTATATTAATAGACTTGAGCTGACGAGTAAACCCTGATTGTGCTAAAAAACTTAATGATTTAAGTAAGGAATATATATGGTTTCATACATAATAAAGAAGCATAACTCTTGTGGCAACAAAGTGAAAATAAATGACACAATTAAAAGAATAATAAGGATGATGTAGTATCATAATAAATATATTTATATTAAGTGTAAAATTTTAATTGTGTTATATCTCATAAAAAGAAATCTTAATAGTGGAACCTTTCATGACCCATGATAACCTGGCCTGTGAGAAGTTGCATGTGAAGATTCTTGACTACCAAGTCAAGCAGTTTAAGAAAAAGGAGTTTGAGTTAGTGAAAGATTTGGGTGGAAGTTGTATGGTTTTCTTAGAGATGAGATGTTACGTACTCACCCTTCCCTCTTTCATTGAGATTTTGAAACCCATTTTTAGGGGTGCAATGTTGTAATGAGCTGAAATTTAGATATATTCTCAATTAGCCCTTTTTCCTAAGCTTTTTGTATCTTTTCTATCCTTTTGTCCTTAATGTTGAATTTGTGGAATTATTAGTAGTTTGGGGTGAATTTGATAACCATTTATGCCAATGTATGGGTTTATACATAAATACCTCACTGAATGTTTCAATTAGGGTCTAATATGAAAATTTACCACTTAAGTGGCATATTGATAAAATAAATCTCTTCTAGAACATTCCTTAGCCTTATGGAGCAAGGAAGAGAAAAAATGATGAATAATAATGCTTTAACCCTGTTAAAATAACAATGATTTATTCAATATGAGAAATAGTGTTAATATTGGATAATGGGAAAAAAATTCATGAAAGAAAGACTAATTGGTTAAAGATAACTTGAGGTTCGTTTACCTTGGGTTTGGTTTGTCTTGGAGGCCAACTTCCATAATTTCGGGATAATGATGGGTATGTCTGTTTTATTTAGAAAATAAAAGGTGAGTTTTCTTGAAAATATGAACTAAAATATTTCATGACTCTAAAAGAGATAATGAATCTTAGATTTGTAATTTACACATTAAAATAGCCTTTGGGTAAATTTTTATCTAATTTGGATAATCTTTAATATACTGTTGGATCTACGACTCTAGAGGGGGGTGAATAGAGCTTCTAAATTCTCATAAGAAAAGTTAGACCTTCAAATTATATCAATTGAAACTAAATGTTTAAGATCAATTTGAAATCCTATCTAAGAAAGCATAGCAAGGATGATAGAAATTGAAAATTGCACTTAGACAAGGTGGTTAGAGTGGTTCCAATCTCCAAACTAGAAGATAGTCAATCCACTACCTAGAGAGGTCAACCTCTAGGATTTTGCAATATGTGTATACTTATATTCCATCATAAGAGATACAAGGAGACCACCATACATCCAAGGACTTACCTACTCAAGACAAGAGTCTTTCACCAACACAAGGACTTACCCACTTGATCAAAATGTATTCAACCTTCAACAAGGACTTACCCAGACTTGCATCAAGTCTTTGGCCTTGAAGGAATAACCCATTGTTGTTGAATCTTTGCCTTGCCCATCTCCTTCACCTGGAGAAGATCTCCACCTCTTCTTCAACCTTGAAGAAGACCAATAGCTTCACCTTCACTCAGAGTAGCTTGCTTCAACCTTTGCTCTTTGAGAAAGGGGATTGGGAAGATGGAAGGAATGAGAGCTTTACAAGTACATGGAGGTATCTCTCTTACAACATGCCTAACTCACTCATAATCACAAAATGCTTTGTAAATGAGAGAGAGAAAGGGGCTCAAAGGGTTGTATCACACACAAATATATCAAGGACTTAGAATAGAATGAATGAGAAAACTTGGAATGAACTCCAAGGGGTCCTATTTATAGATGGTGGTGTTCCTTTGAGTATGGGATCACTTCAGAACAAAAAATAGTCATTTTACAACTTGCAACATATATATTTTAATTTACAACAGCTCTCCAACAGTTATAAGCACTTTTTCTGCATTTTCCATACAGTACATTCGGTTGAGTTTTAGTAAAGGTAACTAGACCGATCCACTAACCAACAAAGCAAATTTTCAAACTATCGATCGAGTTTCTTTTGGGAAACTCGACCAATGAGTCAAAATTAGTTTTTCTTAGTTGATCGATTAGTTCAGTTTCTTTTGGGAAACTCGACCAATGAGTCAAAATTAGTTTTGCTTAGTTGATCAATCAGTCGAGTTTTATGAGTGTACAACTTGACCGATTGATCATATTTTACAAAATCCATCATTGGATTGGTCGAGTTTCCAACTCGACCAACAAAGTGCCTGTGAAAAATTTTCAAAAATGATTTTTGAGTGACCAAACATTGGAATTAAGTGTTCCTAATTTTTTCTCATCTTAGTTACAAGTCATATCATCAATACAAGTGATTACAAAATTAATTTAAGGTGATTTGGAGTGATTTCCCAAATTGTACACTTGCATTCCTTTTGACTTGAACTTGGACAAGCTAGGGCATGTGTAATTTGTTCCTTTTCATGTACCTAAAGCCTAAAATCAATCATAAACAAACATATTAGATACACAGGAATGGAATGGTTAAGTCATTGTCAAATATGAACAATGTATAACTCTCAAGTCAGCTTTCTCCCCCTTTTTGTCAATGACAAACCATTCTTCAATCATATTGAAAAGGATATGTAAAGTTATACCTTAGCCTTGTGAATTGCAAGAGGATTCAGAATTTTAACAATGTGAATTACTCCCCCTCAATATGTGCTCACTCTTACCTGCATAGTTAGTCTTTCTACATAAAGCAATATAACATATATACTATATGGTCCTTTAGCAAGTCACATGATAAAGCATATATTGAACAAGAAAAGGGTCACATAGACAATAAAAGTAATATCGTTGAGCTTCAACACAATGAACTTCTCTCCCCCTTTTGACATTATCAAAAAGGAAGGGGGTAGAAGAGCATAGAAATAGGTCTTTTCCAAGCACAAACAAAACATACATACACAAGATAAAATATGCAACCTCATAAGCACACATCAAACAGAGACAAGAGAGACAAGCAATCTAAGTCATAATCAAAATATGGGAAACATGGCACCAACTCATGAGATATAGTTAATCAAAGAGTAAGTGTACATACGATTAAGAATACAACACAGAAAGCATGTCCTCAAAAACAACTACAAACCAAAACTATGAAACCAACATGATGATAGAAATAGTACATCTTAGATAATGTGCCCAGATGTTTTTAGCACAAAATAGTCTAGAAACATATACATGATCAACATCTATAAACTAAAAAGTAAAACATATAAACATCTAGTCTATCTATGTCCACAACATCATCATTAGCAGTAGCATCATCAGCAGAGGTTTCGAGCTCATAGTCATCATCTCCATCTGAAGGTACAACAGAGACAACAACATCACCCTCATCACTAGAGCCATCAACAGAGCCATCAGAACCATCATCAACATCATCCTCGGTTGCCTCCTCATCAGTAGAAGTAGCATCCTCATCATCCTAATTTGGAATCTCTTCATCAATAGAGAGACTGAAGCCACAATTGGGCCACCTAGCATTCTTCTCAGCCCAATACATACCAAGGTCATGTAGTTCTTGAGCTTGCATAAAAGTAAGAGAAGGAGTGCCAAGTCCTTCAAGTAAGGTAACTATAGGACCATCAAGGAGAGGTAGAATAGTAGGGGTAGATCCACTAATAGTAGAGGTGTAGAAGTGGAAGTAGTAGGTGGAAGGGCTGGGTAGAAGTGATTGTATGCATAGGATGCATAATCACCTCTTAGGTAGGGCTGGTAGGTAGGGTAAGGATGGGCACAAGATAGGTTCATGGTATACATGATAGCACAAATATCACGATGCATATGCTCCTAAACCTAAAGGTTATACACCTACTGATGCATCTTGTAACCCATGAGGGTTTCATTTGATACATGGAAAGAGGCACATATAGGTTAGGATGGTTGAGGAGGTGGAGGTGCATGGGGTGGAGGTGTAGGCTCCAGGAGTGCTAGAGGAAGGGGTAGGCACACTATTCTGAAGTGTGGTCTCGCTGATGCAAACTCCTTTTCGGGTAGGTTTGTAATGAAGGTCATGAAAAAGAGATTTACCGGTGGCAGTCTGAAAAAGACCACAAATCAGGGTTGGGTAGGGTGGGTGGGTTCCTTGGGTGTTCTTACTAGAGTCAAAGAAGGTCATGTGATGGAGGACATATCTAGCCCACTTGACTCCGATGTTCTTCAAGATATAGAACATAATCACTATAGCATTCTCTACAATTTCAATTTGTTTTTTCTTTGGATGAATATTGCAGTTGACTACTAGGGTGAGTATGCGGTTCTTGAGTTCTAAGGCTAAGGAGGGAAGGGTATACTTCTTCCTATAGGGAAATTGAGGCTTCTTAAAGAATTTATGGATGTCAAAGAGAGTGAGATCATATTGCTTGTAGAAGGCCTCAGGGTCAAGGAGGTCAAAATACTCAAGGTAATCCTTCCTCCATGTATCAGTCACCTCAGTACCAGAGAAAAATATATTTAAGGTATCCTCGGAGACTTGGAATTTCTTCCCAACTATCATGGAAGTAAGGACTACTTGAGCATTGGGTAGAGGTACAAAAGTGTTGTAATTCCATTGCAAATTTGCATAAAATTTGTGAACGGATTTGGTGCTTGTGATGGAATTGTGGTAGCACGTGCATTCAACACTCAAGGCGGAGAGGTGGTGGTCGTAAAGCAACTCAACAACTTGATTAATAACCTTTTGTCTACATGGGATTGGCTCAAATAGGGCATGAAAAGGAAAGAAATTCCTATGAAGGAGCTCCTTGTACCTATTCAGAGCATTATTGGAGACACAGAAGGCATCATCAAAGGGTATAAGGCATGAGTTGGAGGAGGAGGATGGTTCTCCAGATGGGGCGACTCTCTTTATCCTATTTGAGGTCATGGAGGAAAGATAAGAGGACTGAGAGGTCAAAACTATAGGAAACACCACCACAAACTGACCAAACACCTAGGTTTGATGGGCAAGAGGTCTAGGAAGGTCAAGTAAGGTCGAACTAGGGCTAGGGAGAGGATGGTCGGGGCTAGGGTTGAGAGCTTGAGGGAGTTGGAGACTGAATTGATCGATTTTTCTCTAGTTGAGAGGGAGAAACGTCGGTCGAACCAAACTTAAGTTTGCTCTATCTTAATCATCGGTTGAGTTCTATGACTGGGAAACTCAACTGAATGGCTTTTTACAAAAGCCCTCGGCCACGGATCGGTCGAGTTGGCAACTCGACTGATGGTCAACCTGAACCAACTTTAGAAACTTTAATTTGTAGCCATTAGAGTGCTAATTTAATTTATTTTTCTAGTCCATTTTGTATTTTAGACATACTTAGGCATATATCACTCATCATTGGGTACAATTTTACAATAAAACAAGTGTTTGCGATAAATATCAAAACAAGTAAAAAGCAAGGCATATGAAAATGAAAATTTTAGCACTTTAGCAAGAAAGGGTGAGTCAAGACATAAGCAAAGCATATATGATAGATGGAAACTAGCTAGAAGGCATATCAAATTCATCCAAAGTAGAAAATTAAATTTCTCTCTATCTAGAGGTTTAGTGAAAATGTCTGCCAACTGATTTTCTATGTCCAAATGTGTGATATAGATATCCTTTTTGGCAATGCGATCATGAAGAAAATTATGACAATCCTCTATATGTTTAGCTCTACTATGCAATATAGAATTGTAAGATAAATTGATTGCACTAGTATTGTCAAAATAAATAGGAGAAGCATCAAAATGAATGTTAAAGTCTTGGAGCATTTGCTTCATCTATAGGACCTGGGCACAACAACTCCTGGTTACAATGTATTCAGCCCCAGTGGTTGATAATGCCATGGTGCTCTATTTCTTGAAAAACTAAGACATCAAGCATGGTCCTATGAGGAAGCAAGTATCACTTGTGCACTTTCTATCAATCAAGCATCCTGCGTAATCTGCATCACTATAAGTTGTAAGAGTAAAGTCCCTTGACTTGGGATATCATAGTCCAAAATTTAGAGTTTTGGCTAAGTACCTTAAAATCCTCTTAACATCTAAAAGATGTGATTTCTAGGGATTTGATTGAAAGTGAGCACACAAGCCAACACTGAATAGTATATCAAGTCTAGATGCAGTTAAATAAAGTAAACTTACAATCATACCTCTATAGAGCTTCTCATCTACCTTTTCACCTTCTTCATCTTTATCAAGTTTGGCAGAGTTTGACATGTTTGTGTCCATCGACTTGGTTTTATCCATACCAAAGCACTTAAGTAGCTCACTGATGTACTTGTCTTATTTGATGAAGTTCCCATCTTTAGTTTGTTTGATTTCAAAGCCAAGGAAGAAAGTAAGCTCACCCATCAAGATCATCTCAAACTCACTCTGCATAAGATCACTAAACTCCTTGCACAAATCAAGATTATTTATCCCAAAAATGATATCATCAACATAAATTTGAATGATAAGAAAATTTTTAGAAGTGTGTTTGAGAAATAAGGTAGAATCTACTTTGCCCATGATATACCCATGATCTAACAAAAAGTTCGTTAATTTTTCATACCAAGCTCGAGGTGCTTTTTTGAGTCCATAGAGAGGTTTTTGCGACAAATAAACATGGTTAGGTAAACTATCATGTTCAAAGCCCGGAGGTTGTGCAACATACACTTCCTCCTCAATTGTACCATTCAGAAATGCACTTTTAACATCCATTTGACAAAGAAGAAATTTTTTATAACTAGAAAAAGCAAGAAACATATGAATGGACTCAACTCTAGCTATAGGTGCATATGTTTTATCAAAATATATACCTTCCTCTTAATTGTAGCCTTGAGCCACTAATCTGGCTTTATTCCTTACCACCTTGCCACTTTCATCTATCTTGTTGCGGTAGAACCACTTGGTGCCAATGATTTTTCTATCACTTGGTCTTGGCACAAGAGTCCATACTTTGTTCTTCTCAAATTGCTCCAATTCTTCTTGCATGGATAGGATCCATTCATCATACCCAAGATCTTCTTTAATGTTCTTTGGCTCGTGTTATGAGATGAAGGAATTTTTGGCTTGTTCATTATTGAAGGCAGCCTGAGTCTTCACTCTTTTAAATGGATCACCTAAAATTATCTCTTTGGGATGATTCTTTGCAAATTAGGGAGTTGGATCTTTCTTTTCTTCATCTTTCTCTTCTTCTTGAGTGACAACCTCTTTTCCCTTTTGGGTGATGTTGAGTTCTTTTAAAATGGGAATCACCTCACCTGCAACATCATCATCATTTGGAATAATATCTTTGGGAATAGAGGGGTTAGTCTCAATAAAATTAACATTAATAGATTCTTCTACTTTAGCAAGATCAACATTAAACACTCTATAAGCCTTCCTAGTAGTGCCATAGCCAAGAAAGAAATCCTTGTAAGACTTCAGATCAAACTTGTCGAGAGAATCTTTTGTATTCAAGATAAAACAAGGACATCTGGAAAAAAAAATACTCGATACAAGGATTCCTACCACACGATAGCTCATAGGGGGTTTTCTTCAAAGAAGGATGCGTAAAAACTCGATTTTACACAAAACATGAGGTACTACCAGCTGCTATCCAAAACTTTTTTGGAGTATCATACTCTAAAAACATGGTCCTAGCCATCTCCTGTAGTGACCTATTTTTCCTCTCTACAACCCCATTTTGTTGAGGTATTTGAGGTGAAGAGAAGTTATGTGCATATCTAGATTCTTCACAAAAATGTTCAAAAATATTATTTTCAAATTCTCCCCCATAATCACCACGGATGGAAACAACATGGCGACAAGCTTCATTCTCAACTCATTTACAAAAACTAGAGAAAACATCAAGTGTATAACTCTTGGAAACAAGAAAGAAGGTCTAAGTATATCTAGATAAATCATCGACAATAACAAGACAATACTTGGAACCATGAAGTGATTGAGTTCTCATTGGTCTAAACAGATCAATATGGAGAAGTTCAAGAGCTCTGTTGGTACTAAGGACTCCTTTAGATTCAAAGGAGGACTTGGTTTTCTTTCCTTGGGTACAAGGTTGGCATTCCTCATCCTTTTCAAAATCCAATTTGGGAAGTCCCTTGACCAAGTCCTTTTTTCTCAACTTCTTCAAATGATGCATGCTTACATGACCAAGCCAACGATGCTAAAGCGAAATATCATTCAAATTGACTACTAGGAATCTACCAACAATAGGCTGAATAGAGTCAAGCACAATTACATAAAGATTACCACTTCTAGTTCCCTTATATATGACTTGATAAGTGAGGGAATCTAGAATCAAGCATTCAAAAGAAGTAAATAGTACAAGGTAACCATTATTACATAATTGACTCAGACTTATTAAATTTTGATGTAGGCCATCCACAAAGAAAACATTCTTGATATACAAGGATTCACCTACATCACCCTCACATTTCACCTTACCTTTCTTGTTGTCCCCAAAGGTAACTGAACCTCCTTTATTCGTAGTGAAGTTGTTGAAATGGCTTATATCACATGTCATGTGTTTATTGCAACCACTATCAATAATCCATCTTCCTTTTTCTTGAAAGAAAGGAGAGTGTCGGTTCCCAACTCAAACTTTGGAATTTGTAGTTAGCTTGGGGACCCCTTTTCATCTTTAGGTTGGTCCCCTCAGGCTTGTGAGGACAATAAGTAGAATAATGATCATCACATTTGCAATGAGAAAAAATCATAGGGTTCTTAGTGCCAGAAGACTCTCCAATGAAAAACCTAGAGAGGTCAACCTCTAGGAGTTTGAAATATGTGTATACTTATATTCCATCACAATAGATGCAAGGAGACCACCACACATCCAATGAGTTACCTACTCAAGACAAGATTATTTCACCTACACAAGGACTAACCCACTTGATCAAGATGTTTTTAGCCTTCAACAAGGACTTACCCACACTTGCATCAAGTCTTTGGCCTTGAAGGAATTACCCATTCTTCTTAAATATTTTCCTTGCCCTTATCCTTCACCTAGAGAAGATCTTCACCTCTTATTCAACCTTGAAGAAGACCAACAACTTCACCTTCACTCGGAGTGGCTTGCTTCAACCTTTGCTCTTTGAGAAAGGGGATTGGGAAGATGGAAGGAATGAGAGCTTTACAAGCACATGGAGGTAGCTCTCTTACAACATGTCTAGCTCACACATAATCACAAAATTCTTTGTAAATGAGAGAGATAAAGGAGATCAAAGGGTTGTATCACACTCAACTATAGCAAGGACTTAGAATAGCATGAATGAGCAAACTTGGAATGAAATCCAAGGGGTCCTATTTATAAATGGGGGTGTTCCTTTGAGTGTGGGATCACTTAAGAACAAAAAATAGCCATTTATCAACTTGTAACAGATCTATTTTCATTTACAATACTCTCCAATGGTTATAAGCACTTTTTCTATGTTTTCCGTATAGTACATTCAGTCAAGTTTCAATAAAAGTAATTCAACTGATCCACTAACCAAGAAAGACAATTTTCAGACTATCGGTCGAGTTTATTTTGGGAAACTCGACCAATGAGTCAAAATTAGTTTTTCTTAGTTGATAGATCGATTGAGTTCCGTGAGTGTACAACTCAACCGATTGATAATATTTTAGAAAATCCATCACTGGATCGTTCGAGTTTCCAACTCGACCAATAAAGTGTTTGTGACAATTTTCCAAAATGATTTTTGAGTGACCAAATGTTAGAATTAAGTGTTACTAATTTTTATCATCTTATTTACAAGTCATATCATCAATACAAGTGATTACAAAATTACTTTAAGGTGATTTGGATTGATTTACCAAATTGCACACTTGCATTGCTTTTGACTTGAACTTGGCCATGTTGGGGCTTGTGTAATTTGATCGTTTTTATGTACTTGAAGCCTGAAATCAATCTTGAACAAACATATTAGATACATAGGAATGGAATGGTTAAGTCATTATCAAAATATGGACAATGTATAACTCTCAAGTCAACATATACATGTGTAGATTAGGAGTGAGAAAGTACGTAAAAGCAAAAAAATACTATATATTGTGTAAAATAACTTCAAATGATAAAATTAAAGGTCAATTCCTATTTCACTTGCTTAAATTTATTTGAGGGTGAAGTTTCACCAAAAACGGGTAACTCTATAAGTCTCTAATGCATTAAGAAAGAGAACGCAAGGAGGCGGGATCACCCACTTACTAAAAAAAATTGAAGAATTAACATCCATTCCAAACACACTCAAAGGAATGCTGGAATAGGTGTAAAATTTTCCAAATTTATTATAATGGTATTCAAAACAACCAAAGTGTAGCAGTAGAATTTAAACATGACTATATTCAATTTTCACAAAAGATTACAAAAGTACTTCATATTATCCCATAAGGGTTTTCATGTGTGATACAACATAAGGATCTAAGTATAGGGAAGTCTAAACTACTACAAATCTTGTCTCCATAGCAACATCTCCAAGTGCTAGGTCTGTGACCAAAGCTATGTTATCCTGGTTCAACTCAATAGCTTGTCCTAACCTAGTTCAACTCAACAGCTTGTCCTAATCTGGGTGGTTGGGAGAGCAGCCAGCAAATGGGAAAGGAAAACAAAGTATGTGTCAACATTATGAACAAGTACAAGAGATAAGTAAATAACATGAAACATAAAGATATTGAATCATCATAAGTTGAGAATTCCAAGAGAATGAGGCATAATCAAATAGATGCTTGCCATAACAAAAATATAATAAAAGAATTGCATTCATGATTAATATTGACTACTTTAACTAGGTATGGTTGAGGCACCTACTGGAACTTCAACCTATAGGTGAGGGGAGAATTAATACATTCCCAGTCACCTATACAAATTTTATGTAGAGAAATAATACATTCCCGAGGGGGAGAACAAGACGTTCCCCAGGGTGAATTAACATGGCCTAACTATGGGTGGTTGTACATAAGTACCACTACTATAGCTAAATAGTCTAATAAAATCATCAGACTAGAAAAGAATCCATGGCAAGTAATAGCATCACATAAGTAGAACACAGTAGTGGGGTACCAAGACCCAAGAAAGAATATCTCAAATCTAATTTTGAGGCTATTTGAATAAGAGAAGTATTAATAAAGGAAATACGATTCTTTTCAAGCCTCATTAGGGAAAATAGGTTTGGTTAACAATTATCCCAACTTAGGGTGTAAGGAATGCACCACTTATAAGATTTCAACTACCAACTTTCTTCACTTTATTGAGTCCAAGATTAACTTTTCCTATTTCCAATGTACAACCATGTATTAGTGTAGGTTATATGCATTAATGTAAAGAAAACCCTTATTTTTGACTTTTTGATCAAAGCCTTGATTTAAACTCTAAAATGTCACCATTGATCTTATTATGTTCTCCTGATTAAGAAAACATATAATTTTGTATATTTTGAAGTTTTGATGTGTAGAGTGTATCTTTGGTGATTTTTAAGTGATTAGATCATTTTATAGAAAACCACCTTTGATAAAGATCAAAACTAATAACTAAAAATATTTTTATTAAAAAGAACATGTTTTTCCAAGTTCATAACATATTTTACTTTAATTGTTGGACAAACGAATCAAAAGTTATGAATTATTGAAATTCGGACAATCAGAAATTGACACATCATCAAATTGAACGAGACAAGTGAAGAGAAAGGGAGAGGGAGAAAACACCATTTGACCCAAAATCAGGTTTGAAGTTGCATAGGTAACTAAACTAGATCTTCTAGAGAAGGTAGAATAGAAAGAAACCAAAACCCTAGAAGAACATGGTAAAAAGAGATGGAGATCATCGATTTTAAACATAGAAGCATGAGTTTTAAGCATGTAGTAAGCAATATATGAGAAGGGGGTTAACAAAACTCACCTCTAGGAAGGTAAGAAGGTCTAAACAGAAAGGATCCTAAGATTAGGAGTTCAGGTTGCTCCAATCCAAGCTCCTTTCTTGAGCAAAGATCACCTTCTCCACTTTAGAGGTGCAAACCTTAGCAAAAGAGCATGTAGATGAGATGTTTTAGGGCTCTGGGTGGAGTTTTACCATGGAAAGTCATGGTTTTAACCTGTAAGAAGGAGTGACGAAGACTAACAACATGAAAACAAGGAAATAAAGGAGGATACTTACTAGTTTTGGTTGAAATCACCAAGGAGGAGCTTAAGAAATCCTAAATAGAGAAATTTAGAACCCTAGGAGCCTTCTTCACCAAGGTAGGCACCCACTTTTACCTTGGGACAGAAACTTCATGGCCAAACATATAAGGAATGATGTTATAATATAGGGGAAAGATAAGGAGAGGATTTCTTCTTAGATTGAGAGGTGGGAAGGTGTAGGCATGGCTTTATAAAGAAGGGGGCAAGCATGAGGTGTCTATGGAACTTTCCATGTGTCCTTCGATTAAGGCTTAATGGACATGCAAGAGGACAGCTTATAGAGACTTCTTGTATATCTAAGGTCAGTCCTAAAATCCCATGGAGGCTTCTAGGCCATCCCCACCATCCTCCAATCAAAGAAATAACCCCATTGGTCGATAGCTTTTAAAGATAAGCTCATTTATAAAGAGGGTAATCCCTATAATGCCCTTGGAAAGTAACACCTTCAAACCAATGTGAAACTACGTTCTTCATGGTTCAAAAACTCGAGAATGGTAAGGTAATATATAAGGATTATAATTAATGTGACAATTTGTAAATAAAACCTCCCAATTGGGTAAATTGTAGAAAAGTCCATAATGTACCTAAAATTGCATAACTTGCACAAACAACATCACCAAACCTCATCCAGAACTTATCTTTGATGTGTTGAATATGAATTTGCCATTATTTCCATATTTTGAAGTTATATAATCACATTATTCATTACTCATGCCTTTTACTCATTTTCTCTCTCCTAAACTTATGCTAATATTTCAAGGTTGTCCAGATTAGATGAAATTTGACATGTAGGCATATTTTGATATGTAGATTTTGAATTTGAAGTTTGTTTCCACTTTTGAGACTTCTTTTTATGAGATATGTCATATGGCCCATTAATGGCCCATTATCTAAATTATTCATCCAATTAAATATCTTATCTTCATATTACCGCCAAAATGAGTTATGTGGCATATTTTATGTATCCATTATAAATTTAAGATTAATATTTGAACATTAGGTTATATTAAGGTGATCTATACATGCATTAGCTCATTGGGTTTATACTAAACATCTATTTAGGTCTAACCTTCAACCTTGTTTAGCTAAGTCCAAAATGTCAACTTCCTGGGTAGGGTCTGAGATCTAGTATGTTACAGCACACTACCCCTTAAAGAGATTTTGTCCTCAAAATCAAAACATCCACATATAAGAAAACAAATTATTCACCACCCCTTAAAGGATTCATATTATTAAGTCAAAACTATTCTCTAGGTACAAAAGGTTCAACTACACTTCCTTACATCCAACTACATAAGCATCATGCGAAAAAAAAACATAACTTGTAAAGACTAACTGTGAACTATGGGTTAATTGCTCTTGTCCATCCTCAAATAAATCTTTATACATGGGAGACTATTTCAACATATTAGGCTCCCTAAAGATAAATCATATAGATGTCTAAGGCTACTATTGCCTAAAAGCATGCTATTTTGAACAATTCATATCAGCTCAGGCCAGGCCAGTATCATATGGATTCGGGAGTCTTCGTAAACCAAGCTAGTGGTGTAGAGGAAAATCTAGCAACCCTCAAAACCTGAGCTTTTCTAGACACCTTTGCTTTCAACTTCATGTCCTAGTAGCTGCCTAAAGGCCAAGCTAAACAACCTCAAGTTACTATGGTTACATATGCATCTTTTAGTTGTAAGTATTTTATGGATCTATTCATCATTATTCTAATGTGAAACTATAAGATCCTAAATCAACCCTTCATCATCTATTGATCAACTCTAGAGAAAACTGGTCACTTAAAGGTAAGGCAAGTATTCTAACTAGGGAGACAAAATTGAAATAGTCAGATTTCGACTACCATGGGCTCTGATACCATGCTGTAAGGAGGCGGGATCACCCCCTTACTAAGAAAAATTTGAAGAATTAACATCCATTCCAAACACACTCAAAGAAATGCTGGAATAGGTGTAAAATTTTCCAAATTTATTATAACAATATTCAAAACAACCAAAGTGTAGCAGTGAAATTTAAACATGACTATATTCAATTTTCACAAAAGATTACAAAAGTACATCATAATATCCCATAAGGGGTTTCGTGTGTGATACTACATTAGGATCTAAGTAGAGGGAAGTCTAAACTACTTCAAATTTTGTCTCAAGAGCAACATCTCCAAGTGTTAGGTCCGTGCCCAAAGCTATGTTCTCCTGGTTCAAATCAATAGCTTGTCCTAACTTGGGTGGTTGGGAGAGCACCCAGCAAAAGGGAAAGGAAAATAAAGTATGTGTTAACATTATGAACAAGTACAAGAAATATGTAAATAGTATGAAACATAAAGATATTGAATCATCATAAGTTGAGAAGTCCAAGAGAATGAGGCATAATCAAATAGATGCTTGCCATAACAAAAGAATTGCATGCATGATTAATATTGACTACTTTAACTAAGTAGGGTTGAGGCACCTACCGGACCTTCAACCTATAGGTGAGGGGAGAATTAATACATTCCCAGTCACCTATACAAATTTTATAGGGGAGAAATAACACATTCCCCAGGGGGAGAATAAGACATTCCCCATGGTGAAATAGCATGCCCTAACTATGGGTGGTTGTACATAAGTATCACTACTATAGGTAAATAGTCTAATAAAATGATCATGCTAGAAAAGAATACATGGCAAGTAATAGCATCACATAAGTAGAACACAGTAGTGGGGTACCAAGACCCAAGAAAGAATATCTCAAATCTGATTTCGATTCTATTTGAATAAGAGAAGTATTAATAAAGGACATAGGGTTATTTTCTAGCCACATTGGGGAAAATAGAGTTGGTTTACAATTATCCCAACTTAGGTTGTAAGAAATTCACATACCTCTCATAAGATTTCAACTACCAACTTTCATCACTTTATTGAGTCCAAGATCAACTTTTTATATTTCCAATGTATAACCATGTATTAGTGTAGGTTATATGCATTAATGTACACAAAACCCTTATTTTAGACTTTTTGAGAAAAGCCTTGATTTAGACTCTAAAATATCACCATTGATATTATTATTTCCTCTTGATTAAGAAAACATATAATTTTGTATATTTTGAAGTTATGATGTTTAGAGTGTATTTTTGGTGATTTTTAAGTGATTAAATCATTTTCTAGAAAATCAACTTTGAAAAAACTCAAAACTAATGCTCGAAAATATTTTTATTAAAAATAAAATGTTTTTCTAAGTTCATAACATATTTTACTTTAATTTTTGGACAAACAAATCAAATGTTATGAATTATTGAAATTCATCCAATCAGAAATCGACACATCATCAAATCGAACGAGACAAGTGAAGAGAGAGGGAGAGGGAGAAAACACCTTTTGACCCAATATCAGGTTTGAAGTTGCATAGGTAACCAAACTAGATCTACTAGAGGGTAAAACAGAAATAAACCAAAACCCTAGAAGAACATGGTAAAAAGAGATGGAGATCATTGATTTTAAACATAAAAGCATGAGTTTTAAGCATGTAGTAAGCAATATATGAGAAGGGGGTTAAAAAAACTCACCTCTAGGGAGGTAAGAAGTTCTAAAAAGAAAGGATCATGATATTAGGAGGTCTAGTTGCTCCAAGCCATTCTTCTTTCTTGAGCAAAGATCACCTTCTCCACTTTAGAGGTGCAAACCCTAGCAAAAGAGCATGGAGATGAGATGTTTTAGGGCTCTAGGTGGATTTTTACCATGGAAGGTCATGGTTCCGACCTGGAAGAAGGTGGGAGGAATACTAACATCATTAAAACAAGGAAGGAAAGGAGGGTACTTACTAGTTTTGGTTGAAATCACCAAGGAGGAGCTTAAGAAATCCTAAATAGAGAAATTTGGTACCCTAGGAGCCTTCTTCACCAAGGTAGGCACCCTCTTTTACCTTGGGATAGAAACTTCATGGCCAAACATAGAAGGAATGATTTTCTAATCTGGGGGAAAGGGAAGGAGAGGATTGATTATTAGATTGAGAGGTGCGAAGGGGTAGGCATGGCTTTATAAAGAAGAGGGCAAGCATGAGGTGTCTATGGGACTTTCCATGTGTCCTTGGCTAAGGATTCATGGCCATGCAAGAGGACAGCTCATAGAGACTTCTTGTATATCCAAGGTCGGTCCTAAAAGCCGATGGAGGCTTCTAGGCCATCCCCACCATCCTCCAATCAAAGAAATAACCCCATTGGTTGATAGCTTTTAAAGATAAGCTCATTTATAAAGAGGATAATCCCTATAATGCCCTTGGAAAGTAACACCTTCAAACCAAGGTGCAACTAGGTTCCCCATGGCTCAAAAAATTGAGAATGGTAAGGGAATATATAAGTATTACAATTCATGTGACAATTTGCAAAGAAAACCTCCCAATTGGGTAAATTGCATAAAAGTCCATAATGTACCTTAAATTGCATAACTTGTACAAACAACATCCAAATTGGACCAAACTTCATCCACAAGTTATCTTTGATGTTTTGAATATGAATTCATCATTATTTGCATATTTTGTAGTTATAAAATCACATTATTCATTACTTATGCCTTTTACTCATTTTCTCTCTCCTAAACTTATCCTAATATTTCAAGGTGGTCCAAATTAGATGAAATTTGACATGTAGGCTAATTTTGATATGTAGATTTCAAATTTGAAGTTTGTTTCCACTTTTGAGACTTCTTTTTATGAGATATGGCATATGTCCCATTAACAACCCATTATCTAAATTATTCTCCAATTAAGTTTCTTATCTTAATATTACCACCAAAATGAGTTATGTGGCATATTTTAAGTGTCCATTATAAATTTAAGATTAATGTTAGAACATTAGGTTACATTAAAGTGATCTATACAGGAATTAACTCATTAGGGTTATACTAAACATCTATTTAGGTCTTACCTTCAACCTTATTTGGCTAAGTCCAAAATGTCAACTTCTAGGGTAGGGTCTGAGATCTAGTATGTTACAGAGAAAATGTAAATTCATTTAAAAGAATTAAATAAAATACTTAGAGTCTCCAAATATGAAAACTAATACCATATCAGTCCAAGTGTAAAATTTGGATTTATTTGCACATTGTTTTTGTCCTCAAATAAATTAGGAAAGGAAAACATATTAAAAATATCTAATATTCTAGTTATTTGATCATTGCAATTAATTTTCCTAAAGTTCTGCCTATTTCTTTGTCATGTGGGTTCTTTGGCTTGCCAAAAGCACACCCATTCTGGGCCGTCAAATTTTTGAATCAGATTCTCATGCTATTTCTCCCTCCTCTCGTGCACTGGTTCACACATAGGAGGAAACATGTTCTTCTCCTCTCCAATTTATTTTCTTGATTTGCTCTCCATCCTTTCTATTTTTGACCACATTTCCTTCGCCCAATCCTTCCTTGTTCCTTAGTGAATTCATTAACCCTATAAATACTAGAGTTTTGTGGGCTCGTCTCTAGTCGGAACCCGCCGCCTACCTTCCTCTGTTCGTACCCACTTTCCCTTCTTCTAGTAGCTTTAGGCCATCAGACAACCAAGGGAATGGTCCCTGACTTCTGTCAAGATTCTGGGTTCTGTCTAGTCACTTTGACTTGACCTTGTTTGACCCCAACCATCTTTCCTACCCGTGCTAAGGATCTTGAGTTGGGTGCAAGGCTTCCAGTAGAAGCAAAAGCCTGATGATGGTTCAAAGTAGTTCCCTATACTGACATAAAGGTATATTGCTCCTCAATTGATTTGCATGTTAAGTAAATCTAGGTTCCCCCTTTTTATGCTCTCCTTGTATCTATTCCCATGGCGTTGAGCCTATTTGGATTTCTTTTCACCTCAGGTCCTAATGTTTGGGGCTCTTGAGTTCGGCTATACATTGCAAGCAAGTTAGTGATTTTTCCCAGTGAGTTAGATGATGAATACACAAGTTTTCATTTTCAATCCTGGTCTGCTTCAGTGTTGCTTGCACCATGGAACTTTGGACAGGGAGATGATTCTCCTTATTTGTTTTCCTAAATTACCCTCTTTCTTTTCTCTTTTTGTGTTTTTCCTCATCAAGGGGAGTTTAGTCATTTCACCTCCTATTTTCTTTGCTTTGGCTGAAGTCAACTTGATCATTGAGCAGTGACTTGGCCACCTATGATTGGGCCAAGTCACCTAGCCTGGGCCTACTATCTCTCCCTCTCTTTTGCTTTTTCTCGATTATTTGATATTTGGAATTTTCTGTTTGGTTCATTTTGTAAAATCATGTCTTTTAGTCTGCTTGCCCAAGAAATAAGTAAAATATGTTTTGAAATTGGAAAAATGTGTTCTTTACAATAAAAATAGTTTCAAATTCTGATTGCCATGTTTTAGAAGGAATTTTTGGAGAATGAATTTAATGCATAAAATTCATAAAATTGTAACTTAATCATATCAAGTCCAAATTTAACATAAAAATATCTTTTCTTGATCAGGAGAACCTAATAAGTCGATATGTTTAGAGTCAAAATCTGATGCTAAAAAAAGGTTTAAAATTAGGATTTTCTTTATACTTATATGAAATACAAACCCTAATCTATGTGAATAACTTGAAATAGGCAAAGTTGAACTTGGGATCATCTAAAAGATAATTGAAATCAGTAAGATAGGTATGTGCATTTTACACCCTAAGTTGGGATATTTGTAAAATCAAACCCTAATTTTCATATGCATTACATGAACCCTAATCTCTCTATTATTATTTTGTTTCTATATTTGCCTCAAATATTAGTATTGATATTCTATTTCTTTGGTCTTGCACCCCACTGCCATGTTTCAAATATATGATACATTTACTTGTCATAGTTTCTCTTTAGCATGTTGATTTTATTAGACTATTTAGCTAATGTATTGGTACTTTCATACAACGACCCATATATAGGGCATGTGTTAATTTTCATAGGGGAATGTGTAACTCTCCCCATTATAAAATATTTTGTAGGTGACTAAGAATGTGTTCCTCTCTTCTCACATATTTGGTTGAAGTTTGATAGGTGGCTCAACACTACATAGTTAATGTGGTCAATATTAAACATGCATGCAAATCTTTTACTATTTTCTTATTATGGCCAACATCTATTTGATTATGCCTCATATGCTTGATCTCTTCATCTTATGATGAAATATTAACCTTCAACTCCATGTTATTTTTTTATCTTTTGTTCTTGTTCTTTATTTTGACACATTCCTTGTTTTCTCCTCTTGTTGGGTGATCCCAACCACCCGTCCTAGGATTGAAGTTGTGTAGAAGGAGCATGGAGGACCAGCCTAGGATTAGGATAAGGGGTACATGGCTTTCAGCATGGACCTAACTCATGAAGTTGATCGTTAGAGACAAACATATGGTTTAGATTTCCCTCTACTAGATTCTTATGATGTTATATCCATGTAAATCCTTTATCAGAGATGATAATGTACCTTAATAAAATTGATTATAGTCATTACTTTTATTCCACTTCTATTCTTGGTCTTTTGTATACCAATATATAAGATTTGAAAATTTTACACCTGTTCTAGCATACGTTTTGAGTATGTTTGGAATGGATGTTTTATTCTTCAAATTTTAGTTGGCAGTGGATCCCCTCTAGGTCCCACTCCTTCAATCAAGTTAGGTAGGAATGCAAATATTGCATTTGTTTTTAATAGATGACAACATTCTATTTTCTAGGGCTAACCCACAAGAGGTGTCCATGATAGCTGATATTACATATGCTATGAGACAACCTTCTGCTAAAAAAAGTAACTGTACAAAGTTAGAAGTGGTTTTCTATAAGAATTTAACAGAGTAAACATGCAAAACAATGCTCAAAACTCTCAATATGAAGCATGTCAATAAACATGAAAAGTAATTAAGGTTGACCATTGTGATTGGTAGATCAAGATAAGCAATTTTCAATACTATCAAGGACAATATGTGGGGAAAGTTAAAAAGATAAAAATAAGGATGCCTCAGTTAGATGAGAAAGGATGACCTAATCAAATCTATGATACAAGTTTCCTACCTATATGGTGGGTGTTTTTTATTTCCCTATCGACATCATTGAAGACCTTAACAGATACATGGAAAAATTCTGGTAGGACAGTACAGAGACTAGAAGAAAGATTTGTTGGTAAGGTATGCCCATAGAGACAATCATGTGATAATTGACATGTCATATAACTTAAAGGATTTGATTAATACTTATAAAGGCAAGCTTTCAATTCATTATGTTTCATTCATCTATGAGATAATGAAGAAACACTATGAATGTCTAGAGAATAATATTACTCAATGACGTTTGTATTCAAGTTACGACCCTTGTGAATGAGATCATACATATTCTCATTATGTCCTTTATCAGTTGTTATTGTGGAAGGTTAATAGACAATAATAACACATAAGATCAGAGTGTGAGTTGGTTGATGACTAAATCTCATTAGTCATGATATGGCAATATCAAACCAAGCACACAGATACACGATAGAGAATAGTGTATCAGACAGACCCACCTTGAGAGTGATACATGGTTGTGGTGGTCACAGTCATCTCTCACAATGAAGGTGATGATTGTGATTCTTAGACTTGAAATCACTGCACTTGTCACATGTCATTGGGTACACTTTGACATTATCAAGCATAGTCCTGAAACATGGTTTGTTATAATGGTGATGATTGGGTGACTTCGACACATGGGGATAGATAATGAGTGATAGATATGGGATGTGTCCCTCCTACTGGAGTATGATATCATGGCCACTGGATAAGTGAGATCAAAAAACACATGTGCATGCACATGTGAATCAATATATGATATTGGAGTCACATTATCTCAGACATTTTACTCTTGGTTCAAGAAATATGGATTGAACATTGAAAGGATGACCTTTCATGCCTTAAGTTTATCATGGATATCAGAGTCAAAGGAATTATACAATCACTGCAACACCTTACATAGATTGTAGGTTGAAGTCCTTCGCCAACTTTCCATTTACTTGGGTAGCACTGATATGCGACTAGGCACCACTCTTTGCTTGTGATGTCATAGCTAGTTATTGACATTCACTTCCAACGTAATATGTGACCTATAGGGTCACACACATAGGAACTCATCTAGAAGAGGAGTTTTATCATGAATGACAATTGGATTGATTACTAAAGTGTTTAGGTATTCAATTCACACAACAGATTGACTGATTAGATGATTGGTCTACCAAACGACCATCTCACTTATGAGACAGTTGTTTGGGCAGCCATATGGGTGTCTCAAATATTGAGACGGCCGTTTGGGTTGTCATGCTAATAAGAGAAAGAATTGGCTAAGTTCTGCCCTTAAACCGACCGTTCAATATTATTGAACCGACCATCTCATCTCGACTCACCAGACGGGCATCTGAGTGAGCGAGACAGGAATCTCACCTGGGTCAGATGGCTCGGTTGGGCCAAACAAATATTCTGGATGTTTCCCGAATAGTTTGCATTGCACAGACTTAGAGTTCATGTACATGTGATATTAATTGGAATTGAAATTACCAAATTCGTATCTAATTGAGAAACTACCAAATGACCATTTGGCAGTGTGAGATGAATACCCCACATAGTAGACAGTCATCTGGGTGTGTCGGATGATAGTTTGGTGTCTTGTACGTTGTGAAAGTTCAAGTTCTCTGGTCCCTTCCACTCCCATGCAATCTTGTACCGACTGGGAACCCAGATTGTAACCTCGCCTATAAAAGGAGGGGTACTAGGGGCTTCTCAAGACATAGTATAGACAACTGAGAATCACTTCCCCTAACAACTATTGTCCGCTTGATAACCTCCCATTTTGTGATGTTATCTTACTAGTTTTTTCTTAGTTTTCCATACTCTTTCTTAGATAAATTAGATAGAATAATTAACTTTCCGCTTTATTGTGAATATACCAATAGACAAATATTTTGTCTTTTCTTCTTACAGAAAAACCCAAAAAAATTACAAAAGTTTCACCTCAAATGGTCTCAAGACCGAGCAAGCCTCAAACGGTCTCAAGACCGAGAAAGCCTCAAACGGTCTCAAGATCGAGCAAGCCTCAAATGGTCTCATGACCGAGCAAGCTTCAAACGGTCTCAAGACCGAGAAAGCCTCAAACAGTCTCAAGATCGAGCAAGCCTCAAACGGTCTCAAGACCGAGCAAACTTCAAATGGTCTCAAGACCAAACAAGTCTCATCGGTCCCCAGATCGAGTGCAGATCAAACGGTCCCCGGACCGTGAGGATCCAAATGGTCCCAAAACTGATAGGATCCAAACGGTCTCCAAACCGCAAGGATCCAAACGGTCCCAAGACCGAGAGGATCCAAATGGTCTCCAAACCGTAAGGATCCAAATGGTCCCAAGACCGAGAGGATCCAAACGGTCTCGAAGCCGTTAAAGATCCAAACGGTCCCAAGAACTTTCAAGACACCTTGGAAGCCTATAAATAGGACCAAAGGGGTCCTCAATTGGGGGAACTCTTAGATGCCCAAAGGCTACCTCATCTGTTCCATAGCTATTTCATCCTCCATCCTTCGCCCCAAGGCTGTCGGTCTAAGATCCACACTCCAACCTCAAGCTACTTTCTCTCTCATCGACATAGAAGGTGGGAAGTCGAGGATTCATCACCAAGGCAACCACGTGGTGTGAAGATAGTCATTCTCTACTCTAAGGGGTTGTACTTCCTCCTTCCTACGTGGAGATGATGTTTTCCTTCTCTCTTCCCGCCTCCTTCTTTGTTCTTGCCATGAGCGAGTAGTTCTATACACTAGGGTGTGGGGAGTAGCTCTGCTACCCATGTTTTCATTCCATGCATTGTAATTCATGAGTTTGCAATAGAGAAATACTATCTTTTTAGTTCAACATTAATCGTTTAATGAATGCTAGTTGCTTGATCACCAACTTGTGTTACCTATTATCTGCTAGTACGAATTGTCGACATTTGTGCTTTTATATTCGAATAACGATTGCATGTTGGTTCTTGATGTATGTAGTCACCATATATCTATTTCGGTATCTAGAAGCGTCTTTCAAGGAGTGGAGTAAACTCACTTCCAGTGTTGTACTTTCATACTATGAAATGGAATCAGTTGACGTATGAAATTACAACTTTGACAGGTCGAGGAACACACTTTGTGAAGGGAAAGATGCAAAGTAAGTGACCATTCACTCGGGGATGGATGGCGTTGCAATACTCCCACATTTCTCATTGATAGTTATCTAAAAGGAAACTAAATCTACAAAGATACAAAATGTTTAGACTCTTATTGCAAGACATGTTATTGTGATGTATGTTATGATACATGTGTAGTGGTGGTGAAACTCGATCACATCCTAGTGGTTTCTAAAATATCATTTACAACCTTAAGTTTACTTTCCTGCCATTTACATTACTTTGCACTTTAGTTTAATCATCCAATCAACTCTTTGATCTAAATATCAACTCTTAAGTGGATAAGTAGAATTATAACATTTTGCATCTTGTTAGTCCTTAACAAGACCGTTGTCTCGTGGATTCGACCCTCAACTGTACTACGATAAGACTTCCACGTACCTTAGCATACGTGGGTGGAGATCTTATTATAGCACACGCAAGGCTAAACTTAGGGATTTACTATCTCTAGGATTTTTAGTGGTGCACGCAACTCCAAGCAAGTGGAGGCTCCATCAAAAATTGGTGCCGTTGTAATTTTTTTGGGTTTTTCTGTAAGAAGAAAAGAAAAAATATCAGTCTATTGGTATATACATAATAAAGCAAAAAGTTAATTATTCTATCTAATTTATCTAGGAAAGAGTATGGAAAACTAACAAAAAACTAGTAAGATAACATCACAAAATGGGAGGTTATCACCCCCCCTAACTTAGAGTCTAGCTTGTCCTCAAGCTGGATAGAGCTAAGGCACGTAGTGGCGAGGTGATTTTATTTAGTAAATATTTCCATACTCTTGCTTCAGTTCTAAACTAGAGATCTCCCAGAGTCTTATCGGGTTTTCTGCACGCACCAACTCTTTCAGGAATCAGGAGTTGCGTGGAGCTCAGGTTTCTTCTGTATCGCGTAACTTGCATTGGGACCACCTTTTCCTTGATCGTATTTTGTGCATGCTTTTGACTCTTAAGCAATTGTATAGCTCTTTGAAAATCCTACCGGAAGATAAGATGGGTATGAGGGTTGGCTGAAGGTTGTTGTGTAACTCTCCCTTTGAAGGGGGGAGGGTTTATCTAAACGTTTTGGGTCTCACTACCGGGTGCGACACATCTGCCTTTGTGAGGGCAGCTGAATGTACCGGTCGGGCAAGACCTTTGTCAGCTTTTTCATATATTTGGAGACCTTAGGATCTCACTACCGGACGTGACACATCTGCCTTTGTGAGGGCATCTAAATGTACCGGCCAGGAAAGACCTTTATTGGCTCTTCATATAGGTCCTTATGCATGGCACAACTCTCCTGTTTTTATTCAACACTCTAGTTTTATTCATATGCTCACCGGTTTAGGAATTGGGTAATTACTGGTTTTATTTGGGCTGCCAAGACTCTTTTTAAAAATAAGAAAACTGTTCTCTAGAGTTTCCAGACATGCATTTGTTTCGGTTTTGTACTCGACAGTCCACTTGTGAGGTTCCTTGATTTGGATTTCACCTGGTTCCCTTTCGTCCTTGAGAGTGTTTGCTTGTTTCGGCCGTAGTTTTGACCTGTGGAGAGTCTGATGTAGAATTGACGAAAAAGCATGAATATCGAGTGTGGGAGTGATTTATTAATTTGCCATTACATGCCTAAATACTACTTATGTAAGTTATTATGAGGACTACTTTGTCTCTAATTTTGCTAGGGGTGTCCCCTTTCCAAAAGGGATGTTTTCTTATGTACAATAGCTATTCTATCAAATAAATTATCAGAAAAACTAATTGTCAGAAAAAGAAAAATGTGTACAAAAGAACAAAGGTAAATGAAAGAGTGGACAGAAGAAGGCTTCGAATATAATACCTCGCCCTTCCCAGTGTACCCCCCCAACTTATCACTCACTTTGTCCACAGAGTCTCAAGGTGATAGGTTGAGAAGTACATGGGCAAGGGTATCAAGGTTCTGTTAATCCCTTATTGGATCCAAAGGAACGGAGGAGATTTGCTGCAAGATTTCCGCATAAAGTGTGATAATCGACGTCCTTCATGTCCTCTACATGTTAACCAAGAATATTGAGGGTATACATCCAGTAAAGGACTTGGAAACCACAGTCGTTTGATTCTCTGATTTGCTGGGGACATCTGTGGTAGAAGGTTGGGCGATGGAAATGTTCTTTGTTGTACACCTTTGTGTGCTTGCCGAGAAGATCATGTAGTCGTTCAGCACAATTCTTCTCCACTTCTTCCGTGGGTGTCTTTTCTGTAACATCATACTCTCTCTGGATTGGATCGAACTGGCTATCAAAACTATTGTAGATGACTGTAGTTCCATTATGTAAGTTTGTTTCCAGCAACATCCAATGCTCAAAGTGAAGGAATGGAAACAGGATGAACTTTGGAGTCGTATGTTGAAGATATGAGATAAGGTCTTCAGTGGTGCCGAAGTTCTTTGACCCGAGTAAATCATCCTTCATGTATGTGGATGCCATGTAAACCGCAGGCAGGTCCCGTGCTAGAAGAAATTGGTAGGTAGTCATCACGCTCATGGATAATGAACCCTTTACTTGTACAGTTTCACAGAGTGTATCTGCTATTACGAGAATATTCCATTCAAGGAAAACAAGCTCATCATTTTCTACATATAGCTGAGACATGATGAGTATGAGTTCACTGTCTGAAAGACTCTTGCATGTAGCAAGGTCAAAATTTGGGAATGTCAGTGATATATTAGATAGAGGTCCCATGTCTTTGGAGGATCTATTGATGATAGCCCCTGTTAGAAGATCGATGTCCCCCTTGTCTTCCTCCGTATCGAAGGTGTAAGGGTCCCATTTTCATTTTTCTAGGACCTTGGTTGTTTGTTGTTATTGTTTCTCCAACTCCTTTAGTACTTATCTGAAAGGTTGCATTTGTGGACGTTGGATAGAAGAGAATAAGTAACGAGGTACGTCAGCATGCGCCATTGTCGGGTCCTTGAAGAACCGTCTGTCTTAGATGAGCTCCATGGCGTAATGTCCTCGTAAAGAATGCATATTTTCTGTAGCTAGCTCGGTAAAGGGGATATGTCTATTAAGCGCTTCAATGAATCTTATTGTATAGAAAGTGCAGTCCCCTGAACCTTCTAGCGTTTGGACTATTGGGTTGATGATTTGGAACCAAGGTTGGTTCCAACCATGTTGAAGTGATGGGCAGGCAGCCCATATTATTTTGAGAATCTAGAAAGGAATGCAGCGCGCTTCTCCAGCTTCTGAACCAACAAAGTTTATCTATCCTGCCTTGAGCTCACTGGCGCAGAAATTGTACACCTTGGCATCGCAGGCCTCGGTGTCGAAAATCATTAGTAGCCAGTGGCTGGAAACTTGAAAAGGCATTGTGATGTAGCGTGCCTTCCTCGCGATACCCGTTTGCAGTTGCTCGATGGACTTTTCCTGTAAGTCCTTGTTTAATAAGCATAAAGCTAGAGCGGGTGAAGTGTTGAAAATTGGCTGCAAATTCTTCGGGCTCTGAAATTCCTCTATAGTGTTACCAAGGAGGACACGAAAGATAGCCATCTTCACCGCTGATTGTGGTCGTAGGAGAATACGAAAATATTTGTGTGTCAACTTGTACTTTGTTTTTTCGTTGTTAAAGAGGATGCCCCCCCGTCCTTGGCATCATCTATAATAGTGTTTAGGATGTAGATGTCTTAAACATCTAAGGTAGAGATGGCCGCCATGTCCAAGTCATGCATCTTGTAAGGTAGAGGTGGTGGCGGGGGAAGGTCTTCTGGAGGAGAAAGTGAAGTCTATTTGAGACTTCAACTTGGCCGCTAGTCTGTGGATGATAAGGAGTAGCGACCTTGTGTTTTACTCTGTATCTTTACATAAGAGATTTGAAGCTTCTTTCCAAGAAATGTGACCCTCCATCGGATATGATTGTTCTAGGAACTCCAAATCTAGGAAAGATGATATCCTTGAACATCTTGATAACTGGCTTGGAGTCACAAGACACAGTGGGTATAGCTTCTACCCATTTTGATATGTAATCCACAACAACCAGTATATAGGAGAATCCATATAATGGGGGAAATGGACCCATATAGTCCACTCCACATACATCAAAAAGTTCAATCTCCTTCCACAGAGTTAGTGGAATTTTATTTTGTTTGGATATCCCTCCAAATAGCTAACATTTATTGTAAGATTGTACAAATTCACGGGAATCCTTTTCTATTATCGGCCAGAAGAAACCTAATTGTAAAACTTTAAGAGTGGTCTTCTTTGAACTCATATGCCCCCCAGTAGGGCTAGAATGACAGTGTTCCATGACTAGGATAATTTCTTCTTCAGGAAGGCAACAACAGAATAATCCATCTGCGCATAAGCGAAAAAGGTATGATTCATCCCAAAAGTACTGCTTGACATCATGAAGAAATTTCTTTCTATCGTGGTAGGAAGTAGAAGGATGGACAATTCCTGTAGCCAGATAGTTTACTATATTGACGTACCAAGGAAATCCGGTGGTGACTTTCATGAGTTGGTCATCGGGTAGAGAGTCTCGGATAGGTATATTATCATCATCTTGAGCCTCAATGTGACTCAAATGATCGGCGAGAACGTTCTCTACCTCGCTTTTATCTTTTATTTCCTAGTCGAACTCTTCAAGCATCAATACCCAGTGAATAAGTCTGGGTTTAGCGTCTTGTTTTTGAATCAGATATTTTATTGTTGAGTGGTCTATATAAACTATGACCTTTGATCCGATTACATAAGAATGGAATTTCTCAAATGCATAAATGACTGGCAAGAACTCTTTTTCTAGTAGTTGTATAGTTCTTTTGGGCTTCATCGAGCATCTTTGATGTGTAATATATCACACAAGGTTTCTTATCTATTCTCTACCCTAATACTACTCCGATAGTGTAGTCACTGGCGTCACACATTATCTCAAAGGGTTGGGACCAATCAGGGGCTCTTAGTATAGGTGCAGAGACTAAAGCATTCTTTAGAGTCATGAAGTTGTGTAAACAATCTTGATCAAAATTGAAGTCCACATCCTTAGTTAACAGGTGAGTCATGGGCTTTGCTATTTTTGAAAAGTCTTTGATGAATCTTCGGTGAAATCCAGCATGGCCCAGGAAGGCTCGTACTCCTCTGATGTCTTTTAGTGGTGACAACTTTGAAATAACATCAATTTTTGCTTTGTCTACTTCAATCCCTTGTTCACTCACCTGATGCCTGAGGACAACACCTTCTGTCACCATAAAGTGACATTTTTCCCAATTAAGGATCAGGTTTGTTTCCTTGCATCTTTGTAGTACTTTACTGAGGTTAAGCAGACAGTTATCGAAAGAATCTCCATAGACTGAGAATCCATCCATGAATACTTCCATGATGGATTCGGTTAAACCTGCAAATATGGCGGACATACACCTCTGGAATGTTATGGGTGCATTACATAGACCAAAAGGAATCCTCCTGAAGGCGTAAGTTCTGAAAGGGTAGGTAAAATTTGTCTTTTCTTGATCTTCAGGGTGTATCAGAATTTGATAAAACCCTGAGTAACCATCAAGATAGCAAAAAAAATCTAGTGGGCTAGACGTTTAAGGACTTCATCAAGAAAAGGTAGAGGAAAGTGGTCTTTCCTTGTTGCCTTATTTAATTTCCTATAGTCAATGCACATTCTCCACCCGGTAATAGTCCTGGAGGGTACCAATTCATTTTTATTATTCAAAACAACAGTGGTTCCCACTTTTTAGGGACCACTTGGACAAGACTTACCCATTGAGAGTCAGAAATTGGATAGATAATACCAGCTTTTAGAAGTTTTAGAACCTCAAGGCGAACTACCTCTTTGAGATTTGGGTTTAACTTCCTCTGGTGCTCCTGTGATGGTTTAAACTCTTCTACCATAGGTAATCTATTCATACACAAAGCCAGATTTATCCCGGTCAGATCAGTCATCTTGTATCCAATGGCTTTCTTGTGCTTTCTTAACTCAATAAGGAGTCTTTCTTCCTGGTCATCTATCAATGTGAAACTGATAATGACCAGACATAGTTTTTCTTTGTCTAGTAAGACACATTTAAGTCCCACTGGTAGAGATTTCATTTCAGGTGTCTTCGGTAATTCTGTAGTTTCGAAGATGGTGACAGATTTTAACTCCTCAACGGTAGCTTCTGGGGCTTCTTTGGCTTGTTCTAGATATTGCAAACATTGTTGTACTAGTTCATTAGTTGAAAATTCGGCTTCCAGATTCATTAAGATGTTCTCCAAATCATCAGATGGTTCAGAAGGTTCTTGCTTTAACTGAGACATTTTATCAATTGCCTCGAGAAGAAAAACTTCTTCGTGGATGCCAGGACCTTTTAAGTTGTCAAAGACTCTGAATTGAATGGCTTCCTTTCCCAGTCTTAAGGTAATTATGCCAGCTTCAACATTGATTAGTGCTCTGGCTATAGCAAGGAAGGGTCTACCGAATATTATTGGATATCGTAGGTCTTCCTTTATATCCATAATAACAAAATCACAAGGTATGTAAGAGTCTTTCCCTACTCTTAATGGGATATCTTCAACAATTCCCAAAGGTGTAGTGATGGTAGAATCAGCCAATTGAATTGCCATTGATGTGGGTAGCAAATCGGTAAAACCCAATCTTTTACACATAGAGAAGGGCATAATGGATATGTTGGCCCCCAAATCAGCTTATCCTTTCTTGCAAGAGGTATTTCCGATAGAACCTTGGATGCCAAAGGAGCCAGGGTCCTTCTATTTTTTTGGCATTTTATTAAGAATGATTTCATAAGTAGTTTGAGCTAATTTTATAGTCTCATGTTCTTTGGTCATATATTTCTTTGATAGTAAAGTCTTCAGGTATTTGGACCAAGCTGGGATTTCAGAAAGAGCATCGAGGAATGAAATATTGACATATAGCTTCTTCATAGCTTCCTTGAATTTTAGGAATCTAGTATCCAGTTTAGTCTCCCTCAATCTACCTGGGTAGGGTATCCTAGGCTTGTATGGTGGGACTTCTGGTTCTTTAGAAACTAGCTCTTTTTCCTTTTTCTTCTCAGCCGCTATAAATTTTTCAGTTTCTTGATTTGTGCTTGCAATTGGGATGATTTCTGCGGTATCTTCGTCTTCTTGAATGACTTTGGTAGCTTCAGTAAGAACACGACCAGACCTTGTGGTGACTTCATTCAATTGTTCTGGTCTGTGTTAATCATGTCTCAGATTTATTTCCGACTGACCAGCAAAAGTACCCACCGGAGGTTTCAACTGGGCTGCAATTTGTGCCAATTGGGTCTCTACAGTTTTCTGTTGAGCTTGCTGGTTGGAAAGCATGGTCTGTTGAGATTGCAGCATTTGCCTTATTAGAGACAATTCATCTGTTGGCGGAGTTGGAGTATTGTTTTGTTGATACTATGTAATTTGTTGTTGTCCTTGAGGTTGTTGCTGTTAAGGAGCAGTCAACTTTAGTTGTTGAATTTGCGGTTGTTGTAACTGAGGTTGTTGCAATTGAGGGTGCAACGGAAGGTGAGTGTATTGATAGTATGAATAGGAATTTCTTGTATGGACAATTATTTGAAACCCACCTCTATAGTTTCCTTGGTTTCGATTAAAATTACTCTGGAATCCAGGTGGTGATCTATTAGAGGATCCACCTTGTGTTTGGTGCTGCGGATTGGCAGTCCCCGCGGGATTCCCATACTAAAACCTGGGGTGGTTTCTCATTTGATCTGGGTTATAGTATGTTTGACCCAGTATGGTATGGATAGAATTAACTTGCTCTGGCAGCTAATCCTTGGGTTGTTCAATGATTGGTTCATATTGTGGTTGAGTTGTATGCATATTCATCATCACATTGTATAAAAGGCCACATGATAATGTGGGGTGGTCTGATGCATGACAAGATTCACAAGTCTTCATAGCTGCTTTGAATTGTTGAACTTGTGAATTCTTCTTTCTATCATATTCTCCAAATGATGTTTCAAGGGCTTGCTGCTTATGAACTATGGTTTTCAAAGCTTCAACAATGGCTTTCATTTCTATAGATTCTTTAGCCTTACAGACTTTTAGGACTCCTCCTGTGGATGACCTTCCCCAATTAGATTGTTTCTCAGCTCTGAGCGTAACGATATTCCAGGCATCCTCATAATTCTATCTCATGAAATTTCTTCCATATGAGGAATCCAAAAACTTCCTTATTTCACCACTTACCCCTCTATAAAATGTTTCTATGTGTTGGTTTTGTGAGATTTTGTGATGTGGGCATTTTCTCAGAAGTTCCTTAAATCTTTCCCATGATTTTGGTAGTGACTCTCTAGGTAGTTGAAGTAACTGGTTGATCTGTCCTCTAATCTGGTAAGTCAATGAGGGGGGAAAGAACTTCTCCAGAAACTTTTCTTCCAAAGGAGCCCAAGTGGTGATTGGCTCTCCATCTAATCAATTATACCAACTTAGTGCCCTTCTGGACAGAGTGAAGATGAAAAGTTGGAGCATAATTGCATCAGATGTAGCTCCATCTTGTGGTACCAATCGCCAGAGTGCCTTGAATCTTTTCAGATGGTCCATGAAATTATCTCCAGTGTTTCTAAAGAAAGATATGCCTTGCATGATTTGGATCCATTGTGTTTGAATTTTGAGGTTGGGAGCGTTAATGAGCGGTGTCTGAACTGGGTGATTATCCTCAGAGTTCTTAGGAACAGTGTAATTCCGCAACTGCTTGTTCCTTGTCAATAATTGAGCACTTGTTGTAGCTAGCTCATTTTCAGCTCGAATGCGGGCTTACTCTTAAGCTTGGACTTTAGCTTGGACTTGAGCACGTGTATTGACGATGAGTTGTGATCTCTGAGCTGCTATAGCTACGTTGACTCTTTCCCTTACCAAGGATACTTTGCATTGTCCTTCTACCATCTGTCTGGCTCATTGGCGGTTGAGTCTGATGCATCGGTAGAAGCTTCGTTCTACCTCAGAGTTGTACTCTGGTTCAGGGGAGAATCTGATGTTGTGTGAAGGTTCCATACATATTTTCTACCTGAGTAGAAGAAAAATCACACTTTAGACGATGTGGACAAATGATGAAATAAAAAAGATATGAAGTAGTTATCAAGGTAAAGTGTAAAATCCTAATCATCCAGAAAGTTTGACAAATGGGATTAAAATGTTCTGTTGTCCCCGGCAACGCCGCCAATTTTTTATGGAGCCTCCACTTGCATGGAGTTGCGTGCACCACTAAAAATCCTAGAGATAGTAAATCCCTAATTTTAGCCTTTCATGTGCTATAATAAGATCTCCACCTCTCTAGTTGTGGTAATTAAGAGATCCCATGCAAGTCCTACTCGACAGGGAGGGATAGCCTATGGGAGAGAACAACTGAGAAGTTGTCATTGTGGGAGAGCAGGTTGGTGACTAGTACAACAATAGGAGGGACAACTCCTTCCTATCCATTCTTGGTGAATGATAGGAGTTCTATTTGATTTGTGTGGACCACTCTAGAGGAAAGAGTCCTTTGTTTGCTTCTCAAAGAGCAAAGTCAACCAACAGTTTATGGCGAGACCACCAGAGTCGCTGCAAAGGTTGTACAGACAGCTGTTCGTGGTGAAGACTAGGAGTTGCATAGCCACCGTCCAAGAGCAACTTGTTAGTAGTTGTAAAGAAGTGTTTTTTGTCGCTAGACTTGCTCTAAGACCAGGTATAACTCGCTAAATTATCCTTCCTATTTCATAGTGATTGACGGGATCTTAATATTATGGGAATATAGATAGATAAAAAAAAATTGTTTCCGCTGCTATACTATGTGCCTGTATTTTCCAACAGTGGTATCAAAGCCACAATTTACTATGTTTTAGGAAAATCGATAAGATTGATTTTTTTCTTTTTGTTGTTTATTTATTGCATATGATGCAAATATTTAAATTTTTCTCATATGTGTATCTGATCGAAGACCTCATAATCCCAAAGTAATATATATATGATATTATATATATATATATATATATATATATATGCAACTTACATGCATTGCCCTAAAAGTGGTTTTGATGGTGGATTTGTAGCGTGGTTATGGCCTAAACCCTACATATGTGTGTGGTTGGATAGTCTGCTTCTTGTTTATCTCAATCTATGTATCAAGCCTCTACCTCCCTCTACTCAATGTAAAGTTAATGTTTTCCTACTTTTGCTCCCCCAGAATGTAACTCGAGGTTTCTCTTATTCAATGTAATAAAGTAGCAATAGGTTTTTTTTTTCTTTTTTGCAATGACAAGGATAATGATCATTGGCAGTTGAGACGATCAGTGTGTGAGATGAGCTAACCGTCTGGAGGATCGTGGAGGATAGGATGATGGAACCAAACGACCACCTAGTGGATCCAACCAATCATAGAGTCCAAACATCGGCCGGATAAGAGGCTAGACGACCATCCCAGTAGGACCATCTAACCATTTGGAAGGATTTTAAACATCGACTAGATAGAAGGTTCAAAAAACCAAACAAGAGGCAAGACAATCAGTTCAAGGGCTGAAATGATCTACCCAGATTGGCAAGTACAGGTTTACACCAACAGTAGGTACATACTTGTGATGTGATGATTGACCTAGGTGGTAGTAAGTACTTGTGGCTCCAAGGAATTACAAGTAGACAGGGCCATAACCATCTCTTTTTATTTTATATTACATGTTTACATTGTGGGATATAGCATATATATGATACGTACTATATATGTGGTGATTGGATATAGTATATGTATATATATTATATATAAAAAATCCCTCAATCAAGCATATTAAGTCTAAGATGCTTTCCAATATCAATACACATGAAATACTTGTTCGACAAAGTGTAGGTTATGCCAAGGCGTGGTGCGCTATCTATCTCGTGGAAAGTGTGATGATAGTAATGTAAGTGATGTCAAAGCGGGGTGTAGTATTATCGTATTAGCTATTAGGTCAGGCTTAACTAGTGATTCTTAGATCATCTGGGTGTGTGTGACCCTGTAGGTCCATTTCATGTTGGCAGTGACAGTCCATAACACTTATGACTTCACAAGCAAAGAGCAGTGCCTAGTCACACATCCGTGCTACCCAAGTGAAATAGAAAGTTGGAGAACAACTTTCAATCCTACAATCTGTGAATGGTGTTACATTGAATGTATAATTCCTTTGTCACTAATGTCCTGAATGAACTCAAGGCATGGTACAGTCATCCTTTCAACATTCATCCATTTCCTTGATCTCAGAGTAGACTGGGTGAGATGTGTGTGACATCAATATCACATATTAATTCACACATGCATGCACATGCCTTTTTCAATCCTACTCATCAAGTGGCCATGGACATCAAACTGCCTTAGGAGGGACAAATCCCATATATATCACTCACCCCTCAAAAGTCCCATGTGTTAAAGTCACCTAATCATCACCTTTAAAACAACCCATGTTTAAGGACTGTGTTTGATGATGTCAAAGTGTACCCAACGACATGTGTTGAGTGTAGTGATTTTAGGTCAAAGAATCACACTCACCACCATCACTGTGAGAGCTGACTGTGACTAACAAATCATGGTTCCATGTGTCACTCTCATGGTGGGTCTGTCCGGTACACTTGTTCTCTAACAAGTACCTATGTGCTTGGTTTGATATCACTATATCATGACTAATGAGATTCTGTCATCAACCAACACACAATCTAGTCTTTAGTGTTATTGATGTCTATGGTTATTTCCACAATAATAACCGACTAGGGACTAAACAAGAATGTATACTCTTAACATCTGTATGATCTCATCGTTTAGGTCCTTAACCTAAAAGCATACGTGATTGAGTAAAAATAACTCTCTAGACATCTATCATGTTACACTATCATCTCAGAAATAGTTAAAACATATAGATTGTAAATTGCCTTTATTATTCAAATCATTTACAGAGTATCCCATTACAATCATCACATGACTTGCTCTATGGACTTACATACCAACAGACTCCCACTTGCACTTAGAGCCAGTCACCTAGGAACCTCAGTCCTTGTGACCTAGCATGACCATCATGCTTCTACTGAGAAAGGGCCTTTGTTAGTGGATCAGCTATGTTGTCTTTAGTTGGTACTTTGCAAATCTTCACATCTCCTCATTGTACAATCTCTTATATGATATGGAAGCACCACAGTATGTGCTTGGACCACTGATGTGATCTGGGCTCCTTAGCTTGAGCAATAGCTCTATTATTGTCACAATAAAGCTCAATTGCATTACAACTACTGGGAACTACACCAAGTTCAGTGATGAACTTCCTGATCCACACAGCCTCCTTTGCTGCATGTGAAGCAGCAATATACTCAGCCTCTATAGTAGAATCGACAACTATTTCTTGCTTGGAACTCTTCCAGCTCACAGCTCCAATGTTTAGGCAAAATACAAATCCTGATTGCGATCTGTAATCATCTTTGTCGGTTTGGAAGTTTGCATCAATGTAACCTCTTACAACCAGTTCTTCCTCACCACCATATATAAGAAATTGATCCTTAGTCCTTCGCAAGTACTTGAGGATGTTCTTTATAGCTTTCTAGTGAGCATCCCCAGGATCTGACTGGTACTTGCTCATCATGCCGAGGGCATATGAGATATCTGGGTGTGTGCACAACATAGAGTACATGATAGATTCGATGGATGATGCATATGGGATCCCATTCATACATTCCCTCTCTTCATAAGATTGGGGACATTGAGCTCTAGAGATGGTAACACCATGTAGCATGGGGATGTTGCCTCTTTTTGAGTTCTTCATGCCGAACTGCTTCAACACTTTGTCAATGTACGTGCTTTGACTTAGTCCTAGAAGCCTCTTAGATCTATCTCTATATATCTTAATACCTAGAATGTAGGATGGTTCTCCTAAGTCCTTCATTGAGAAAGTATTCCCAAGCCAAGTCTTTACCTTCTCTAAGGCTGTGACATCATTCCCCATCAATAGTATGGCATCCACATACAATATGAGGAATGTGGTCGTGCTCCCACTAACCTTCTTGTACACACAAGGTTCATCTTCATTCTGAATAAATCCAAACACTTTGACATCCTCATCAAATTGAAGATTCTAACTCTGAGATGCTTGCTTTAATCTATAGATTGACCTTTGTAGCTTACAGACTTTATTGGCATTCTTTGGATCTACAAAACCTTCAGGTTGTGTCATGTACACATCCTCATTTATATTCCCATTCAGGAATGTGGTTTTAACATCCATTTTCCAAATCTCATAGTCATAGTAAGTCGTAATAGCAAGCATGATCCTGATGGACTTAATCATGGCAACTAGAGAAAAAGTTTCATCATAGTCAACACCTTGAACTTGGCGGAAACCCTTCACAACCAATCTGCCTTTATAAGTTTGCACATTGCCATCCATGTCGGTCTTCTTCTTGAAGACCCACTTGCACCCTATGGGTTTTACCCCTTCGGGTGGTTCCACCAAAGTCCATACATTGTTGGAGTACATGGATTCCATCTCGGATCTCATGGCCTCAAGCAATTTATCAAAATTTGGTCCCTCCATAGCCCCTAGATAGGTAGTTGGATCATCATCTATGATCAACTCACTGCCTTCCTGAGTCACAAGGTATCCAAACCTCTTAGTTTCAAGGCATGTCCTACTAGATCTACGAGGTCCTTGTATTACTTGAGGAGACTGAGATTCTACAACACCTTATGAATCTCTATGTTCCTCTTGTACATCTATTGGTTCAATGTATTCTTGTTGGGCTTGAACCTCTTCAAGCTCTATTTTCCTCCCACTGCTTCCTTTGGAAATAAATTCCTTTTCTAGGAACACAGCATCCCTGGCAACATACACTTTGTTGTCAGTTGGGTGGTATAAGTAATATCCCTTGGTTTCCTTAGGATATCCAACAAAATAACATTTATCAGATCTAGGGCCTAGCTTGTCAGGAAACATTTTCTTGACATATGCCTCACACCCCAAAATCCTCATAAAAGACATATTAGGACGCTTCCCAGTCCATATCTCATATGGTGTCTTTTGAACCGATTTAGATGGTACTCGGTTAAGTGTAAATGTGGCAGTTTCAAGAGAATGACCCCAGAAGGAAATTGAAAGATCAGCAAAACTCATCATTGTTCACACCATATCCAGTAAAGTGTGATTCCTTCTTTCAGACACACTGTTATGTTGTGGTGTTCCAGGAGGAGTCCATTGTGATACAATACCACAGGCTCGTAGAAGGTCCTCAAACTCCTGGCTTAAGTATTCTCCACCTCGATCAGATTGAAGTGCTTTAATACTTTTACCAAGTTGGTTTTGTACTTCATTCATGAAATCCTTGAACCTTTCAAGGGTTTCTAACTTATGTTTCATCAAGTACACATAGCCATACCTACTGAAGTCATCAGTGAAGGTAATGAAGTATTGATACTCATTTTTAGCATTAGTTCTAAAAGTCCCACATACATCAGTATGTATGAGTCCTAATAGATCACTAGCTCTCTCACCTTTACCTGAAAAGGGAGTCTTGGTCATCTTTCCCAACAAAAAAGATTCACATGTCTCTATTGATTCATAATCAAAAGAGTCTAGATAACCATCTTTATGGAGTCTAGAAATGCGTTTCTCATTTATGTGCCCTAGATGACAATGCCATAGATACATTTTGTTTGAGTTGTTGAGTTTTTTCCTTTTGGTGTTTACGTTCTATACACTTGTCTCTAGATCTATCACGTATAGACCATAAGACATTGGAGCACTGCCATAAAAGATCTCATCTTTTGAAATGGAACACTTTCCATTCTTAATAAGAAATTCAAAACCATCCTTGTCTAAACAAGAAACGGAAATGATATTCCTATTTATTGAAGGTACATAATAGTAGTTCTTCAACTCTATTATTATCCCACTAGGTAGAGTTAACTCATAGGTTCCTACGGCACTGGCGGCAACCCTTGCCCCATTGGCAACACGTAGTTCAACCTCGCCTTTCCCTAAAGGCCTACTTCTCTTAAGATCCTTCACATTTGAACAAATGTGAGATCCACATTCGGTATCAAGTACCCATGACAAAGAAGTAGTAAAGTTAATCTCTATCACGTATACACCAGAAGTAGAGATCTCTATCTCTTGATTCTTCTTCCTTCATTCCTTCCATCCTTTCCATGCAGAAGACTCTGACATTGGTTTGGTGAGAGAACCCTTCTCTCCCTCACCTTTGTCCTTGGAACTTGTTCCATTGATCTTCATCAATGAACTATCCTTCTTCTCAAACAACACATTAAGCGTACATGGAGTGGATTCAAAGGCTAACGATATATCTATATTGTGCAGTAGATGAGGGATTTGGTTTTTATAGGTACATATACATATCCAGTCACCACAATATATAGTATGTATCATATACATGCTATATCCCACAGAAAACTTGTGAAATGATAAAAGCAACGATTATGTCCATCCTAATGTGATTCCTTGAGCCAAGAGGAATCACGGTCATCTAGGTCCACATCACATGCAACCTATACAAGATGAACTCTGTGCTTTTCCTTTCTGGGTTTGATCAACTCATCTCCATGATTGATCGGTTTGCCATCAGACCGGTCGGTTGGGTGCCACCAGTCGATCGACTGGAGCCTCTAGTCGATCGGTTCACTGGTCTTCATGCATCTCCTCAGGCCGCCACCCGCTCGTCTCACTCCTCAAAACGGTCGTCTGGATCACCAACCGATTGGTTCACGCCTTGAACTTATTGTCTTAGTTGTCATCAGATTGTCCTCCATTCTTTTACATAACAGGAAATAAAATATCTATCCTATTTTACATTTACATTTAAAAGATAAACCCCGAGTTACATTCGGGGGGAGCAAAGGTAGGAAAGAAATCTCAAGTTTTCTCGAGTTACATCAGGAATAGGAGATAGGGAGTCGGTGCGCAGACCGAGACGCAAGCAACCACGTTCAACCAAGCATACATAGGGTTTATTGGCCATAAACATGCTATACAACCACCACAAAAACTCTTTTAAGGGTGACACGTATCGAGTGCATTCATATTACATATCATATATGTATATTAGGATTTGTGGATTTAGGATTGGACATGCATAAAGCCAATTTTATTCGCATCGTATGCAATAAATAAAGGTGACAAACCAAAATTGATCATATTGATAATCCTAAATTATAGATTAGTTGACATGGCTCTGATACCATTGTTGGGTTTTAAGGGAGGCAAAGAAGGCAGCGGAAACAAAAATTTCTCTCCCAAAAACCCAGAACGAAGGAATCACATCAACGTCTATACAGTAGGAAAGATGGTTTGTAGAGACATACCTTTTCCCGAGGCTTGCTCGGTGACGTTACCTTGCGGCTTGCATGGTCTTCACCTCCAATCTTGGAAGGTGTCTGTGTAGCTCTTGGCCTCATCGGGACTGTCGGGATTGACATATGTCCTCCGAGCGGCAGAAGTCTCCCACCTCTGAAGTAGTCCACATGGACCACCTGGAACTTCGATCGCCTTGTCACATAAGGCACCAGAAGGAATCACACCCTCCTGTCAATGTACTAGTCACCGACACACTCTCCTACCACCGGTCGCTTTTCTGCAGTTGTCTTTCCCCTGTTGTACCTCCCTTATCGGGTAGCACTTGCTCGAGCTCTTCTGGTTACCACAACCAGAGAGAATGACAACTTTATAGAGCAACTGGTGTTCTGAGTTATGCTTTGAGAAGCCCCCAATACCACTATATATAGGAGGGTCATGGGATAGGGTTCTCTACCCCGGGCAATGCGGGATTAAAGCAGGAGTAGAAGGGTTCGAGATTTTCCACAAAACAACCAACTGCACCAGCTGAACCGATCATTTCAAGCATGAATCGATTGGTTGGGGACCTGATCCGATCGGTTCACTTCTGAAATGATCGGTTCACTGCCTTGGTCAGTTCCCGGTTGACTTTTCCTCTTTTATTTTGAATTGATCCAAATACCAATCCTTGTTCCAATCAAATTGGACAAGTGAAACGAAGAGAAATTTCTTACCAACCTGACTTTCCCAACTCGCTCGGTTGGACCAGTTGAGCCGATCGATTCAACTCTTGAACTGGTCGGTTCAACCTGCCCTGAGCCGATCGGTTCATCACATGAGCCGATCGGTTCATCACATGAGTTGATCAGTTGGGAGTGCAGACTGTGCAAAATCAGTCAATTGCAATTTCAATCAATCTGATACTCTAATCAATCGATCCAACACCTTGAATGCTATGATATTAAGCTATCAATTGATTGAGTGTTTAATTGAACTACTAAACTCCTTTAGTAATCAATCTAAACATCATTTGTGGATAAACTCCTCTTCCAGGTTAAATCCTTTGTGTGTGACCCTGCAGGTCCATTTCACGTTGGCAGTGAAAGTCCATAACACTTATGACTTTACAAGCAAAGAGCGGTGCCTAGTCACACATTAGTGCTACCCAAGTGAAATAGAAAGTTGGAGAACAACTTTCAATCCTACAATCCATGAATGGTGTTACATTGAATGTATAATTCCTTTGTCACTAATGACTTGAATGGACTCAAGGCATAGTACACTCATCCTTTCAACGTTCATCCATTTCCTTGATCTCAGAGCAGACTGGGTGAGATGTGTGTGACATCAATATCACATATTGATTCACACATGCATGCACATGCCTTTCTCAATCCTACTCATCAAGTGGCCATGGACATAAAACTCCCTTAGGAGGGACAAATCCTATATCTATCACTCACCCCTCAAAAGCCCCATGTGTTAAAGTCACCCAATCGTCACCTTTATAACAACCCATGTTTCATGACTACATTTGATGATGTCAAAGTGTACCCAACGACATGTGTTGAGTGTAGTGATTTTAGGTCAAAGAATCACACTCACCACCATCACTGTGAGAGCTGACTGTGACTACCAAATCATGGTTCCATGTGTCACTCTCATGGTGGGTCTGTCCGGTACACTTGTTCTCTAACAAGTACCTATGTGCTTGGTTTGATATCACTATATCATGACTAATGAGATTTTGTCATCAACCAACACACAATCTAGTCTTTAGTGTTATTGATGTCTATGGTTATTTCCACAATAACAAACAACTAGGGACTAAACAAGAATGTATACTCTTAACATCCGTATGATCTCATCATTTAGGTCCTTAACCTAAAAGCATACGACATTGAGTAAAAACAATTCTCTAGATATCTATCATGTTACACTATCACCTCAGAAATAGTTAAAACATATAGATTGGAAATTGCCTTTATTATTCAAATCATTTACAGAGTATCCCATTACAATCATCACATGACTTTCTCTATGGGCATACATACCAACAACTTTAGGTTCTGATAATGAATAAATGAGAAGAAAATGTTTGACTGTAAAAAATTGTAATGCTAGCGATTACTTTTCTTATATAATAGTTTTATTAATCTACTTTCTTATTCTAGTCATTCCTATATTATTAACTAAGCCACATGTGATTATAACCCCATGATGTTATTATGTTTCCTCTTTGTATATGCTCTAATCATCCGTGTAGGGTTCAACAGTATTTAATATATTCATAGATAAATCTCAATTATGAATATTTATACTTTATATGTAAATAAGTAAATTTCTTTAGATGCATGAAACTATGTGAATTTCATTATAGTTAAATATAAAAAGAGTGTAAGGTCCTTTCTAGAATCAATCCTTTACATTTATAGCTCTTCAAATATATATGTCCATTCCTAAGAATACGGTCCATATCTAGTAATACAAACTAATTTACATTAATATAATTTACTAGTCCATTTTATATTGGTGAGTAACATCTTATATGCATACCCAAGTTTCATGAACAAGTATGTGTATTACAGTATCTCATTGTCAATTCCAGAAATACTTAGTTGGTTTAAAATATGGTAGTGTGTTTACTCATAATATATTATATGAATATGTTGTGAGAAGGGTTAATATAACCTATAATTATAAATTTATTTAAGTCACATACTTATTTGGTTGGTTTTTCATATATTCTATAAGTTAGTAGATTTATTACTCATTAAAATAAACTAATCACGTTAGTGTTCTATACCCTCGTCCATGCATGAAATAGTAGAAAATGGATGAGAGTAATCTTATCTTTATTACTACATCATACTAATATGAGTAGGTTTTGTATGTATAGACTAATACCCTCGTCCATGCATGAAATAGTAGAAAATGGATGAGAGTAATCTTATCTTTATTACTACATCATACTAATATCAGTAGGTTCTATATGTATAGACTAATATAGGTTGTGACTAGGTACTAATCATACTATTTATAATTTTATTTGTATCAAGGGGTTAGTGTGACTATTTTTTTAGTATTTAGAATTGTTGGTTTTTGTAGGCATTTATAAAAACTAACTTACTGATCTCTACCATATGTTAGTGTAGTTAGGATCTAGAGATAGAGCTCATGGTTTCTCAAAGACCTATACTAGAGAACTAGAGTTTCATATATTGATGAGTTGGCAATTTAGATGAAGGTCCTATCATTGTTGTTGGGGTCGCTGTGGTGAAGTCCTCAACCTTCAGCGATGTCTCTAGCACCTGGTTGTGGTTGAGGTTGGCAGCTGTCATGGGACTAATAGTAGCTTGGTGGAGGAAGTGGATCTGAGTCTAGCAGGATTGTAGGTGATTGTTTCCAGTCATGGGTATGGAATGTGGATGACATATACATAGGTGCAAGGAATTTTTGGAGGAGCGTCAGACTCATCATTAATCTATGAAAAAACTAGGATATGATGCAAATCTACTACATAACATATCATCACTTGATAAGGCTAGGATGTATGGCATGTATATGTGGTATACCCAAAATGCCTTGTTGGTTTATAGCTTATGAGGGTTCTAAGTTTTTCAAGGGTACTATTTGGTGTTTATTAATAGGATGTCTTCCCTTTTTTACTAATAAATATGGTCAAGATGGTTTGGTTTAAGCACCATGTAGTTTAAGTCTTAGAAATTAATCAATGGTAGGCGATGTGATTAGCAAGGAAGAGTAAATGTCACTTTTCTTTCTTCTTTTACTAGTCATCCCAAGCAAAAACACAAAAGGCATTCTCTTGATTGCATTGAATTGTCTTGAATCCAAATTATGCATTAATCTTAAAACATGTGTAACTCCTGAACTATGAAACCCGTTACCCTATATTTTTAAACATTTGCTTGCGATCTATTAGGATAATTTTCAACAATATATAATGTAATTGAGTGATTTTTCTTACTAACTACAAGGCCAACAATTTTTTTTATTTTTTTAATGATTTAAAATCCAATAGTTTCTAAAATGAGATTATTGGATTACTGTAAGGTTTAAACAAAACAAAGATGCTAATTTCAAGTGTTCGATGTCACTAAACATTGTGCATAAATGAAACTTTAATGGATTCTTCAATGGGTTTCGAATATGAGAAAATAAAATGACTAGTATGCAAATAATTCAAATTCTGTCTTCTATAGATTATTGAATGTGAATTAAAATTAGGAGGGATTTTATAGACTTCATTAATTTTGTAAATACTTGTGTCAATGAACATAATATATTATTTTATTTACCATTGGTTAGTTGGTGTTTTAGAATTGTAGCATATGTCAACCATTTATATAATCTAGAAATGATTAAAATTTACAACATAATAGATCTTATGGTTTTTAATGTAATAATTGTCTTGATCCCTTTTAAAATATTACAAAAAATTGTATATTCCTATTTATATGTAGGAATGGGATTCTTAGTCTGTCATTGCAATATTCTAATTTCTTTCTAGGATTTAGAAATCATAGTACATTTGGATTTGAACATAACTACCAATTGTACTCTAAATATATAATCTAAAATATTTAATTCTCTATCACAGATCACAGAATAATGAGGTATTAAATATTTTAATGATATTCATAATTGATTCCATGCCACTAGCTAATAAATGATCTCATCATTGAAATACACTATTTTATAAAGGCAGTTAAACACAAGAATTTTAAGTCAGCTAACTTACTACCAAAATATATGATAAACAAAAAAATGATTGAATGATAATTGAAACACAACATTTTAAATGACAGTGGAATATGATCAACTATAGTTTGGGATCTAATTTCTAGTATATTATAGACTCATTGTGATTTTGAGTTGAGGGCCTGAACATGGGAACATGTGTACGCTAAGGGTATTCATTCTTGTCTAGGTCCCTAGTCAGATATTATAGTGTAAATTAGAAGCATAATATTACAATGACACTAGTATGTATGTTGACTAATGACTACGTCTCATTAGTAGTGATATTGGATATCAAGTCATACACATAGGTACTTGTTATGAAGAAGTGTATCGGGTAGACCTAACTTGAGTATGATCAATGAAATCCAACAATGGCAGTTAGAAACATATCTCAAAGTGATAGTGGTCAATGTAGTCCTTAGACCAAAAGTCACCACAATGATCACATGTTGTGTGAAAACCCCAATTTTTGTACACTTTCCAAATTGACATTCCATAGATATGTGTGCACTCATATCTAATAGATGTCAAGAAGGAAAATGTAAGGGATTGTGATTGTCAACTATTTTATAAAAAGAAGCCAAATCGTGTTCACAAACATCATTAATTAGCCACACAAACAACATTCATTGAAGATAAAGTCAAACATATTATTCAGTAAAGAAGAAGAGAATAGTTTTATGAATTGAAAGTACATAGGATTTAAATCATCCTATACATCATCTAGAAGAATTAATGACTATCTAACTAAAAAAGAGATAAGAAATAGAAATCTAGCTAGTCTATCCTCCATGCCCATTTATTTGGTAGCTTCAGGTACTTTGAGGTGAATTATATGTTCCTTGTACCTCAAAAATATGAGAAACAAAATCATCAACATAAGTTGGTATGTGGCTCAAAATATAGTATTATGATTGCATAATTCAATTACTTCAAGAAACAAAAGAAAGAAAAGAAAGCCATTGTTTAATTTGGAAAATTAGGTAAACACAACTTTTATGCATATCATTAGATGCAGATGTAATACAATTTCTATTAGCACTTATCATGCATCTAGTATGGGCAAATTACTTTATCATACATCTAGAATGGGAAATTCATCATACATCCATACTAGGAAATATATCATACATCCATACTGGGCCATTTGTGCCCTAGTAGCTACAACTCATCAACAGTTCATTTATCTTCCATTTAGATTTTGCGAAGAATAACTACTACTAATCATCCAACAAAGTATAGCAAATAAGTCACCCAAGATACATTTTAATTTATGCAACCATGGAAAACTAGTCTTATACTTAATAAATTCCACGTACCTAATTTGATTAGATCTGAATTCTAAGAGTCTAGAAGGACAATAAGAAGATCACCCTAAAAAGAAAGTAAGGGTGTGGGTCACTATGAGTCCATATGATTCCAAACTAGTGTTTTTCCTGTACTTGGGATTATTTTCACCTTTCTATGATTAGATCAGGGTTTATTCATTCTTTTTTGTCTTGTTTTGGATTCACAAGATTAGGTCTTCATATTAGGGTTTCCCTTATTAATGATACCTATTTATTTTAAGCAAGAAGCACCCAACATTAGGTTTTCTACAATGAGTCTGATCATTAATGATTTCTTTTAGGATTTCTATAAATTAGTTAGGTCAAGATTGAATCCAGGGTTTTAGGGTCGGTCATTATCATAGTGGGGTCATAAAGAAAATTAGGGTTTGCATTTAATGCATGAAATATACATATGGAGAGAGAGAGGAACTAGAATTTAGGGTTTTTAGATAACCATTCATACATAATTAGGGTTTTGTTCCATTGTGGGGATTAGGGGTTCTATTAGGGTTTAGGCTTCACTAAGATCATTTTTTTTGGTCTACCAAAGTGTGTTGCTCCTTTTTTTATAATTTTTGAGAAAATTACAAAATTTGCCCCAAATAGGGGAGGGTACTTCCAAGGCATACCAAAGAAGAAGAAAAAACTATACATGAAACAAAGGCCAAAACTGAGGAAATTTCTATACAAGAGTTAGGTAAGGGATTCAATATCCTTCTTGACCATATTCCAAATATGACCAGCATTAGTATCCACACCCACAAAGATTCTTTGATTCCTTTCACTCCATATGGCGTAAGTAATCAGAAGCGCACAAATCCTACTCTTCTTGTCATGGATCTGGAGAAGATTAGAAATGGAAACAGGGATAGCAGTGAGAAAATCCTCAGCACGAGAAAGGTCCCAGATTCTTTTTGAAAAAACATAATCAAACAGCACATGATTAAGATCTTCAAAATTGTCCCTACATAACTCACATCTGGACACAAGAGCAAAACATATTCTGATCAAGTGATCATGAGTTAAAAGTTTATCAAGCATGATACACCACATAAGGACTCTGCACCTCATTGGCGCTTTGGTCTTCCAAACCCAATTAGCCCAACCTACCAAAGGCTTCTTATCCTTGAGAAAGTTCTAGAAATCTTTTAGCTTTCGAGGTTCAACATTATCAAGAAAAACTTTGCCACCAGATTCAATGGGCGGATGGAAGTACTCCCTGATGACTTCAACTATCCTAGAGTAATGCCTTGATTTTTGTTCAATCCAGGCATCATCCTTCAGAAGACAGCCTAACTTAGCTAGCTTGCCTTTGCCAAGCTTCAAAATGTCTTTATGTTCAAGAACATTATCCAGAAACTCACCATTAGATAGCCACGGATCTCTCCAGATGAGAGAGTCAAAGTCCGGTTTAATAGAAACTCTATTGATGATCAAGCTTTTAGTTCTCATAATATATAACCACATCCAGGAAGGGCTAGAAGAACTGCAGCATTTCCAAATAGAATCGCCTTTAAGATATCTAGAGTGAATCCATCAGACCCACAGAGAGTCCTTCCTCATAGCTATATTCCATAGATTCTTCACTACACAAGCTCTAACCATATCAGTTGAAAGCTTGATACCCAAACCACCTTCTTCCTTTGGTTTGCAGACAATGCTCCATGCAACCGCATGGGAAACCCTTTCACCAGAAGCACCATTCCATAAAAAGTTGTGACACAGCTGGTCAATTTCATCTGTGACCGCAGATGGAAGAGGAAAAGAAGAAGTCCAATAGATATGAAAGGATGATAAGGTAGATTTGATCAGTTCATGCCTCCCTGTATAAGAAAGATGCATTGATTTCCAACCAGCCAATCTATACTTAATTTTATCAACAATAGGTGAGCAAAGAGATCTTGTAAGCCTTCCTTTGAATAATGGGAGCCCAAGATATTTAAGAGGAAGTTTTCCAACTTTAATGTTGAGAGAAAAAATCTTGACAATGGGATCCACAGCCTCATTACAGATGACCACACTTTTATCCAGACTTATACACATACCAAAGACATCACTAAAGATCTTAATCACATTCTTAACTCCTTCAATAGAACTAGGATCAACCTCGGAGAAGATGACCACATCATCTACGAAGATGGCATGAGAGACAGCAAAGTCATGTGATCCTTTAATGGGATTGATATGATTCTGAGAGACAAAAGATTTCATGATACTAGTAAAACCCTCCATAGCTATGACAAATAAGTATGGAACCAGGGGGTCTCCTTGCCTAATACCCCTTCCAGGTTTAAAAGAAGAACTAGGGACATCATTAATAAACACCTGCATACTAGTAGAGTTGAGAATGACATCAACCCAGTGAATAAAACACAAAGGAAAGTTCATATTCCAAAGCATGAGTTTGATGAAATTCCAATCTAAGGAATCATAAGCCTTCATAATTCCAGTATAACACACATTTTAGGTTTAAAACTTTTCTAAATATTATGAATCATCTCATTAACTAAAAGAATAGAATCATTGATTGATCTCCCTTGATAAAGGTGCTCTGAGCAGAACTGATAAGAGAAGGAAGAATCTTTTGTAATATGTTCATCAAAATTTTGGAAATAATCTTAAACAGAACATTACAAAGAGATATGGGCCTCCAATCCTTGATAGAATTAAGATTGCTAGTTTTAGGAATAAGTGTGATCAAAGTCTTGTTAACCTCATTCAGAAGCTTGCAGCTGGAAAAAAAATTCATAATAGCCTTTCAGACATCCCTTCCAATAATGTGCCAACAAGATTTATAAAAATGGAAGTTATACCCATCAAGGCATGGGGCTTTGTCCCCATTAGATTGATGAATCATAGTATCAATCTCTTCCTGAGTAACAAGACCACAAAGTTAATCAAAATTCTCTCTAGATAAGCTAGGAAGAGACTAGGATGTATCCCAACCCATAATAGCAGAATAGGAAGCTTCAGAAAAAAGAGTCTGAAAGAAACTTGAAATATGATTCTCTATAATTTTCTCATTTGAGCACATAGAATCATCTCTCATGATACTTATAATGTTATTTCTTTGCCTCCTAGTCCTGAGAGAAGCATGGAAGAATTTAGAATTCTTATCACCCAAATTCAACCATTGTACTCTAGATTTTTGCCTGACAAATGACTCCTCTGCATTATAAGCTTCAAAAGCCTCCTTTATTTTTGCCACATCAATAGATTGAATCAGGCTGTCAGTAGGATTCCTATCAGCTTCAAGTTGAGCAGCACAAGCCTAACTTTCTTTATCTCTTCTGTTATCGAAGATGTTTCCAATAGCCTTTTTATTCCAGTCACACAGAACTTTCTTAAGCTTTCTCAGCTTTTCACAAACCCAGAACATAGGATTGCCAGAGGCCTCAGTCTTCCAAACTTCTTCCACGATATTCAAGAAGTTAGGTCGATTAGTCCAAGAATTGATAAACTTAAAAGAAGTCTTCTTTTTGAAATTACCTTACTCAAACCTTACTCAAGATGAATAGAAAGAATTATGTGATCACTGTGAATGGAAGCATAAATAATACCCCATAGTCGAGGGAACTTTTCAATAAACTCTAGATTATAAAAGCTTCGATCAATCTTAGACATAACAAGGTTAGCACCTTCTTGCCTATTATCCCAAGTATAGTCAGACCCCGAGAAAGAGATTTCATATAGAAAAGCTTCATTAAAAAAGTCATTGAACATAGTCATAGATCCATAAGAAGGTTCAACGTAGCCAAAACTATCAGCAGAGAAACGAACACAGTTGAAATCACCATTGACCATCCAAGAACAGTTACCAATCATATCATGTAGATTGAGCAACTTAGGAAAAAGCACATTCCTTCTGGATTCTAAGTTGTGCGCATATATTGTAGTCAGAAAGAAAGAAACATCTTCCATAGTAACAAAGCAGTGAATATACTAATCATCATAACTCACAGGAGAAATTTGAATGGAATCACCAGACCAGACAACCACCACTCTATCCAATGGGTGAGCATCATGGTTAGAAATCCAATTTGAATTAAGCTAGCACCTATTGATAGCTTTAGACATCTTCTTCCTTCTGGCCTTAGTTTCAAAAAGACAAACAATAGAAGAACCATTTCTTAAGATGTCCTCCCTCACAACATCCTGGTGTCCTGGTTTGTTGAGACCATGGATGTTCCAAGATAGGATAGCAATAGGATCAACCATTGGGAGTGATTGGGAAAACAGCCTCTCCCCCATCAGTAAGATGTACAGATCTCTCCCCATCCTGATAATCACTATTATCAAAACTAGAGAGGGAGGGAGTATTTGTTATATAGACTCAGGTATGTTTCATGGGGTACTCTTAGGACCAACCTTGGGAGGATAGCTAGCCTTCTTCTTCTTCTGTTCCTAGCCATCCTTAGGAGATGTCACAGGGGTAATAGAAGAACTACCAGCTTGAACTACATCCACAGCTGACGAAGTTGGGAAAGATTGGGAACTTACAGCTGGTTCAACTGTACGGGTGAAAACTTCATCAACTTCTTCCACAGTGTCAATGAATATTTCACTGTCCTCTTCAGCATTCTTAATTTTTGGAAGCCAGATCCTCCTCATCTTCTTCTCTAGAATGCCCTCGTCGATCTCCTTCATCACATCACACAGAGACTATTCATGTCCGAATAGACCACAGGACAAACACTTAGGCAGATTCCATTCATACTCGAATTCAATTGTATCAGTTAGGCCATCTTCACTCTTATCTACAATTCCTTTGGAAAGCTGAAGTCCAAGGAGATGATCACATGTAGCCTTGCATATTCTAATCCCCTGAACTCTAAACTAAATTTATCCAGACGAAAAGGTCTTCCCAGATATGAACCAATGATGTTAAACATGTCAAAATCCTAGAGTTCAAGAGAGAGATTATGATCTTCAACCAGATAGGAATCTCAGTCAATTTCATCTTCTCTAATGGATCCCCCTTTCCCATTTCTTAATAATAAGTGGCTTTCCTGCTACAAACCAGGGACCTCCATCTACATCCATGGCAAGGTCTTCAACGTTCTCAAACAATACAATGAAGAAGTCGCACCCTCGAGATCTGACTTCTATCACTCCTTTAGCTCGCCAAATCTGAGCCAGATGACTAGCAAGTGCTGGCCAATGCGGTTTTAATCCAATCACATAACATGTCATTGTTCTACTCCATCTGCCTAGATTCCTCTCTGTAATAGCCTTAGGGTAGATTAGCTTCCCATCCACCAGTTGGATATCTTCCTTCCTCAGCTTCACTGGTCCCAGGCTTTCCTACTTGAACAGATCAACCCATTGCTTTGAATGCTCCACCACTGAGACGTTCCCTGAACCTTTGTAGACAACATTAGCTTCCACAGGTTTGTGGGTGAGAGTAGCATCTACAAGATCTAGAGGGTCCGGCGGCGGCGTCACCTCGGCACTCGCCCCCTCAGTCGCCCCCACAGTCGCACATGTGCTAGCCATAAAAGATTATATCAAATAATAACCATTGTTACGTGATTATATCAAATAATAACCATTAACATGATTATATCAAATAATAACCATTGTTACGTGATTACTTTACCTAAGTATGTTCATTAGGATTTAAGCTAATATTTTTGGAGTATAAGTCATATCTAGGTCCTGATGATGTTTTATTCAAACAGCTCACATTTTTCTGATGAAAATGATAAATAATTTCACTAATATCCAATATTCCTATTAATTTCTATGATTTTTCTAAGATAAAATGTTTTCTATTAATTAAATAAAAAAAAAGATCAAGATATTACCTTGATCAATGGTCGGATCTGATTCGATTGACGGCTCACATTGATCCTAGGTCTTGTGAGATGGATCGTGGATTGCTGACTTGGCACTTGTAGATTGGCCCAGTGATGCGAGCGGTCCCACTCTTTCTCGCATTGACCAGTGATACCTTTAGCTGATGAGGAAGCTCGCGATTGGTCCAGCTAGATCCTAGTTAGCGCCACGCCTTCCCATCCTCTTCCTTTCTTGCTACTTGCTCGAGCAGTAAGGTGGAATCTCTGGCGGGGCTCTGCTCACTCCCGAGTGGTGTTGGAGTTTGGGTGAGGATGCGAGCACCTTCGTGGGATCATCTCGAAGCCGGACAGCAAGGTCGTGTGTTGTGACTCCCTATGGTTTGGCGCACTACCGTGATAGGTAGAGAAGCTCACTAGTGCAAGTAGGGTTAGAGGTGAGTGATTGTTCTGGGTTTGGTGGAGGTATCCATGGGCACTCGCGGTAGATCGGTGGAAGTGATGGAGCGGAGAGATTGGCTCGGGGAGGGTTGTAGTTGTGAGGCAGTGCAATGTTTGGAGGTTGAAGATGATAGAGTGGGGGAGAGGTGTTCAGGTAGCTTTTCTCAAAGTTTCCAGTGGATATTGAGGAAAGTATGGATGGCAGAGCTAGTGATGGTCTTAAATAAGAGTTTGGGAGCAAGGGCAAGGAATCCCTAATACTCGTCGTTGCCGCCAGGAGAGAAGCAGAAAAGAGGGAGTTTTTTCTCCCTAATCCTAGGGTGAGGGGTCTTGAGATAAGGCTGGTTGAGTTCAGTTCGATGAGGGGAGGAGAAATATCCCTCTGGTTTCATGAGAGGGTGACTGGATAGGTGCGGGGGAAGAGGTCTCAGTCATCAGTTTGTTGGGGGCTAGGGGCTGAGATAAGTGGGAGGAGGAAGACGAGGTTAGAGTCGTCAGATCTTTACTTGATCTATGATTCACCTCATCCAATAGCTGAGATAAGGGCCATGTAGGCGGGTTAGATCAGTTAACCGCGTAACACAATAAATGTAACATATTTGCTTAATTAACTCGCGAACTTAGGTAATTGGTTTGATAAATTCGTATAAAATGCATCAAATTCAAATTATTATAACTCCTAAATTGTTTATCCAAATAAAATAAAATTTTAAACCAAGATTAAAGATGATATTATCTAGACATGGTAGAAAATTTAGAGTCAAACTCATATCTTAGTTGTATAATTTGACTATATACCCTAATACATGGATTTCATCTACTATGAAATTAGGGCTTTGATATCTACGAAATTGATAATCACTTTTGATCAATTTAGCAAGGCAAAAGGTTGATGGTATTATTGGAAATAACAAAAGTATAAGAGACAGGAAAAAATAAGTAAAAACTCACTTTATCACATTTTGTAAATGTATTTTGACACTACTCAGTGTGACTTCGAATAAGAGTTTCCACACAAGTAGTGCTCGGGTACACTGTGACACATGTGGTATGTTGTGAGTAATGTAGATGGAATTTATACCTCCTATTGGATTGATATCTCATCCACTTGATGAGTGAGAATATGAAGTGCATGGCCATGCCATGTGAGTAAAAATATGATATTGATCTCACATGTATCTCAAATAGTCAACTCTAGATCAACGACTAAAGTTCAAATATTAAAAGGATGATATTTCAATGCCTCAAATTCAAACTAGATATCAAAGACAAAAGGATTGTATAATCAAAGTAACATTAGTCACAATACTATATTAAGGTCATTCTCCAACTTATCTAGTTACTTTGATGTGCAATCTAAACATACATATAAATGATGAGAGGATTGAACAAGCATAAGAACAAGCTATGTAGAGTGGTTCCAATCATCAAACTAGGAGAAAGTCAGTCCACTACCTAGAGAGGTCAAGCTCTAGGATTTTGCAGCCAATGCACACTTATATTCCATTATAAGACATACAATTAAACCTTCCTTTTGTAGGGAAAGGATACCTAGCCTTCCTTTTTAAGAGTCAAAAGGATCCAATAAATCTTACAAGGACTTCAGGAGTCTTCAACCTCTATTGGGGCTTACCCAATTTTGCAAGGAGCTGGACACCTTCACCAAGGAGTTCCCCTTCTTGCACCAAGTCTTCCTCCTAGAAGGAATTACCTACTCTTCTCAAGTATCTTCAGCCTTCACCTTCTCCTTCAACTTGGAGGAGCATTGAACCTTCTCCTTCACCTTGGAGAAGCTTTCACCAACTTTGCACTTGAATAAATGGGTTGGAAAAGGGGAGCTTTGAGAGCTTTACAAGACTACAATGGAGTACCTCTCTCATACATAGCCTATCTCACTCATATGGACGTTTTGATTTATAAGCAAGAGAGAAAAAGAGGCTTTGGTGGACAAAATGCAATCAACTATAGCTAGGAGTTTGAATAGCATGAAGGAGCAAACTTGGAATGAATTTTAAAGGGTCCTATATATAGTTGGGGATGTCCACTATCCACTATAAGCACTTATGAATGATTTCTAGTCATTTGGGGTGTTGTAGTGGATCTATTTTTGATGATTACAACACTCCAATGGCTAGAATAATTTTTTCTACACACTTTGTATAGTGTAATCAGTTGAGTTTCAATAAAGGTAACTTGATTGATTACACTATGCGACAAGCTAATTTTGAGTTGTCGATCGAGTTTATTCTGGATGAAACTAGAGTGATCTCTTAAAATCAGTTTGCATGTGTAGGGTGTCAGTCAAGTTTGCTCTGGGTCAAACTCGACCGAACCTAGCAATTCCCAAAATTCATCAAGGGTGTCGGTGGAGTTTATCAAGGATGAAACTCGATCGAATAGACACTCTGTGATGAATTTTAGAAATATTAATTAGAGTAAATAAATGCTTGAATTAAGTGCTCCTAGTTTTTTCTCATCTTAGTTACAAGTCATAGCATCAATACAAATGATTACAAAAAATTTCCTAAGTTATTTAGGTCTATTTCCACAAAAGTGCATTTGCATTGCTTTAGACTTGAACTAGATCAAGATAGGGCTTGATTGAATTGATCCTTTTCATGTACCTAATACCTAAATTTAATCTTAAATAGACATATCAGATACATATAAATGGAATGGTTAAGTTGTCATCAAAATGTGAATAATGTGTAACACTTAGGTCAACATTCTCCCCCTTTTTGAAGATGACAAACCATTCCTTAATATATTGAAAAGGATTAAGAATTTAAACTTTTACATTGTGAATTGTAAGGAAAACATGAATGAATAATGGCAATTCATGCTTACCTCAATTTCTCAATTCATGCTTACCTCAATTTCTCTTTTCTTTCACATGTATGGTTAGTGTCATCCAAAAAGAGAAATGACCATAGCACATATATATTATTGAGTCCTCTTGCAAGTCACATGATATTTCAGATGAAAGACTAGAAAAGGATCACAAAGCAATATGATTGAGTGCACTTAACCCCCTTTATCATATCAAAAAGGTAGGGGTAGAAGAGATTAAAAAAAACACATGTCTTATCCATAGGCACCAACTACACAAGCAACCACCAAGCAAGCACCAAATAGAGACAAAAATAGAGAGAACAAGCAATCTAGAGTCATAATCAAAATAAGGAAGCACATACCATGAACCCAGAAGATAAAGATAAGCATAAAGTTAATGTACATAATATAGGATTACAACACCAGATATGACCTCTCGATATTGAACCTACAAACCAACAAAAAACTATGAGAATTAAAATAGAATGCCTCAAATACAATGCACAAATGTTATGTGTGTGTGTCTATATATATATATATATATATATATATATATATATATATATATATATATATAGAGAGAGAGAGAGAGAGAGAGAGAGTCAGGCTAGAATATATTTATAGGTCATGTACAGATCACACAAATACACTCAAGTGTGTTTCCATATTAAGACTATTTTTTGCAAAATGTAAACCATTGACCTTCACTGTCATACTATAACTAGGCTACATACAAATTTTGAGCCCATTTAGATGAGTGTAGGTCACTCATCTAAGGGCAACAAAATTGACGTGCAAAACTAATTTGAAATGCATAATTTTTGCAGTCTTTATAACATGACCTATAAATGTCCAAATGTGCTCAAATTTTGCATATGAGCTATTCACAAGATGTTTAAGAAGATCAATAGATTAGATTTTTGAAAATAATGTTTCATCGTGAAAAACTACTTGAGTGTATTCTGCTCCAAATACACTCGAGTGTATTCTAGTCTGACTCTCACTCTCCTCTATCTCTCTCTCTCTCTCTCTCTCTATATATATATATATATATATATATGAGTACCCTATAGACTAAAGAACAAAGCATCTAGGCTATCTAGATCAACGATGTCATCCTCTAACTGGTAGTCCTCATCCCCTTTAGAAGGTGCATCTAGGGTAGCAAGAGTATCATCACCTCCATCTCCATCATCAGAAGAGCCATCATCACCACCATCATCCTCATCCTCATCACCAATAGCATCCTCATCCTCAACATCATCATCGGCCATCTCCTCATCCTCAAGAGTTCCAAAGGAGCATGTCATAGGACACTTGGCATGTTGCTCAGCCCAAGACATACCACATGCAGCTAAAGCATTTGCTTGCTCAAACCTGGGTGTAGAAACCCCGTCAAAGCTAGAAGGTAGGGTAGAGGAAGGTCCTGGAGGTAAAGATGGAAATGGAGTGGCACTCGAATGAGGAACAATAGGATAGGTCCACCATCAGAGGCATGGGGTACAGTAAAAGCAGCATGGTGGTGGTCAAGGTAGCAATAAATGTATGTATAGGAAGCATAGTCAGCACCTGGGTATGGCTGGTAGGCGGGGTAGGGATGGTTGTAGGATAGGTATATATTATACATGATTTCAACTGAGTCTTGGTGGATGTGCTCCTGAACCCGAAGGTTATATGCCTGTTGGTGTTTCATGTATCCCATAAGGGTTTCATTTGACACTGAAAATGAGGTGTGGTCAGGTCTAGGAGGAGGTGGAGGAGCCTGGGTGGATGTGGAAGCACCTGGTGTGGTAGAGGAGGTAGGATGGAAAAACTTCTTGATAGTGGTCTCACTGATATAAAAACCTTTTCTACTCGCTGTGTACCCAAGCTCGTCAAAAAGGGATTTCTCATAATAGTGAGCAAACACTCCACATATCAAGTTAGGATAAGGAAAGTGGTCTCCAAAGGTGTTCTACCCAGAGTCAAAGTAGGTCATGTGATTGAGAATATAACAAGTCCACTTGGCTCTGACATCATTTAAGAGATAATACATGATCACAACAATATTCTCTACACTATCTATTTGATTTCACTTTGGACGGATATTGTAGTTTACAACTAATGAAATAATACGAGTCTTGATGTCAACAGAAGAGGTATGGAGGATGGATCTCTTTCCATATGGACCATCAGGTTTCTTCAAAAACTTATGGATGTCGGGAAGAGTAAGATCAGGGTCAAAGCTTTTGTTGAAAGCCTTGGCGTCAAGTAGGTCAAGACATCTGTGATAGGAGGTCATCCATGTGTTTGGAAATTTGGTACCATTGAAGTAGGTATTCAAAGAATACTCATAGATTGTGATGTTGGTACCTGCAATCATGGAGGTTGGGATAACTTGGGTGTTAGGTGGTGGCACGAGGGTGTTGTAGTTCCATGAGAGATTTGCATAAAATTTGTGGGATGCTTTTGTGCTAGACATAGAATTAGTGTAGCAAAATTGTTCTACACACAAAGCACTAAGGTGGTGCACTTTGAAAACATCACCAACCTCTTGCATCACTCCACTAGTTCCACCATGTTTCTCAAGTAAGGCACGAGAAGAAAAAGGAATTCTAGGAAGAAGTTCCTTGTACCTATTCATAGCTTGGGAGGATATGAAAGAGGTGTTGTCAAAATAGATGTGCCTAGGAGCAGTGGAAGAAGATGGAACTCCAGTTGGTTCGGTCAATTTCCTATGGTTTGATGCCATGAAGATCGAATGGGGGAAGAATGGGCACAAATCAAAGAGATAGCACAAGTTGCAAGTCAGCTAACCATCTAGGTTGAGGTTATGATAGGCAAGGAGGGTTGATTTGGGGGTAGAGAGGGTAGGAGAAAGGTTTAGTTATCCCTAGGGTTGGAGGACAAATGCAAAAGAGTGGCCATCGGTCGACTTTGAGAGGGTGAAATGTCGGTTGACTTCATATATATTTTCTGCCCACAATGTTGTAGGTGGAGTTAAAATTTAGGAAACTCAATTGATACTGTGGTTTAGTTCAATCCTCAGCCTGTGATTGGTCGAGTTTCTCCCAGGTCAAACTCGATCAATCGGTCAGTATGTCTAAAAGATAATAAGTTTAATTCTAAGCCACTAGACTTCTATATAAAATTATTTTTATAGCCTATCATGTATTTTGAACATATTGAGGCACATTTCACTCATCATTGGCTATTATTATGTGGTAAAACAAGTGTTTGTTAAAAATAACCAAAAATAAGTAAAATAAGGCAATTATAGTATTTTCAAGTAAGAGATGAGAAAACTAAGATGAAGAACATATAGGTATAGAAACAACTAGCTAGAAGTCATATATGTTGGTAAGGTATGCCCATAGAGAAAATCATATGATGATTGACATGACATAATTACCTAAAAGGATTTGATTAATAATAACATATATGAAGCAAGCTTTCAATTCATCTATTTCACTCAGTTGTGAGATAATGAGGATACAAATTGAATATCTAGATAATAATGTTACTCAATGATGTATGTCTTCAAGTATGTGACTTAGAAGAGATGAGATCATATGGATGTTAAGAGTATATATGCATATTCTCATTATGTCCATGATCGGTTGTTATTATGGAAAGTTGATAGACAATAATAACACATAAGATCAAAGTGTGAGTTGGTTGATGACTAAATCTCATTAGTCATGATATGGAAATATCAAACCAAGAACACATATACATGTTAGAGAGTAGTGTATCGGACAGACCCACCTTAAGAGTGACACATGGTTTTATGCCCATAGTCGTCTCTCATAGTGAAGGTGGTGATTGTGATTCTTAAACCTGAAACCAGTACACTTGTCACATGTTGTTGGGTATGCCTTGACATCATCAAATGCAATCTTGAAACATGGTTTGTTATAACGGTGATGACTGGGTGACTTTGAAACATGGGGATAGATTGTGATTGATAGATATGGGATTTCTCCATCCTATGGGAGTATGATATCCTGGCCACTTGATTAGTGAGAATGAGAAACACATGTGCATGCACATGTTAATCAATATATGATATTGAGGTCACATTATCTCAGACAGTCTACTATTGGTTCAAGAAACATGGATTGAAAATTGAGAGGATGACCAACCATGCCTCGAGTTCATCCTGAATATCAGAGACAAAGGAATTATACAATCATTGCAACACCTTACACAATTTGTAGATTGAAGTTGTTCTCCAAATTTCCATATCACTTGGGTAGCACTGATGTGTGACTAGGCACCACTCTTAGCTTGTGATGTCATAAGCTATTTATGGACATTCACTACCAACGTGATGTGGGACCTATAGGGTCACACACATAGGAACACATCTAGAATAGGAGTTTGATCTTAAATGACAGTTGGATTGATTAATAAAGTGTTTAGGTATTCAATTCATGCAATTGATTGCTTGAATGGCTAACTAGGTCTGCCAAACAACCATCTCACTTAATGAGATGGCTATTTGGGCATCCAGACGGGTGTCTCATGTAGTTGAGATGACTGTTTGGGGGCTAGGTTGATCGGAGATCGATTTGGATAAGTTTTTCCCTTAAACTGACCAGTTCAATATGGTTGAACTGACCAGCTCATCTCAACTCACCATATGACCCTCTGGGTGAGTGAGACGGGTGTCTTGCTTGGGTGAGATAGTCCGGTTAGGTCAAACAAAGGTTTGAGATGTTTCTCGAATAGTTTTGGTTGTTCTTTACTTAAGGAACAAGGAAATTAATATGATATATTAATTGGATTCGAAATAGCCAAATTTGATTCGGCTTAGAAACTACTAAATGGTCGTTTAGCAGTGTGAGATGACTTCCTTGCACACCAGATGACCGTCTGGGTGTGTGAAATGGTCGTTTTGGCTATCGCAGATTGCAAATTATTGAGAAAAGTTAAGATCTCTTAGTCCTTTCTGCTCCCACTTTTAATTCCGCATTGACTGGAGACTGGGAAACCTGACCCTAACCCCTCCTATATATAGAGGGGTACTGGGGGCTTCCCAAGACACAACAACTACACAAACAATAGAGAATCAGTTGTTTTGACAAGTGTTGTCCTCTCTGGTTTTCGTAACCAGGAGAGCCCAGGCAAGTCCTACCTGATTAGGAAGGGATAACCACAGGATAGAACAACTGAGGGTTGTCTTAGTCGGAGAGCAAGTTGGTGACTAGTACACCAACGAGGAGGACAACTCCTTCTTGTCCATTCTTAGTTAATGACAGGAGTTCTAGTTGGTCTGTGTGGACTTCTCTAGAGGCAGGAGTCCTTTGGCTGCATCTTAGAGAGTAAGGTCAACCTGCAGTCCATGGAGAGACCACATGAGTCACTAGAGATGTTGTGCGGACATTGTTTGTGGTGAAGACTAGGAGTTGTATAGCCACCGTCTAAGAGCAACTTGTCAGCAGTTGCAAAGAAGCAAGTTTTTTCACTGGAATTTCTCTAGGACCAGGTATAACTTGATAAAACCATCCTTCCTATATCATAGTATTTGACGTGATCTTGCTGTATTGGGGAATATGGATAGATAAAAAATTTTGTTTCGGTTGCTATACTTTGTGCCTGTATTTCCCAACAGTGGTATCAGAGCCACATTGATTTACTATGTTTTAGGATAATCGATATTATTAGATTTTGGTTTTATCGTTTATTTATTGCATACAATGTGAATATTTAAACTTCTCTCATATGTGTATTCAATCAAAGACCACATTATCTCAAATTAATATATATATATATGATACAATATATCAACAATTTACACATGTTACCCTAAAAGCATTTTTGATGGTGGATGTGTAGTGTGGTTATGGCCAATACCCTTTATCTGTGTGTTGTTGTATGGTTTGGTTCCTTTTCTCTCAGTCTGTGTAAGGAGCCTCTACCTCCCTCTTCCCAATGTAAAGTTAATGCTTTCCTATCTTTACTCCCCCTAAATGTAACTCGAGGTTTCCCTTATTCAATGTAATAAAGTAATAATAGGATAGTTTCTTTTCATGCAACAACGTTGAAGATGTTCATCGCCGGTTAAGATGACCAGTTCGTGAGATGAGCTAACTGTCTGGAGGATCATGAGGATAGAGGACAATGGAACCAAACGACTGCCTGGTGGGCCCAACTGGCCGTATGGAAGGAGTCTAGACAATCGGTTGGATAGGAGGCTAGATGACTGTACCTGGAGACCCAATTGACCATTTGGAAGGAGTCGACACATCAATTGGATAGGAGGACCAACCAACCAGCAAGAGGTGAGATGACCGATTTAAGGGTTGAACCAATCTACCCAGATTGGCAAGCACAGATCTACATAAACTACAGGTTCATACATATGATGTGATGATAAACCTAGGTGGTAGTATTTCCTTGTGGCTCCAAGGAATTACAAGTAGACATGGCCATAACCATCACTTTTTTTTCATATATTGCATGTTTACATTGTGGGATATAGCATGTATATGATAAGTACTATATATGTGGTGATTGGATACAATATATGTATATATATGTGATTTATATGAAAACCACTCAATAAAATATATTAAGTCTTAGATGTTGTCCAATAGAAATGCACATAAAAAACTTATTTGACCAAGCGCAGATTTGCACAAAGCATGGTGTGTCGTCCACCTCATGGAAGTGTGATGGTAAATATGTAGATTTGCACAAAGCATGTTGTGTATCTATCATATTGGCTATTAGGTCATGCTTAACTGGTGACCTGTAGAGCCTAGGCCCAGAGGCATGTAGATGATCATGGCAAGAAGTTGTGCATATCATCTATCCAAGAATTGCATATGATGGAATTGGCAAGTTGGACAACCTAAAAATTTAGGTTGTGGATGATCGGAAAAAGCTGACTCATGACTTGATGAAATATGGATCTTGTCTTATTAGAAAATTGTTTGCTACAATTTTTTGAATTGATACTTGAGGGTTATAAATTTGAAAAAAATAATGACAACAATAATTAATTAAAGACCTAATTTTTATTGCATGAGTTTTTGACAAAATTGCAAATTCTTTTATAGAATCAAATGGCCACACCGAACAATCACTTTTCTCTACGATCAGTCCTTGAGAAGGACAAACTTATTGGGAACAACTTCCATGATTGGTTTAGGATGATGAGAATTGTTCTCACATATGAGTGCAATCTCTATGTCCTAGAAACACCAGAATTAGATGAACTAGCTCAAAATGCTCCAAGGGCTAACAAGGATGCTTATAAGAAGCATACTAAGAATGTTGTGGGTGTTAAATATCTGATGCTTTGTTCAATGAACCATGATACAAATGCAACATGAGAACATGGGGGTGATTGAGATGGTCACACGTCTCAAGAACATGTATGAAGATCAGGCAAGACAAGAGATGTTTGATGTTTCTAAGGCATTGTTCAAATGTCACATGGTAGAAGCAGATCCAGTAGGTCCTCATGTGCTCAAGATGATTGGGTATGTGGAGAACTTAACCAGACTGGGATTCCCCTTGGGCCAAGAGTTGGCCACTGATGTGATTCTATAGTCTCTACCAGAGTCATATAGTCAATTTGTCATGAACTATAACATTAATGACATTGACAGGTCATTGACAGAGTTGTTGGGCATGTTGATAACAGATGAGATGCAAATGAAGAAGGACAAACCCATGTCTGTGATGATGATCATCAAGACAAAAGGGAAGTCTAAAGGCAAATTCAAAGCTAATAAGAGTTCTAAAGCTAGCCATAATCCCAAGTCTTTAGATCTCAAGGAAAAAGGTAGAGTAAAGAAACAAAGAGGTGATTGTCACCAGCCTAGACATTGGAAGAGAAATTGCCCACTCTAATTAGCGGAACTAAAGAAGAAGAAGGATGGTGTTGAGGCCTCCACTTCAGGTATAAATAACATAAGATAAATTTATTACTTCTTCATTTTGGTATGTGATACCAAATAGAGAACTATCATACTGATGTGCAAGATCTGATAAGAAGTAAAGGCCTTCATGGAAGGACAAAGATGGACAAGGCGGAGCAAATGTTGCGGAAGCCAGAGTCTACATTTAAATTTATCTTAGCCCAATGGCCATGTAATAGATTTACTAGAACTACTATTTCAATACGCCATTAGAATTGAAACATTTTCTTTATGCATATTGTATGGATAAAGATGATTATCAATAAAGAGTCATTTGTGTTTCTGTTTTAAAGATATGATCTTACATGGCATTGGCCCAAAAACATCTTGTGATATTTATGTGAAATGATCCAAAGATGAAATTTTATACCAAAGGAATATAATTGATAACTCAAGATTATCATTAGCATTAGTCATCTTGTATGTACACATAATAAATGCATATCTGGAATATATATTGATGTTGATCTAGATTTCCTTGGTTACTAAACCCAAGGAAATATGCAAGTCTTACACACACAATATGACATGACATCCTTCACTAACGTAGTGGGATGATAAAGTTTTCATTAGACCTTATGCATATGAAACATGAAGATCTTATGGAATGAATGCTATAGAAAATTAATACTTCAATTTCATTTTATGGTAATATGATGATATGTACCAAAATTAAATCTCTTGAAATTATTCAAGGAGATTATAAATGAAGTATGACATTGATGAAAGTATTAATATACTTTGATATGATTAAAATTTGAAATATTTTATATCAATACATTGGGTACCTTAAGGAATGAACTGTGATACAGTATCACAAGTCAAATCCATTTGAACATGATGATGTGTCACAATGAAGAAATTATACTGTGATGAGTCATGATATAATTATCAATTAATTTAATCTTCTTATATCCTCACAAATATATACCTATCATTGAATAATGTACCACATGAATGGTTTATAACACATCATATTTGATATGATTTTGGTCTAAAGGATTGAAACCCACCTTGAGAAAGTAGTTTTTTGAAAAGATCCATAAACCATGATAGTTGAACATTACTATTAATCTCAATCTAATAAAAAAATTGTTTATTAATAGGATAATTGAGTTTTTAAAGATTCAATGGGAGTAAAATTAATACTCAAAGTGTTTGAGATCAACAATATGGGTGGAATGACAACAATGAGAATCACAAGTTGTTGTGGAATCTCATATTCATCATATGACACAGAACCGAATATTCTAGTAGAACACTTTTGAGATTGGAGGATTGTGAATCCAATGATTCAGATGAGTTGGTCATACAGGATGAGCCAACTACTCAACTAGAAGAAATTTCTGAGTAATATGGGATTCATGTAAGCTAACAAGGTATGACCTTGATATTGCCACCTTAAAGGGTAACACCTAAAGGGTGCAATAGGGTCTTGCTACAAAGACCTACATGGATAACATGAAAGGACAAATTGGTTGAATAAATCAAGTTCAAGTTATTGGACCTGATAGAAATTCATTTACCAATTGTCATGCTTTTTGTTGTGGTTAGAATGGACTATTATATTTTGCATATGAAGATGGAAACTAGATTTCTTAAGGGAATACATCATATCATGTGTACGTGACACAACCTAAAAGGTTTTATAACTTCAAGAATGCAAATGAAGTCTATAAACTACAAAAGTTCAATCAAGGATTGAAACAAGCACCTCAGAGGTAGGTTCTTATAACTTGATAAGAGAGCCAAAGAGTTTGACTTGAATCAAGGCAATAGATGAAACTTGTGTTTACAAAATATTTGGTGGGAGCATATATAAATATTCGACATATGATGAGGAATAATATCTCAATATTGTGAATACTAAGAATTGGCATGAAAATCACCTTCAACAATGAAGGATTAAGTGAAACATATTATGATATAAGGATCAAGACTTATGAGATAGTTCTTTAAGGTTTCACAATGGAAGTTTTAGCACATACGATAGCAATGTGTTGAAAGAGTTCAACATGGAAGGATTCAATGAGAGAGAATTCGGATTAGTCTCTCATGAACCCTATATTCCAATTCTTATGAAGAATGAAAATATCATGAATAAGATTCCATAGGCCATCCCAATAGTGGATCTATCATGTAAGATATTAACAATCTTATCCCCTATAATCTTGTATGTATTAGACATGACAAGATGGTATAAACTCCAATAAAGGTTATTGGAAAGTCATTAGATATATCCATTAGTACTTGAGAAGTGACTAAGGATAGATTGCTAGTCAATGATGATAGCAATGAAAAGGAAGATTTGGATGTAAAGGGTTACATTGATGCAAGCTTTGATAAATGAAAAAGTTATCGCAAAATTAAATTATGTTTTGATTTAAAAGAATAAGTGATGATTAGTTGGAAAGGTTCTAAACTAATAGCCATTAATGCTAATCTACAATAGAAGATGACTATATTTGTGTTATGAACATAGAATGATACTATATGGATCTAAAGGTTCATGGGATGAACTTATAGATGTTCCAACCATTGATAATGTAGTAGAAATACCGTGACAACAATGGAGATAATCATGAGGTAAGGAATATCAGATACCACATTATGGTGGTTTCATCTCAGAGCGAAGAGATAAGAAATGTGCAATATACTGACTATAAGCAAAGTGTTTCTAACCCGCTATAATTAGCACCAGCGGAGCAGAAGCATGTTGGACATGTTTAGATCACTAAGGATGAGATTCATTGGTGATTGGCTCTAAGTACAAGTGGGAGTCTGTTGGTAAGGAATGCCCATAGAGAAAATCATATGATGACTGACATGGCATAATCACATAAAAGGATTTTATTTTTAATAACATATATGAAGGAAAACTTACAATTCATTTATTTTACTCAGTTATGAGATAATGAGGATACAGATTGAATGTCTAGAGTATAATGTTACTCAATGACTTATGTCTTCAAGTACGTGACTTGGAAGAGATGACATCATACGGATGTTAAGAGTATATATACATATTCTCATTATGTCCATGATCAGTTGTTATTGTGGAAAGTTGATAGACAACAATAACACATAAGATCAGAGTGTGAGTTCGTTGATGACTAAATCTCATTAGTCATGATATGGAAATATGAAACCAAGCACATAGATACATGTTAGAGAACAGTGTATCGGACAAACCCACCTTGAGAGTGACACATGGTTTTGTGGTCATAGTCATTTCTCATAGTGAAGGTGATGATTGTGATTCTTAGACTTAAAATCACTTCGCCCGTCACATATCATTGGGTAAGCCTTGACATCATCAAACATAGTCCTAAAACATGGGTTGTTATAACAATGATGATTGGGTGACTTTGACACATGGGGATAGAGTGTGAGTGATAGATAAGGGATTTTTCCCTCCTACGGGAGTATTATATCCTGGACACTTAATTAGCAAGACTGAGAAATGCATGTACATGCACATGTGAATCAATATATGATATTGAGGTCACATTATCTCAGACAGTATACTATTGGTTCAAGAAACATGGATTGAAAATTGAGAGGATGACCAGCCATGCCTCGAGTTCATCCTGAATATCAGAGACAAAGGAATTATACAATCATTGCAACACCTTACACAGTTTGTAGACTGAAGTTGTTCTCCAAATTTCCATATCACTTGGGTAGCACTGATGTGTGACTAGGCACCACTCTTTGCTTGTGATGTCATAAGCTAGTTATGGACATTCACTGCCAACGTGATGTGGGACCTATAGGGTCACACACATAGGAACTCATCTAGAAAAGGAGTTTGATCTTGAACGACAGTTGGATTGATTACTAAGGTATTTACGTATTCAATTCATGTAACTAATTGCTTGAATGGATAACCATCTCTTCCAAATGACCATCTCACTAAATGAGATGTCCATTTGGGAAGATAGATGGGTGTCTCATGTAATTGAGATGGTCGTTTGGGGGTCGGGTTGGTTGGAGATCGATTTGGCTAAGTTTTACCCTTGAACTGAGGGGCTCATCTCAACTCACCAGATGATCGTATGGGTGAGTGAGACTGGTGTCTTGCTTGGGTGAGATGTCTTGGTTAGGTCGAATGAAGGTTCAGGATGCTTTCTAAATAGTTTCAGTTGTTCTTTGTTTAAGAAATAAGGAAATTAATATGAGATATTAATTGGATTCAAGATAGCTAAATTTGATTCAGATGGGAAACTACCAAATAGCCATTTGGTAGTGTGAGATGACCATATTACACACCAGATGACCGTATGGGTGTGCAAAATGGTCGTTTTAACTGTCGCAAATTGCAAATTGTTGCAAAAAGTCAAGATCTCTCAGTCTTTTCCACTCCCACTTTTAGTCTTGGGTTGACTGGGGACTAGGAACCCTAAGCCTAACCCCTCCTATATATAGAGGGGTATTGGGGGCTTCCCAAGACACAAAAACTACATAGACAATAGAGAATTAGTTGCTCTGACAAGTGTTGTCCTCTCTGGTTTTAGAAACCAAGAGAGCCCAGACAAGTCCTACCCGACTAGGGAGGGATAGCTATGAGAGATAACAATTGAGGGTTGTCATAGTGGGAGAGCAGGTTGGTGACTAGTACACCAAGGGGAGGACAACTCCTTCTTGTCATTTCATGGTTAATGACATGAGTTCTAGTTGGTCCATGTAGACTACTCTAGAGGCAGGAGTCCTTTGGCTACTACTCAGATAGCAAAGTCAACCTACAGTCTATGGCGAGACCATAGGAGTCACTGCAGAGGTTGTGCGAATGTTGTTTGTGGTGAAAACTAGGAGTTACACATCCACCGTCCAAGAGCAATTTGTCAGCAGTTATAAAGAAGTAAGTTTTGTCACTGGACTTGCCCTAGGACCACGTATAACTTGCTAAAACCATCCTTCCTATTTCATAGTAGTTGATGCGATCTTGCTGTATTGGGGAATATGGATAGATAAAAAAAATTGTTTCCACTTCTATACTATGTGCATGTATTTCCCAACAATATCAACATTATCTAGAGAAGTTATAACCAATTTTTGTCTAATAAAAGTAAATTTCTCTCTAACTATAGGTTTTGTGAAAATTTTCGTAAGTGGATTATCTATGTCCACATGCGTGATATGAATATTCTTTCTGGCAATGTGATCACGAAGGAAGTGGTGGAAGACCTCCAAATGTTTGGCTCTACTATGCTAATATAGGATTATAAGAAAGATTTATTGCACTAGCATTATTACAGTAGATACAATAAGCATAAAAATGAATGTTAAAGTCTTGGAGCATTTGCTTCATCTATAGGACTTGTGCACTACTATTCCCATCTACAATGTACTCAGCCTCAATAATACTATATTTTGTTTCATAGAGAACCAAGAAACCAATCATGGTCCTAAGAAGAAGCAAGTGCCACTAGTACACTTTCTATCAGTCATGCACCCTGCATAATCCGCATCACTATAAGACATAAGATAAAGTCTCTTGACTTGGGATACCATAGTCCCAAATTTAGATTTTGGCTAGACAAAAATCCTCTTAACCATTATAAGATATGATTTTATAGTGTTTTATTCAAATCTAACACACAAGCCAACACTAAACATAATATCAGGTCTAGAGATAGTTAAATAAAGTAAGATACTAATCATACCTATATAGATCTTCTCATCCATTTTCCTATAAAGTTTGGCAGTGTTTGACATGGGGGGTCCATTGGCTTGGTGTTCTCCATCCCAAATAGCCTCAAGAGTTCATTTATATACTTGCCTTGGTTGATGAAGTTTCCTTCCTTTATTTGATTGATTTGAAATCCGAGGAATAAAGTAAGCTCCTCAGCATACTCATCTCCTCATTATGCATAAGAGAACTAAACTCCTTGCAAAGATAAAGATTAGTTTCGCCAAAAATGATATTATCTACATAAATTTGAACAATCAAAAAGTTGCTAGAAGTGTGTTTGAGAAAAAGGGTAGAATCAACTGTGCCCATGATATAGCCATTGTCTAGAAAAACGTTCTTTAATTTCTCATACCAAGTTCTAGGGGCTTGTTTGAGTCCATAGAGGCTTTTTGCAACAAATAATATGGTTAGGAACATTATCATGTTCAAAGTTGGGAGGTTGAGCCACATAGGCTTCCTCCTCTATTGTACAATTCAATAACACACTTCTAACATCCATTTCATAAAGTAGGAAATTCTTATATATAGAAAATGTAAGTAACATTATAATATATCAAGTCTAGCAACAGGAGCATAAGTCTCATCAAAATCAATACCTTCCTATTGATTGTAGCCTTGAGAAACTAACCTTGCTTTGTTTCATACCACTTTTTTTCCTTCATCTAGCTTGTTGTGGTAGACCCACTTGGTGACAATGATCTTCCTATCATTTATTCTTGGCGCTAAGGTCCACACTTTGTTCTTATTGAACTACTTTAACTCTTCTTTCATAGTTAGGAACCATTTATTATCATTAAGAGATTCTTTCATATTCTTGAGCTCAAGTTGTGAGATGAAGGCGTTGCCGTCTTGTTCTTTGTTGAATGCATCCCGCATCTTCACCCTTTCAAAAGGATTACCTATAATAATCTCTTTAGGATGATGTTTTGCAAAGAGGGAAGTTGGATCCTTCTTTTCTTCTTTTTTCTCATCTTCATCAACTATCACCTCTTTTCCTTTGTCAATAATGTTGAGCTCTTTCAAATGAGGGATCACCTCATCTACAACATCATCATTTACAATATTCTTGAAAATAGAGGGGTTAGTCTCAACAAATTTAACATTGATAGATTCTTCTACTTTAGATAATTCAATGTCAAACACTCTATAAGCTCTAGTAGTAGTGTTATAACCAAGAAAGAACGCCTTGTAAGACTTTGCATCAAACTTGTTGAGGGAATCTTTAGTGTTCAAAACAAAACAAGGACAACTAAAAATATGAAAGTAATCGATAGAAGACTTTCTACCATGTCATATCTCATAGAGTGTTTTCTTGAAAGATGGATGAGTGAAAAATCCAATTTTGCACAAAACACGAGGTGCTAATAGTTTTGTCCCAAAATTTCTTTGGAGCACCATACTCTAAAAGCATGGTACTAATCATTTCCTATAGAGACCTATTCCTTCTCTCTACAATGCCATTTTTTAATTCTCCCCCATGGTAAATTAGGATAGAGACAATCTGGCAAGAAGATTTGTTTTTAACCCATTTGCAAAAAGTAGAGAAAACATCAAGAGTATCACTTTTTGAAACAATAAATAAGGTCCAATTATAGCAAGAAAAGTCATCGACAATCACAAGGCAATATTTGCTACCTCAAAGTGATTGAGTTTGCATAGGTCCAAATAGATCAATATGAAAAAGTTCAAGAGATCTTTTGGTACTAAGGACTCCTTTGGATTTAAAGGAGGATTTTGTTTGCTTTTCTTGTGTTCAAGTTTGGCATTCCTCATCCTCCTCAAAGTCCAATTTAGGAAGTCCCTTGACCAACTCCTTTGTGCTAAACTTCTTTAATTGATGCATATTTACATGATCAAGCCTATGGTGCCACAAAGATATATCATTCTTATCAACAACAAGGCATCTACCAACAATAGGCTTAATAGAATCAAGAAAACTAATATAAAAGTTTCCATTTCTGGTTCCCTTATATATAACATTGTAAGAGAGGGAATCTAGAAGAAAGAATTCAAGTGAGGTAAGTAAAACAAGATAACCATTATCACAAAGTTGACTAACACTTATTAAATTATGATGTAGGCCATCCACAAGAATAACATTCTTGATGCATAATGAATCACCCACATCACCCTCACCTATCACTTTACATTTGTTGTTGTCACCAAAGGTCACTGGTCCTCCTTTCTTCTTTAAGAAGTTGTTGAAATGACTTATCTCACCGATCATATGCTTGGAGCAGCTACTATCAATAATCCAATTTCCTTTTACTTATAAGAAAGTAAGATGTCAATTCCCAACTCAAACCTTAGGATCCAGAGTTAGATTGGGGACCCATTTCATCTTTGAGTTGGTTCCCTTTTCCTTATAAGGACAATAAGTAGAGTAATGGTCATCACTCTTGCAACATACACAAACCATAGGGTTCTTAGAGACAGATGATTATTCATGAACATAGGAGGTCCCTAGTTCTTTTTCTTACCCTTATCCTTGCTCTTTCTCTTTGGAGCTCCCTCATATCCCAAGCCACTTTTACCACTATGTTTGGTAGAGTGATCTAGTACTTCAATGAGGGACTTTTTCCCTTAAAAGAATTTCTACAAGGAAGCTCTAAGGCTGTGATTACCATCATTAAGAGTAAAGATAGTAGAATAAAGACTAGCTAAATCATCTTGAGCATGAAGCAATTCAGCCTCCAAACATAGAGCTTTAGTATGATAAGAATCTCTCTCAAGATTAATGCTAGCTACTTCATTACTAGGAAATAGAGGTCTAGAAGAAAGATCATTTACTTGATCAAGAAATCTACCTTTTTTAGTTCTAAGCATGATAAGTCCATTAACATAGATTTTATTTCATCTGTAATAGCATCACAAGCAAGTCTAAGATCATCATTTTCAATTCTAAGTAAGACAAGCTTATCAAGGGGGGTTTGGTTTTCCTCCTTAAGACTATTGATGCTCTTAAGGTAGATACCATTCTCTACATCAACTCCATTGTATTGGAGCTCAAGATCAAGAAATTGGTTGTGCAAATAATCATTACTATCAAAATGTAATTTCTCATTTTGCGCAAGCAAATCAATCTTAGCATACAAGCCATCAATGATCTTTTATAACCTCTTATTCTTTGATTTGCATTGAAAATAAGAAGAGAGGGAAGCATTAAGCATAGCAATGAGGGCTTCTATAAAAAGTTCATTTAAACTTGCCTCACTTACCTCACCTATGTCATCACTTGTAGAGGCCATGAGAGAATGGTGACATTCTCCCTCATTTGATCCAGAATCACTAGAATATGACTCCTCCCATGCGGCATGGGCTGCATCTTTACTCCTATCCTTCTTATCCTTCCCCTTGTACTTTCCATGCTTCTTGTAGTCCTCCTTCTTCTTGGAGCCACTCTTATGGTAGGACTTCTTTTCCTTGGGGTGATCATTCTTGTAATGTCCTTTTTGGACACATTCATAGAACCTTGGAGTGGAGAAGGAGGAATTTCCTTTGAAGTGCTTCCCCTTGGAGTAGTTTTCTTCATGGTCACTAGGGGCTTCATCTTCAGTTGAGGAAGGAGGAGAGAAATAGAAAGCAAGTTGTTGTTGAAGAACAATTTCTTCCACTTGATCTTTGAATGCACTATCTTTGATCTTCTTTGATCCTTCTCTTCTTACTTCTCATCTTCCTCTTGCTTGTCAAGTCTTGGCTCACAAGCTTGAAGATTGCCAATGAGGTTTTCGATGACAATGTCACCAACGCTTCTAACTTCTTCAATATAAGTCACCTTGGATTACCATCTCTTGGGGAGAGATCTTAAAATCTCCAAGTCGATGGTCCCTCTATCCATGGGGTGGCCCAAAGAAGAAAGTCCATTGATCATGTTGTTGAGCCTTGTGTACATCTCTGCCACTCTCTCCTTCTTTCCCATCTTGAAGTTCTTAAGGAGGCCCTTAAGCATGTAGATCTTGGACTCCTTGACTTGCTTAGTCCCTTCATAGGTGATGCACATCTTATTCCATATCTCATGGGTTGTATCCCAAGAAGAGATCCATTTGAACTCTAAAGGAGTGAGGGCTGCATAGATGATGTTTATAGCCTTTGTAATCAGTTTTGCCTTCTTGAGGTGTAGCTTCATTCCAAGTGGCAACATCTCCGACTAGCTCCTTGTAAGGAAGGATGACTATTTTCCACATGTTGTAGCTCATTCCTTGGAAGTAGAATTACATTCTTCTCTTCCGATAGAGGAAGTTGGTGTCATCAAAGATTGGACGTCTCATGGAGAATCCACCCTCCAATTTGAGAGAACCTAAAAGGTTTTCGCCCATCTTCTTGTCTCATGGGAGATTTTTTCAGAGAAGACTGTGGCTCTAATACCACTTGTTGGAATGAAGGGCTCTAGAGGGGGGTGAATAGAGCTAAAAACACTCACACAAAAATCACTAGACCTTCAAGTTACTTAAAGTAGGACTATTGTAAATATAGAATTTGATGTGCAATCTAAACATACATAGCAAGGATGAGAGAGATTGAATCAGTATAATAACAAGCTATGTAGAGTGGTTCCAATCTCCAAACTAGGAGAAAGTTAGTTCAATACCTAGAGAGGTCAAGTTCTAGGATTTTACAACCATTGCATGCTTATATTCTATTATAAGACATACAATTAGACCTTCCTTTTGCTGGGCAAGGATACCTAGCCTTCATTTTTAAGGACCAAAAGGAGCCAATAAACTTTACAAGGACTTACCTATCCTTCGATAAAGAGTCTTCAACCTCTACTAGGGCTTACCCACTTTCTCAAGGAGCTAGATACCTTCACCAAGGAGCTCCCCTTCTTGAAACAAGCCTTCTACCTAAAAGGAATTACCTATTCTTCTCAAGGATCTTCAACCTTCACCTTCTCCTTCAACTTAGAGAAGCTTTGCACCTTCTCCTTCACCTTGGAGAAGCTTTCACCAACTTTGCACTTGAAGAAAGGGGTTGGGAAAGGGAAGCTTTGAGTGCTTTACAAGACTACAATGGACTAGGTCTCTCTCACATAGTCTATCTCACTCATATGGACATTTTAATTTGTAAGCAAGAGAGAAGATGAGGCTCTAGTGACAAAATGCACTCAACTATAGCTAGGAGTTTGAATAGCATGAAGAAGCGAACTTGGAATAAAATCTAAGGGGTCCTATTTATAGTTGGGGATGTCAACTATCCACTAGAAGCACTTAGGAACAATTTCTAGTAGTTTGGGGTGTTGCAATGGATCTATTTTTATGTTTTGTAATAGTCCAACGACTAGAATCACTTATTCTACACACTTTGTATAGTGCATTCGGTCGAGTTTCAATAAAGGTAACTCAACTGATTGCACTATGCGACAAGCTAATTTTGAGTTGTCAGTTGAGTTTATCCAAGATGAAACTCAAGTGATCACTTAAAATAAGTTATCCTGTGTAGGGTGTCGGTCAATTTTTCTTTGGGACAAACTTGGTCGAACTTGGCAGTTCCTAAAATTCATCAAGGGTGACAGTCGATTTTATCAAGGATCAAACTTGACCAAACAGGCACTCTGTGATGAATTTTAGAAATTTTCATTAGAGTGATTAAATATTAAAATTAAGTACTCCTAATTTTTTTTACATCTTAGTTACAAGTCATAGAATCAATATAAATGATTACAAATATTTTCGTAAATCCTTTAACACTATTTCCATAAAAGTGCATTTACATTACTTTTGACTTGAACTAGATCAAGCTAGGGCTTGATTGAATTGATCATTTTCATGTACCCAATACCTGAAATCAATGTCGATATATCGCGCTATGGTGGCTAGGGTTTTGTCTATAGCAGTAGGAGGAGATCTCAAAGATGATAGCGATAGGGAACCTGGACGTTGCACAAACTCCATCCCCATCGGCACCTCTGGCTTGAGCTTTACCTATGCAAGTAGACGATCAGACGGTCAACCCCTGGCGCAAGCCCAATCCTCCATGGAAGTTGATATTGTGGAGCACCCGTATTCCTTCCCGCCGCTCCACTCCTCTGGATAGGACCATATCATTCATCAGAACACATCTGGAAAGTCCCATCATGACTCTCTAGGGAAAGGTTCTTCTGATAACCCACACAACTTTATAATGATCGATGTTGAGACCAACAGAGTAAACCTACAACCATAGGACATTGAGGTCTCATCCGAGTAAGGGTATCCTGGGTTTCGAGTCCAAAATGAGGCCATGGAGGAGTTGCTTCGGCCATGGAAATACGCAGTCATCGTCAAGCTTCTTTTACGGGAAATCAGGTACCTTACATTAGGGGATCGCATCGCCAAGCTATGGATGTCGGTAGGTGTCTTTAATCTCATTGATGTGGCCAATGATTTCTTCCTCTTCCAACTCCAGTCCGAAGACGACTACATGACTGCCCTTGCAAGAGGATCCTGGCCCATCTTTGGTTCATAGACAGTCCAACGATGGTCCCCTTGCTTCTCACTGGATCGTGCCACGCCACCAAGATTGGTGGCTTGGGTCAGAATCCCTAATATGCCCATTCATCTTTACCAAGAGATCCTCCTCTAACAGGTCAGTGACCGCCTAGGGAAAACTGTTAAAGTGGACATGAACACAACCCTACAGAGGAGAGGCCGCTTCACACGTCTGGCTGTCGAACTGGACATGCATGCACCTCTGGTTCCCTTTATATGGATCGATGGTCTCAAGTAATAATGTTGAATATGAGAATATCCCATTTATCTGCCTCCATTGTGGTAGGGCGGGCCACCTTGAAAAAAATTGTATGAAGAGAACCGAGGAAGAGAATGCTTTACGAAGAGCTAGTGTAGAGGCGGGCAAGATTGTCTCGGACAATCCCCAATGTCATGAGGGATTCTCAGAGGCTATCCATGCATAGCCTATCTTGAGGAAGGAGAAGAAACCTAATGTGGGAGGTTCACCAAGGAGGACCAACCAGGCAGGCAATCGATTCCAAGGATTGCAAGACGCTGAAGATGGAGACGACATAGCAGAAATCCTTGAGGTGGACAAGGTGGTCAAACGTGTCACCGGTATTAATTGGATCCTAAGAAAGAAACTAAGCAAGCATAGAAAACCCCCCAACAACAAAGGGATAGTACCACAGTCAAAGCAAACGATACCCTCTACCATCCCCACGCAGGCCGCCTGGAATGACCTTGATCACATCATTGCCAAACCTTCAGGAGATGAAGTCCTAATCGGAAGATAAGCCCAGGAACACCCGTTTGTGACGACATCCTTCAATGTCAGGACCATCGACATCCCATCTGCAAACTATATCAAATACAGAAGCCTAGCCAAGGGCTCTCCAGGCATCCATCTAAGGAACTACAAGATAACACATGTGGGGGACCCGGGGAGAGCATGTATGAGAAAGTGTGGCAAAACATCTCTGCTCTGGGATCTCAAGAAGGAGGCACATTCTATGGGGTCATCCACCTTGGATGAAGGTGATAAATGAATCTCATAAGTTGGAACATTCAGGGTATATGTGACGACGATACCCAGAACTCAATCAAAGAGCTCGTCAAAAGATATGGTGTATTGTACATCGGATTGTATGAAACCCAGTGCAGCGGAGCTAAAGAAACATCTATCATTAAACGAATCGGATTCCCTCATTCCCACTGAGTTGAAGTTGTAGGGTTCGCTGGAAGTATATAGGTACTATGGAAGGCAAACGTCAACCTTGAAGTCATTGCTTCTCACAAGCAATTCATCCATTCTATGGTAAAGCATCAGTTCCTCTGCACCTTTGTTTACTGAGGAACTACAAGGAACAGTAGGCGTTTCTTATGGCATCATCTCCTGGACATGTCCTCCACCATTACTTGCCCTTGGGTGGTAATTGGTGATTTCAACGTGATCGTGTATCAATCTAAGAAGTTCAGAAGCTCCTTCTTCGACAAAGTTGGCAGCAATGAGTTCATCGTGTAACATACCAGATCTAGAACCTTACCCTGGAATTGTGACTTTTTGGGTTTGACCAAACAAGGTCGAGGTTAGAGTGAACCTAATAATATAATGCATGAATTATGTAAAATAATATGTCACATAATTCATTTGGTGATAATAAGATGATAAATAACTTAATTGGTTGCATAATATGGTTAATGGGCCTCTAATGGGCCAGATGACAAAACTCATGTAAGAAATTCTTAAAAGTGGAAATAAACTTCAAATTCGTAATCTACACATCAAAATAAGCTTACATGTCAATTTTCATTTAATTTGGACAACCTTGAAATAATATGGTAATATTAAGAGAGAGAAATTGCCTAAAAGGTGTAAATAATAAATAAATATAATAATTGACTCCAAAAGAGGAAAATAATCTTAGATTTGTAATCTACATAATAAATATAGCCTTTGGGTGAATTTTTATCCAATTTGGAGAAAGTTTGCTTAAAAGGTGTAATCAGGAGAGAGAAAGTGTGTAGAACCTTCAAAATATTAACTAAATACTCAAACAACTCCAATATGTAAAATTGATGGCAAATTCGTATTCAACACATTAATTATAACTTGTGGGTCAAGTTTCATAAAAATTGGATAATCCTAATACCATAAATGAAAGAGGAAAGAGAAAATATGATTTGATTTATTTAACACATTAAAAGTTTCCAAAAGGCAAAACTAAGTACATAATCGGAATCTACATGCCTTTATTGGCCTCTGTGCAAAGTTTGGTTTAATTTGGATAATGTTTGAACCCTTATTTGAAGAGAGAGAAAAAGATACATTTAATGCAAATGTTACTTTATTCATTTGATCGATTTTCCTTGTCACGCCTTTTGATTTAGGCACGCTTGATCTGGACCGTGGATTTTGGATCTGATGATTCCACGGTTGTCTCCTAGCTCTGATCGGAGTAGGAGTACATGTTGCTTCTGTGGGTTTTTCGGACGAGGATATCTCCCTCGATTATTAATCTTTTTCGATGATTTCTTCGCCCTCACCTTCCCCTTATCATCCCGCACCCGATGACCCTATAAAATGTTGGGCTCGAGACATCCTTTCCTTGTTCCACTGGCACCGTGAGAGTCCTCTGTTCTCGCTCCTGTTTTCTGTGCTTTCTCTTCTCCTCGCCTCTCAGCTTCATCGGACCATCACCCAGCGGTCCCAAAACCTCTACTGAGTTCTGCGGAGTCATCTTTCCCTGAAGCAGTTGCTTCGCGCGGTCCCGAACATGATCTCCCTACTCTATCGCCGCCCTGCCGCTAGGTTCCGGCAACTATCGACCTGTTGCTGTGCAGGTTGCCTCTACAGATCCAATTCGAGGTTGGGAATCTCTCTGTGATGCTTGGGGAGACTATTGTTCAAGCCGAATCTACTCATCTCGGTGAGTTTTGGTTTTCCCCCTTTTTCCCTTTTCCTTCTGTTTTCTAGTCATGGCGGTTGGGCGAATCTGGTCTATCTTACACCATAGAACTTTCAGTTGGGGTCTTTCAGTTCGTTTGTTTGAGGCGAACCTGGCGGTGAGGTCGCCAGTGCATTTTTGCATTTGGGATTCTGACTTTAGCTGACAATTTCTGCTGCGGTTTGTTCTTGCTCACTGGTCCATGGGAAACGAAGAAGATGATGACCTATGTTTCCCGATTCTACCCCTTCACTTCTCCTTTGTCTTGTTTTTTTCGATCGGGGGTATTCTCGTAGTTTCCCTGGCTTTCCTTTTCTTGCTTTATGCCTGGTTTGGTTGAGTTGGATGAGAGGCCGGCTGAGTTGGCCATCCCTGATTAGGCCAACTCAGAGCCGCGACCCTCTCCCTCTCTCTCTTTTCCTCTCCCAATGAATTTGCTAATGTGTAATTATCTGATTGACTGATTTTTGAAAATCAATAACTAATTATTGGAACATCATAAAATTATGGAAAAATAGTCGTTGGATTCAGAAAAATTCAAGCTTTCTTATGGTGTTGGTTTTATCGCCTGAATCTGATGTTTTAAACATGTGTTTTTAATGGATCTAATTAAGGATGAATTAACTTCTAAAATTCATAACTAAATATTTATAAGTCAGAAAAATATAATAAAATATGTTTTGAACTCAGGAAAATATAATTTAAAATATGGAATCATTTTGGAAACCTAATTCATATATTAATAAAAAGGTGTTTTAGGGGTTTATGAAATGAATATAAAACCTAACCCTAATTCCACATATATGCTTAATAGGTTCTTTGGAGGCCTAGGCTTGGACCTAGATGTGACTTTGGATCATTTGACTCTGAAGTTGAGGTATGATTGCATCCCACATTAATTCTATATTGACCAATTTCTTTTTCATCTCTCTTAATGTATGTTGTATCTCCTATTCATCCATATTGAGCAATTCACCTACTTTATCTTTCTTTTGACTTTGTCCTACACACATGTCTTATCTTTTGATATCATGGTTCATGTGAACTATCTTATTTTGTTATTGATCTTGTGATCACATATATTCTCTTGGAATCTTATCTTATTGCCTTGGTGCAAGTTGGACTTTTGATATTATATGTCCACTGTGATGTGGATTTTACTTGTTGATATATGCCCACTTTGAAGTGGATTTGTTTATATGTTTGTGTTGTCCATTGTGTGATGGCAACCTTGATAATTTTGAGACTATACTTTTCTACTTGCCTCTATATTTAACATGCTATGTGATTCAATAGCACTAGAGTAGTGTAATTACATTGGTTTTGGGGCAGTATTCCCCTATTGTTTATTTGGAGGGTGGCAGTATACCATTCCTCTGTAAATCGAGTGTGGCAGTAATCCATGCTCAAATTTTATATATTTGGGGAGATTGGCAGTATTCCTTTCTCTATCAGGTTCAAGTTTGTGCTTGGCCGCCTTTGTGTTTATATTGTTCTAGGGCTATGTTTATCTCACATGCATGCAGGTTGATGATTATATGTGCTTTGTTTCCCACCATGGTAGTGGATGTTTATATTGATAGCACATTCTTAATATTTGTTGTTTATGGCAAGTATCTCCTTTTGTTATGTTACTTTCCTCTTGATACCCATTTGGGTGATACTTATTTCTTGCATGGGAAGCCTTGTATATTTTGATGTCCCTATCTCCTTATATTGCTCAATTTGCTTTTTAGTATGCACATACCAGCCTTTGCTGATGTCTCCTTTTGTTTCTCTTTTGCTGGGGTATGCTTCCAACCCTAGGTGGATGACTCGGATGACAAGGTTTGATGACCTGGACTTAGTTTGTGATGATGAAGCTTGGAGACAATCTTGAGGTGGTTTAGATTTCCTCTACATGGATCCTTGTGATGTAAGTTGTAACCCTTTGTTTTATAATTGAATAGTCAAATATTTTCTTCCGCTGCTATACATTGGTCTTTTGATTACCATTATATAAAGATTTGAAAATTTTACACCCACTCCATCATACCTTCCGAGTGTGTTTGGACTGGAGGTTTTATTGTTCAAATTTTTAGTAGAGAAGTGGTTTCACTTCTTTACAGCATGGTATCAGAGCCCATGGTAGTCAGAATCTGACTATTTCAATTTTGTCTCCCCATAAGAACCCTTGACTTTGCCAGTTAGCTTTAAGTGAGATGTTGACCCTAGATTTGATCAATGACGATCTTTTGTGCAATAAGGTTTGGTTTGAGGATGAGAATGTGTTAGGAGATCTAAATATGGAAACATTGTGACTTGGTTTTCGTATTGATTTTGTGCCGGCATATGTTGGTTTTACCTCGCAGATTTTTCATCTACAAAAATTATTTTCATTACACTACTATATGTACAAAAATTTTCTGGATTTCTCAAAGTTTTCTTGAACTAAGTCACAATGAAGAGAAACTATAGTTTGAGTAGAATCTAACCCTAGTTTTGTGACTAGGAGTTTATATAATGGTGTAGTTGACCTACCCTATGACTATTTGGATGTTCATGTAGGGTTGATAGGTTAGAAACACGAGGACCTAAAACTCAATCCTAGATGGTATGACTATTAGTTGGATACATGAGAAACATAAATCTCTAAAACTTTCATAACTAATTGATGTGGGTAGATCTAAAAAGTTATTTAGTTTGACTTGTTAGGTTGAAACCTTTAAGGGGTGGAGAGTATTTAGTGATTGATGTTTGAATCTATAGATTTCGAGGACGAAATCATTTTTAAGGGGTGGAGTGTTGTAACATACCAGATCTAGAACCTTACCCTGGAATTGTGACTTTTTGGGTTTGACCAAACAAGGTAGAGGTTAGAGTGAACCTAATAATATAATGCATGAATTATGTAAAATAATATGTCACATAATTCATTTGGTGATAATAAGATGATAAATAACTTAATTGGTTGCATAATATGGTTAATGGGCCTCTAATGGGCCAGATGACAAAACTCATGTAAGAAATTCTTAAAAGTGGAAATAAACTTCAAATTCGTAATCTACACATCAAAATAAGCTTACATGTCAATTTTTATTTAATTTGGACAACCTTGAAATAATATGGTAATATTAAGAGAGAGAAATTGCCTAAAAGGTGTAAATAATAAATAAATATAATAATTGACTCCAAAAGAGGAAAATAATCTTAGATTCTTAATCTACATAATAAATATAGCCTTTGGGTGAATTTTTATCCAATTTGGAGAAAGTTTGCTTAAAAGGTGTAATCAGGAGAGAGAAAGTGTGTAGAACCTTCAAAGTATTAACTAAATACTCAAACAACTCCAATATGTAAAATTGATGGCAAATTCGTATTCAACACATTAATTATAACTTGTGGGTCAAGTTTCATAAAAATTGGATAATCCTAATACCATAAATGAAAGAGGAAAGAGAAAATATGATTTGATTTATTTAACACATTAAAAGTTTCCAAAAGGCAAAACTAAGTACATAATCGGAATCTACATGCCTTTATTGGCCTATGTGCAAAATTTGGTTTAATTTGGATAATGTTTGAACCTTTATTTGAAGAGAGAGAAAAAGATACATTTAATGCAAATGTTACTTTATTCATTTGATCGATTTTCCTTGTCACGCCTTTTGATTTAGGCACGCTTGATCTGGACCGTGGATTTTGGATCCGACGATTCCACGGTTGTCTCCTAGCTCCGATCGGAGTAGGAGTATAGGTTGCTTATGTGGGTTTTTCGGACGAGGATATCTCCCTCGATTATTAATCTTTTTTGACGATTTCTTTGCCCTCACCTTCCCCTTATCATCCCTCACCCGATGACCCTATAAAATCTTGGGCTCAAGGCATCCTTTCCTTGTTCCACTGGCGCCGCGAGAGTCCTCTGTTCTCGCCCCTATTTTCCATGCTTTCTCTTCTCCTCACCTCTCAGCTTCATCGGACCATCACCCAGCGGTCCCAAAACCTCTGCTGAGTTCCGCACAGTCATCTTTCCCCGACGCAGTTGCTTCGCGCAGTCCCGAACATGATCTCCCTACTCTATCGTCGCCCTGCCGCTAGGTTCCGGCAACTATCGACCTGTTGCTGTGCAGGTTGCCTCTACAGATCCAGTTCGAGGTTGGGAATCTCTCTGTGATGCTTGGGGAGACTATTGTTCAAGCCGAATCTACTCATCTCGGTGAGTTTTGGTTTTCCCCCTTTTTCCCTTTTCCTTCTGTTTTCCAGTCATGGCGGTTGGGCGAATCTGGTCTATCTTACACCATAGAACTTTCAGTTGGGGTCTTTCAGTTCGTTTGTTTGAGGCGAACCTGGCGGTGAGGTCGCCAGTGCATTTTGGCATCTGGGATTCTGACTTTAGCTGACAATTTCTGCTGCGGTTTGTTCTTGCTCACTGGTCCATGGGAAACGAAGAAGATGATGACCTATGTTTCCCGATTCTACCCCTTCACTTCTCCTTTGTCTTGTTTTTTTCGATCGGGGGTATTCTCGTAGTTTCCCTGGCTTTCCTTTTCTTGCTTTACGCCTGGTTTGGTTGAGTTGGATGAGAGGCCGACTGAGTTGGCCATCCCTGATTGGGCCAACTCAGAGCCGCGACCCTCTCCCTCTCTCTCTTTTCCTCTCCCAATGAATTTGCTAACGTGTAATTATCTGATTGACTGATTTTTTAAAATCAATAACTAATTATTGGAACATCATAAAATTATGGAAAAATAGTCGTTGGATTCAGAAAAATTCAAGCTTTCTTATGGTGTTCGTTTTATCTCCTGAATCTGATGTTTTAAACATGTGTTTTTAATGGATCTAATTAAGGATGAATTAACTTCTAAAATTCATAACTAAATATTTATAAGTCCGAAAAATATAATAAAATATGTTTTGAACTCAGGAAAATATAATTTAAAATATGGAATCGTTTTGGAAACCTAATTCATATATTAATAAAAAGTATTTTAGGGATTTATGAAATGAATATAAAACCTAACCCTAATTCCACATATATGCTTAATAGGTTCTTTGGAGGCCTAGGCTTGGACCTAGATGTGACTTTGGATCATTTGACTCTGAAGTTGAGGTATGATTGCATCCCACATTAATTCTATATTGACCAATTTCTTTTTCGTCTCTCTTAATGTATGTTGTATCGCCTATTCATCCATATTGAGCAATTCACCTACTTTATCTTTCTTTTGACTTTGGCCTACACACATGTCTTATCTTTTGATATCATGGTTCATGTGAACTATCTTATTTTGTTATTGATCTTGTGATCACATATATTCTCTTGGAATCTTATCTTATTGCCTTGGTGCAAGTTGGACTTTTGATATTATATGCCCACTGTGATGTGGATTTTACTTGTTGATATATGCCCACTTTGAAGTGGATTTGTTTATATGTTTGTGTTGTCCATTGTGTGATGGCAACCTTGATAATTTTGAGACTATACTTTTCTACTTGCCTCTACATTTAACATGCTATGTGATTCAGTAGCACTAGAGTAGTGTAATTACATTGGTTTTGGGGCGGTATTCCCCTATTGTTTATTTGGAGGGTGGCAGTATACCATTCCTCTGTAAATCGAGTGTGACAGTAATCCATGCTCAAATTTTATATATTTGGGGAGATTGGCAGTATTCCTTTCTCTATCAGGTTCAAGTTTGTGCTTGGCCGCCTTTGTGTTTATATTGTTCTAGGGCTATGTTTATCTCACATGCATGTAGGTTGATGATTATATGTGCTTTGTTTCCCACCATGGTAGTGGATGTTTATATTGATAGCACATTCTTAATATTTGTTGTTTATGGCAAGTATCTCCTTGTGTTATGTTACTTTCCTCTTGATACTCGTTTGGGTGATACTTATTTCTTGCATGGGAAGCCTTGTATATTTTGATGTCCCTATCTCCTTATATTGCTCAATTTGCTTTTTAGTATGCACATACCAGCCTTTGCTGATGTCTCCTTTTGTTTCTCTTTTGCTGGGGTATGCTTCCAACCCTAGGTGGAGGACTCGGATGACAAGGTTTGATGACCTGGACTTAGTTTGTGATGATGAAGCTTGGAAACAATCTTGAGGTGGTTTAGATTTCCTCTACATGGATCCTTGTGATGTAAGTTGTAACCCTTTGTTTTATAATTGAATAGTCAAATATTTTCTTCCGTTTCTATACATTGGTCCATTATATAAAGATTTGAAAATTTTACACCCACTCCATCATACCTTCTGAGTGTGTTTGGACTGGAGGTTTTATTGTTCAAATTTTTAGTAGAGAAGTGGTTTCACTTCTTTACACATTGACTCCATGACCCAATGCAAACTCTTTGACCTCGGGTTCAATGGTGTGCGCACCACTTTTTGACATGGCTTGCTGCATGAAAGGCTAGATCGAGCCATGGACAATGATCCTTATTGGAGAAATCACACACAAACCTAGTCCAGGTGCTTGAAAGGAACAACTCTGACCATGTACCACTTCTACTCTCTGATACGATTTACAAACGCAGAGGTCCAACACATCGGAAGGCTTCTGTAAGATGGGAGGAGAACACTGATTTCAAAAATTTCATCTCTACAAACTGGGATACCCGAGCTCCCTTCAATCAAGCCAGTGCCAGGTTCCTAATCAAGGCGATTGCATGGGACAAACATGAGATGAGGAAATGCCACAATAGGAAGGATCAATTAAGTAATAAGATCAAATGCAACCAACTTCAATTAGCCTTAGATTTCAACAGGCCTCTGGCTAATGAAACAGTCTCCCTCCAAGTTGAACTCAATGGCATCTTGAGACAGGAGGAGATTGATTGGCAATAGAAAGCACATTGTGATTGGATTAAACTGGGAGACGTTAATACCAGATATTTTCAATCTATTGTCAAATCTAAGAGACAAAGGAACAAAATTGTGAAGTTCAAAAATTTTGAAGGATGTTGGGTGGACAATGAAGATCAACTGAAAACTCTTATCCTCTCCTTCTTCTCAATCATCTACTAGGAGAAATTTCTCTGAACGCCAACAGGCTAGCTCGACCTTCACGGGCTCCTTCCCTTTGCACAATGCATCTTCCCTAGAACATCTAGGTCGGGTGCCCACACCATATGAGATATGGGTGAATCTTCAGGCCATGGTGCCGCTCAAGGCTCCCGGCCCAAACGGCATTGATGGTTTCTTCCTCTAGAGAAATTGGGCCTTACTTAAAAATAAGATGTGTGGTTTTATCATTGATACCTTCACGGGTTCTTCTCTTACACATGGTTATGCAGAATCCACTCTCATCCTTGTACCCAAGGTGTCTGTGCCAAAAACATGCTCCCAGCTTAGGCTAATTTCCCTCAACAATGTTTGTACTAAACTTATATCAAAGGTCATTGCTTCCAGAATCAAACCTTACATGGTCTCCCCTTTCCAATCGAGCTTCATCCCATGATGGAGGATAGGCGATAATATAATTCTTGTTCAAGATATTGTACACTCAATGGAGTCCAAGCAAACTAGGAAACATTTTATGGAGATCAAATTTGACCTCATGAAGGCCTTTGATAAACTTAGTTGGCCATTCATTGAGGATACCCTCAATAGAACTGCCATCCCCAAGAACATTATCAACACCATCATGAACCTTATCAAGTCGGGTAGTACCTCGGTCCTCTGGAATGGAGAGTCGATTGGATCCTTTAAACCATCATGAGGTGTCAAGCAAGGAGATCCACTTTCAACTTACCTCTTTGTGCTTTGCCTCGAGAGATTCAGTAAGCTTATCAATAAAGAAATTGACAAGGGTTCATGGAAGTTGGTGAGGTTAACCTGACAAAAGATGTCTTTCTCTCATGTTAGCTTTGCCGATGACATTGTTCTCTTTAGGGAGGCATCCAGTCGGTAGTATACAATCATCAACTGCTACCTTAAGCAATTCAGTAAAGCATCCGAACAATTCTTATCCCATGAGAAATCCTCAGCCTTCTTTTCGCACAATACCCCATGAGCCACCAGATCTCAAGTATGTCGTCAGCTGAATATCAAGGAAACCGATGACATGGGATGCCATCTGGGAGTTCCAATCCTTTACAAACGGAAGAGTAAATCACATTTCCAATACCTTATCGACAAGATGCATCAACAAATTACATGCTGGCAAAATAGATTCTTATCTCTCGCAGGAAGAGTCATGCTGGCCAATTTTGTCCTACTCTCACAATCTTGCTACACAATGCAGCTAGTTCAATTGCCGCTCTCAGTCACGGATCACATTGAACAATTGATGAGAAACTTCATATTTTCAGGCTCCACCACGATGAAAGGAACAAACCTGATTGCATGGAAACATGTCACAAAACCTCTAACCCATGGTGGTTTGGGGGCCAATAAAGAAAGAGAATTCAATCTATCTCTCATCATGAAATTAGCATGGGACTTTATTAGGTGCAGGCAGGTCCCTTGGATACATATGTTGATGGTCAAATATCCCAGACACCATAGTGGTAAAGCAACTGGCTCGTACACATGGAGAAGTATCTTATCAGTGCTCCCTTTCATCATGGTGAATTCTAGAATGACTTCAACTTTAGGGCTACAAACAACCATTTGGTCTGATACATGGATTGGGGAAGGTCTAATACCTTCCCTTAAAATTGGGCTCTTAATTCCTTATGAGATCAAAGACCTACAAGTTTCCAGCCTGGTCCTAGATGATGGGACTTGGGATGAGGACTTCTTGCATGCTTGGTTTACCGAGGACTCTATAAGGGAAATTGTTAGTATACCAACACCCATACAAGAGAATGGCGATGACGACAGGGTATGGTTACATTCATCTGATGGAGAGTATACTTCCAGATCAGCCTATGCTTGTATCACTAACCTGCACGATGGAGGTCAGCCCAAAACTCTGTCCGCGTTATGGAAGATGAAGATCCAGCAAAGAATGAAAGCAACCCTCTGGCTAATCTTTCATGATAGGCTACTTACAAATAACCTGAGGTTCAAACACAAATTGACAGATGACCCGAGGTGCTCAAGATGTCAACATGAGGAGGCATTGGTGATGCATGCCTTGAGAGACTGCCTGGAGGCCAAGCGGACGTGGTTGTGCATGATCCCCAGTGCCACCTCCGCTTTCTTCCTTCATGAATCTACTAAAGATTGGCTGGATTACAATCTTATACACCTGCCTCAGACGGAAGACTAGGCGACCCTCATTTCCATAACATGTTTGTGGTTATGGAGGAGTCGCAACTTGTCAACCTTTGAGGGTCGTGGAGCTGCTCCAGCAGTGATTGAGTCAAACTCCAAGGCAAGCTTAGTCACGGTCAAATCAGCCTTTGATAAGTCTATGATTTGCAAGAACAACCAACCCATGCCCACTTCCAACCCCTCAACATCTCATACCCCTTCTGTGATCATGCAAGTTGATACTGCGGTGAACACTACCGGGAACTTTAAAGCTACTAGCATGGTCCTGCGGGATGGAGCTGGGCTGTGGATAGCAGGCCAAGCATAGAAACACTTGGGTAGGGACCCGATGGATGGGGAACTGAGGGACATCCTCGATGGCCTCGGTTTTGCCATGACCAGAAACCTCTCTAGCTACTTGGTGGTTAGCAATTCTAGCAACTCTGTCTAATGGATCACAAGGAAGCGACCGACCCCCATCAAATATCGGCTCTAAGTTCTGGCCATCCAGCGTATGCTTCAGCGGAGTGCCTCGGACATCATCTACTTGCAAAGGGACCAGAACAAACTGGAAGATCAGCTTGCCAAATGACACCTCAAGCAGCCTAAACGTGAAGGGAGTTGGGATTGTTGTCCAGAATTTTTCGCCTCCTTGTATCTTAATGATCTAGAATTATGCATGTTTCCTTTCGTCTGTATTGATCCCGTGTAATTAGGCTACTGGTAGTGGTTATTTTTCCAAAAAAAAACCCGAAATCAATCTCAAATAGACATATTAGATGCATATGAATGGAATGGCTAAGTCATCATCAAAATATGAACAATGTGTAACACTTAGGTCAACATTCCAATTGGTCAAATGAGTTGATATTAATCCAATCAGTCAACTGGACAAAACCAAAAAGTCAGTTGACTTATTCTGCCTGACTAGAATGGCCAGTGGTGAATGAATGTTCATCATGTTTTATTTGCATTTTTCAGACCATTTTATATTTTAACTTAGCATTTTTATTGTTGGTTAGTTCATGTAGTCTTCCAGTCCCATAATTGTTATTATTCAGTTTTTTTACTACTTTGGTCATATTTAAAATCCTTCTAATGATATTGTCCAATCTCAATAATATAGCAAATGAAGCACGTGTAATTAATCCTCTCAGGCTTTTTCACTATGCATTCATAAGTCACATCAGCCTATAGTTAAGACAAAGTGGCCATGAAAAAAATGCCTTCTTCAAGCCAAAGCACCATGTCAAACTAAAGCTATCGAAATTGAATGCAATAGCAAATCAAGGGCCATGTTTTAATTAGTCAATCAAGATATTCTTTCTACAATTGATGCAATAAGTGCTTATTTTCCGTTTTCGTTGTTGAAAAAGAGTCGACCCATGCAATGAATTGATCTACACGATGGAAGTCATTTGAGGCAGGGGCATTAAATTAATCCTTGAGGCACTTATGCCTTTTGGTATTTTGCCGTTGAGAAATTCAAACAGCCGCGCTTTCAGTTGAGAACACATGCTGATCACGCCCACCATATGGCTATTGACAAAATAAACCAAGGGGGAAATTGATTTACTTGTCAAGAAGGCCCGCCCAAATTAACAAGACAATTAAATATATCAACGTCCATTCCTTTGATAATTGGATTGATGTAAATTTACAAGTCAAAGGCTTAAATGCCAATTTTCCTTTAAATCAGCGTGGATATATGGCTACGAAGAAAACGAACAATCACACTCATTTCTTTGTCATCAAGGATTATTCCTTTGAACGGACACCAACACAAGTCATTTGATCAATTACCTAGGAAGCTCCACCCATTTATGACAAAGCAATCAAGAGCCATATATTGTATTAGTCAATCGAGCATTTGCGTCCAATATTGATGCAAGTTAGCACCAAAGCCTTATTTTTCAAATTATTTATTGGCAAACAGTCAAGTCATGCGTAGAGATCTATTACTAAGTGGTCAATAGGGAACAAAAGCAACTAGAACATGTACTCACGAAAGTACTTCGCATGGCTGTTTCATGCATGCCAGTCGACACACATGTCCCAGACTCCCAATTATTAATTGGTGAAAGTCCAACTTATTTAATTGCATATTGAAATCAGATCTGAAATTCTCTCTATATATATTTCCACAACTAACTCTCCAAGAAAATAATATATACGTTGCACGGCTTTTGAGATCACGATCACAATATAAACCAAAACAAGCGGTTGTTGGTTAGACTACAGAGGAAACAATTTATGGCCACAATACTACAAAAAAGAGCAACGAAATAATTGTATGAGGCTGGTCCACCTAATTAAGGCAATTAAGGTGCAAAAAAGTCAATCAAATAATAGTCGTCTGTATCTATCTTTCTGAGTAATTGTAAGTATGACTCTCCCCCTTCCGGCTTCTCGCACAAGTCCAAGATGCGACACGCCGACACCGCATTGACTTATCAAGGCACACAAAAATTAAATTGATCAAGACAATGTCGCACGTACCTTTTATCTGGCTGCGGACTGCTCTCTCCTCGTGGTCTCTTTACTCTGCAATGTCTCTCTCCTTCAATCGCCATTGCTTGAGCGCCAAGAAATGACTGTCAATCAACTACGTGATCGTGTCCTACTTATTAATTACGTGGTTGTTTAAATACCAACGCAACATTGTTCTCCATTAACTATTGAGGCGGCTAAACTTGAGGTTTTCCATCTTTCATTACAAATACAAGTTAGCAGCCACTTTTAAAGGGATCCCTTCCTCTCTGTTCCAGTCTACCTCTTAGAGAAAAAGAGTGAAGAGAGATATTACATTGCCTTCTCGTTTATATCATCAAACTTGTTATTGCAGAAATAAAGATTTATCGCCATACATTACTGGCCTTATTTCTCTATGCTTTCTGTGACATGATTCTCTTTTTATCTAAATGTATTTGTGATTTTCACATGAACATGAGTGAGGAGTTTCCTCTTGGGGACACAGGGAGTAGCCTCGTTGCTCGTATTTCCTTTGATTGTTACTAAACTTGTTTCTTTATGAATTTTTAGATTGACGTATTTCCTTTAATTGTTATCATGCTTGTTTCTTTATGAATTTTTAGATTTCATTCACTCGATTATTGCCAGTTCTTTGAATTGATCAGTCAACTGACATGTTTGATAAAATCTTAGATGTAGAAATCATGAAATATTATATTAGATCCCCAATTGATTGCATTGAACTACAAATCAGATCTCAAAATGGATCCTCTAGGATGATCAGTTCATGATCCATTAGTAACGAGACCTTGAGCCTACGGAAAAATTGATCCTTGTACATATGTATCTCAAACGGGTATGGATTCACATGGTCCTACTATAAAACCATTATTGAAGTAAGTTGTAACAATTAGATGATTATGTAGGCGATGGTGGAAAAATTCATATGCCCTCGTGTCTTTAGTTCCCAATTCATACATATATTTATCATTATTTTCATTCTATTACTTTTAGTTTAATCACAAATCAATCAACCGTCTCCTAAGTATTAAACTTGACTTGTTGGAGTTTTTTTTTCTTAATAAAGTTGTCTCTTGGGTTTAACATTACTACAGAAATGGCTTATAACGTCACTTTTAAAGACGTCGGTTGCATAAATACATCGACACCTAAACAATAAAACGTCGGTTTATAAAATAAACCGACATCAATCTGTGAATGGCGACCAGACACGGGTATCGCTTTTATTCGGTGTTGGTTCCTTAATAACAAACTGACGCCGAAAATTAACCGCCAAATCTAAAATTTCCAGCGAAAAAAATTACCTCCAAATCTAACATATGGTGTCGGTCATTAACTAATAAACTGACGACTAAAGGTTATTCGTGAAACAAAAATTGGGCACATTTTGATCGTCGGTTTTACAACAATGACCGACACTTATGGGTTTTCCCGCGTTGTTCGCGGGAAATTTTTCACACCCTTTGAGTGTCGGATTTGTAAAAAACCGACGACTATGGTCATTAATCGAGAATAAATTTTTTAATCGGCATATGTAGATAGACGTCAGTTTTTTTCTAGTTAAAACTGACGATTATCATTGAGAAGAGGTGTCGGTTTTTGTGGTTAACTGACACCTTTGGTTTTATGTGTCGGTGTTGTTGAATAACCGACACCGAATGTTAACTTAATAGCGCGCGAGCGAGCCCGACTCTTCCCCTTTCTCTCTGTGTTGCAATCGGCTTAGGGTCTGGCGATTCCGGTGAGCAAGTAGAGCTCCCTTCGCGCCACCGCCCACCACCGTAGTTCTCCTTGCTCGCCGTCAACCACTTGCTACTCGCCGCTTGCTGGTCGATCTCTGCTCCTCTGCCGCTGCCGCTCGCTGTTCCAGCGGCCTGGTCTCCTGCTCTCCGACGGCCTGCTCTCTTGTTGCTCCGGCGCCTCCGACGGCCTGCTCTCTTACTGCTCTGGCCAACTCTGGCGGCCTGCTCTCTAACTGCTCCAACTCCGACGCTGCCTTCCTCCGCCGCCACTGCTTCCGCCACTGCTCCGGCCAATCAAAGGTAATGTAACCATCTCCGTTTCTACGTGTATGCTATGTGTGTGACCTGCAGGAGTACCTTATAGTCTGGTCTCCATCTCTATTTCTACTGTGGTTGATCCACTGGTTTCTATGTGTGTGCTATTGCAACTAGGAGTACCGTACAGTCTGGTCTCCATCTTCATTTATTGTATCCAATGTTGATTTCTGTAGGGTTCTTGTCTGACCCGACTCTAGTATTGGTGTCATTTTTACTTGATTAGTCCTTTAATACATTGTTAAGAGTGGATTTGATGTCTACCTGCATGGGAGTTGTGATCTTGAATCAATATATATTTTTCCAGAGTATTTAAGACATGACTTTGTGCCTAATATTAGATCCTCTAAGGGAGTGTTTATTTAAATTTAACATTGTATATGAAACAAAATATGATTGTCTAGTATTTTTTCAATGATCACTTCCATTACGGTTCAGGAGCTCACCGGCCTTCTGCCTAGCTACTCCAGAGCTCACCGCCTGCTCCAGAGCTCGCTGGCCTTCTACCTGCTCCAGAGATCGCCACTCATTGGCTTCCTACTCCATAGCTCACCGCCTACTACCTGCTCACCGCCGCCCTTCTCCCTCCTCCTTGCTTGCTCACTGGCTTCCTGCTCACCGCTCTTCCACGCTCTCCTGCCCGCTCAACCTGCCCGTTCAGCTTCCACGTGCACCCATCCGTCTCGCCCTCTCTCACTGCTCCAGAGCAAGATGCCCGACTGGGCTCAAACAGAGGTAAACATCCCCAAAAACCCTCTGTCTCGCCCTCTCTCCTAGCTCTAGAGCAAGACGCTCTGATTTGTATTTACTTAAATACTGATTTGTATTTACTTATCTACTCATTCGTTCATCTAATGATTTTTTATTCATCACATTATTTAAATTTAGGGCTTTATATTTATTGATCTACTTTTTAAAATTATTTAATCATCTCTTGATTTATATTTGTTTATCAACTGAGATGAACTTTTTTATCTATTGCTTTGTATATGTTTATCTACTGATTATATTTATTTATCCAATATTTTGAGTTTACTTATTTAGATGTTGCTATTGTAAATCAACCTAGGATATGAATAAATCTTGTGCTTGCATATATTTGTGCTTCTAATCCTCATGCTTGACCTAATTCAGTAAACCCTAGGAATTGATAGTATAAATGCATCTAAACATTCATAAGTTATTAATGTTGATTAATTTAGGAAGCATTGATATGTTGTTATGGTTGTCCACAAGTGTTTTTATAAGAAATTGTGTGTTGAATGGGGTTGTGAACAAAGAACTGGTGTTGTATTTGTTGGCCTAGAAATCCGTCCAAGATTTACTCATTAGGAGTAAATCTTGGATAGTCCCCGGTTTGGGACTGTTCTTGAAAACCTAATCTCACTTAGGATGTAAGTGTATAATGTGTATTGGGTTTTCAAGAAAATTTCAGCAGCATTTCCCCGTTTGTTCTCTAAGTACATATGTACTTGGAGAACAGCGGGGAAATGTTGTCAAAATTTTCTTGAAAACCCAATACACATTATACACTTACTAGTGAGATTAGGTGTTCAAAAAAGGGATAGGTGGTACACATTTATTATATATAAGAATGGCATCACATGTATAAACCCTAAAGTTTTAACCATAAACTCTAATATGTTTACCCTAGACCTTAATCTTGTTGTAATATATACTTATTTTCTCTTTGATCATAGAATGGATAGATCATGGATGTCCATTCGCAATCACTGCACCCCAGAGTTTATTTCTGGTGTTGATCAGTTTATTAGATTTGCCGAGGAACATAGGAAATAACCTGGAGATAGGTTCTACTGTCCATGTAGGCATTGCGGTAACAACTTGAAAGTCAGTACTGGTGACGAAATCAGAAATCATGTCATGTGCAACGGGATTGTACAAGGCTATATAAAATGGCACTGGCATGGAGAGATTTTAAACCTGAAACCAGTGGATGTCGATAGCAGTGCTTGTGTGGAAGAAGAAATTACCTCCGATGACGTAGATGTGAATGAACTAGTTCCAGTAGACATCGTTGATGTGATGTTGGATAGTTGTGGGGTAGAGCACACTGATCCACCTCCCATGTTTAGAAACTGTAACATCCCTGACCTGGGTTATGAGTTAACCCTAGGTGTTTTGCCTAAATATGTAATTAAATCTTTGTGATTATCTTTTGGCATGTAATTAAGTTCCTAAGGAACATACATTTTCATTTCTGTCCCTTTTAAACAATGATTGTAGTATTGTTTGGTAATACAGGGACCTATGTGCAAATTACCCAGGTAAGGGGTTTAACTTGCAAATTTCACAAGTTAAGATGTTCCTCTAATAAAGAGACATCATATTAAGGAATATGATGAGGTATGATGGATTTCCCAAGTTTGGGCACCAAGGTGCAACTTGTGGAGCAATCCTTGTGCTTAAACCCTAATTTTGGTGTAAAGTGCAATTTACCCAAAATGTGGGGTGCAACTTGTGCTATACACTTTCTAGAATATCTTTTATGACTCTTGACATCATTTAGAGAAGAAAGGATGAGAGAGGCACTTCTATTAAATAATTGGATAAGAAGGATGACCTTTGTAGTGAAAACACCTAGTATGAGTAAGAAGACCCTTCATATATATATATACCTTAGTGTGCATATTGGTTTTCTTTACCCTTAGATCTTGAGTTTTGATGGGCCTTGATTAAGTTTTGATAGCTTGAACGTGCCTTATAAATAAGGAGGGACTTGGATGAGAATTACATGCTTTAGAGGTCCTTATGGTGAAAATCAGCCTAAACTATATAAGCACCTTTCTTTCCAAACCAAGCAAACGTTTTCCTTCACTTCCTCACTTCTTATCTTTCTCAACCGGCCAAAGCAAAGCTCAGGAGCTCAAGGGGACGACCAACCTGTTCTAGGTAAGAGAACACCACCTTCTAGCTTGGATTCATGGAGGAAATCGTATTACAAGGTTGAATTGCTAGTTTTCTTACTTAGGTTCCTTGTTCTAGCCGACCATCCCCATCTTTTTCTTGAAGAATTGACCTTGGCCGACCTGTGGAGCTCAAGATGCCATTAAAGGCTTGAATCTTGGAAGCTTGGAAGCTCTAGGAACCACGTTTGAGGCGGGTTTTATAACTCTAACTCTTAGCTTTGTTATGCATATCTTTGTTCTTGTTTTCTATGATTAGTTCTTCTTCTACCTCCCTTCTTCCTTGCTCTTTTGCAAGCAAAACGGTGGAGGAACCGACCTGAACATAGGTTGAGGATGATGGGCGTGGATTCCTAGGTCACTTTATGAAATGACCTTGAACCCTTTTGGTCCAAACGGGTGCAACTCGTTTAAGGTCAAACGGGTTCAACCCGTTTGATCTCAAACGATCCTGCAAGATCGTTTGGATCAAAACGACCCCAAGACCGTTTCATAGGGTTGACCAAGGTACGACCGTTTGAGGGTCTGTTCATAATGTATTGAATTTCTTTCCTACAAAGAATTATAATCTAATTCCTAACCAATTGAGAGTTGAAGGCACTTCAACACCCTAACCCTAATCGGGTTGAAATTGCTGATTTTAATTATAGATCTTGTTGAGTTTTGGGTTGGAGGATCCAAACGGGTTCAAACCCGTTTGGGGTTCACCCAAACGGTCTCACACTCATTTAGTGACACCCCAAGACCGTTTGGAGGTCTAGGGTTAAGGAAAATTGATCCATTGTAGGTCCAATTTCAATAGGTTGAAGAATTGATAAAAGTGCTGATTTTAGACCTAATTAGGGTTCAATCCTAATCAAATCAACTTAGATTTTGGTCAAACTTTGGGAAAAAGGTCTCAAGACCGTTTGGAGGTCATCCAAACGATCTCAAGACCGCTTGGGCCAAGTTTGGGCCCAATTGGAGTTCAATTTATGGGTTCAATTACAATTTGTTTCACATTGTTGAGAATTGATGATTAGCCGATTGGAAACCCTAATTGAGTTAGACTTAACCCTAATTGGCTTTCAATTAAGAGTCAAATTGGAGTCCAATTGATTGAGGCTCATACTAATTGACTCAATCTGTAAGTGGTTAACATGGCTTTGGCCAATTAAAGGCTTCAACATAGGAAACCCTATTCAAACATAACCTATGTGTCACCTTTTATGTTCATGCGGTTTGGACCCAAGTAAGTTCACACTCGTTTGAGTCCAATCGAGTTCACACTCGTTTAAGTCCAAACGAGTCTACACTCATTTGATCTCAAATGGTTTCACACTCGTTTGATCTCAAACGGGTTCACACTCGTTTGATCTCAAACGGGTTCACACTCGTTTGATCTCAAACGGGTTCACACTCGTTTGATCTCAAGTGGGTTCACACCCGTTTAAGATCAAGGGGGTCCACACTCGTTTAAAGGCCCAAATGGGTTCTAGGTCGTTTGAGGTTAAACGAGTTCAAGATCATTTAAGAATCAAATGGGTTGAAGGTTGAAGATCAAACCCTAAACCAATTGAAGATTTTCAAGGTTGATTATACTTAATTACTTGAAGGTGTAAATGGTTCAATGATGATCTAATCTAAAACATAATGTTAACTTAAGATATTAAAGGACTAAGTGATTAATGATTTGACCCATGAGGATTATCAATGGGTAAATACCAAAATGCCCCTGAGAGGTTTAATTGAGTTATACCTTGTTCTAATCAAACCCGAATCACTTGATAGTGGTGATTTGGTTTATATAGATCAAAGGGGACTTAACCTAACCTAATCTAAGTGGTGTAGTCACCATCTACTAGTGAGAGGAGAGAGAAAGTACCATTTATAGTGGAAACTCAAGTAAAATACCTTCAATATACATGAATGTGCATGATTAGGGTATGATCCACTTATGAGAGATCATGGAAACCCTAATTATGGTAATTGGTGGATCTTGATCTTATCTGAGGGCTTTAATGATGATGTTTCTCATACATGGTGATGTAATGAGATTAATTCACCATGAGGTGAATAGTAAACCCTAATTCTAGGGTGATGACAAATATTGTGAATAGTAAACCCTAATTGATGAAAATCAGGGAATCTAACCCTTGTAAGAGTATAAGGGTACAACTCTTGATATGAACTGCTTACTATTATCAGTTGAATTAACCATGCAGGTTTTTATACATGATGGTGATCATATCCAGGTAAGGATTATGATTTCATATTCATTGGAAGCATGTTATTAGCTTTATGAATAATGACATATGTTGATGCCTAGTAAGTGGCATCTTATGAGAATGATAGGCTGTAAGAGCCATGAATATCATCAAGGTCATACTTGTCAAATGACTTGTGATTGGATGATTGAGAAATGATAATTGATGTGAGTTAAACTTGATACATTTAGTATTCTACTTTCATAGCTACTATGCTAATAATTAATGTTTGAAAACATGTATGATGCTAAAAGAATACTGAAATGTACCTAATAACCAAGTTTAATCATATCATGTAGAGCCCTGATCATAGATCCATCATTGTCAGGAGTTAAATGATGGTGAAACAGGTTTTTCTAAGGGAACTCCTGGATCACATACTTTTGAGTATGTGGGGGAATATGGATGTGAATGCCCTTACATCCTAGTGTAGGAATTGATGTAGATGTATCTAGTCTATCAATCCTTCACTATGTGTTTATGCCGGGGTGATGTAACACTAATCTCCCGAGGAAATCTTTTGTACCGCATCGATGAGAGATAAACAAGAAATCTTTCGATGGCGAAGAGAGTACAGAATGCCACTGTGACTCTAACAACGAAGTACTAGAATACCCTGGTAAGCTATAGTAGCAGAGACACTAGATGTCATGCATGTTAATCCTCATACTGACTGAGGAAGATGAGGTTATAAGAATCCGGTTCTCTTGATGACCTATGTATGATACTGATGTGACTTAATAGTGATCGGTTGGAGTATGAGCGGTATACCTCATCTCTGCAGGGCATAATAATGTTTGTAAAACATAATCAACCGCGTAGTATATCTGCTTAGGTTGAACTACGAGATACAATGATTGATGGTTACACTGTTTAGTATACATGTTCTTCATATTCCTTAAATATTATTGATCTACTTGATAACAATCTGTTGTTGATTTCCTTAAAGCTTTATTGCTTATATTGATCTGTGATTGCTATAATAAAGCTTCTGGAGGAGAGTTATAACTCTCGCTGGGACAATTATTTAAAATTGTCTCACCCCGTAGATTTCTACCTTTAGGTGGACGTCGAGATCGAAGGAACCGATCTACAGGTGGACAGCAGCAACAACAGTAATTTCAGGAGCAGCAGTGACTTCAGGTGGAAACACTGTACTGTCTAGTCTTGTAGTCAGTATAGTCTTATGTCGTCTCTGTACACTCAGGTCCTAGGAGTCTGTTGATCTGAGAATTTTGAAATCTTGAGATTTTGTATCATGACGTATATAATCACTCGAGAAGTGATTTATCAGAGATGTAAACAGTTCATCTTACTTTTATAAAAGGAGTTTCAGGTTTTTGAAATCTCGTTTTCGAAAAAGTTTTAATTTCTCGTGATTTTCGTATTCCGCTGTTAATCGAATCGCTTCCGCTGTGTTTATCTTATGTTTTGGAGATCAGAGCCCACAGAAACATTGTGCATGATGCTGAGATACCATTATATACGGGTTGTAAGTTTACGAAGCTTAGCGTTGTATTGAGATTGCATAAACTAAAAGAAAAGAATCGATGGAGCGACAAAAGCTTCACGTCATTGTTGTCTTTGTTGAAAGAAATTCTTCCAGAAGGAAACGAGCTTCCGATCTCAACATACCAGTTAAAGAAAATGTTGTGCCCAATGGGAATGGAGGCCAAGAAGATACATGCATGCAATAATGATTGTGTGTTATTTCAAAAGGACTATGTAGATTTGAAAGATTGTCTGAAATGTGGTGCGTCAAGGTATAAATTGACGACTTCGGGGGAGTCCAAAACTGGTTCTCCCGCCAAGGTGATGTGGTATCTACCTATAATACCACAGTTTCAACGCTTGTTTTCCAATCCTATAGATGCGAAGAATTTGAGGTGGCATGCAGATGTTAAGAAAAATAATGATGGGATCCTACGACATGCGTCTGATTCCCCACAGTGGTAGAAGATTGATTTATTGTACCCTGAATTCAGTGAAGAGTACAGGAATCTAAGACTTGGGCTTTGTACAGATGGGATGAATCTGTGTGGGACATTGAGTAGCCAACATAGCACTTGGCCAGTCATGCTTGTTATATACAATCTTCCTCCCTGGTTGTGTATGAAAAATAAGTATGTTATGTTGTCGTTGTTGATATCGGGCCCTACACAACCTAGAAATGATATCGATGTTTATCTTGAACCTCTGATTGATGACTTAAAGAAACTCTGGGGTGAAGGTGTGATGACCTATGATGCTTCACGAAGAGAGACATTTTGTTTGCACGCTATGTTATTTTGCACTGTGAATGACTTTCCAGCATATGTGAATTTGTCTAGATATAGTGTCAAAGGATCTAAAGCGTGTCCTATATGTGAAGAGTACACTGATTCAATACGACTAAAACATGTCGGCAAGACTGTATATCTTCCTCATCAAAGGTTTCTTCCAAAATTTCATCTGTATCGTAGGTTGCGCAAAGCATTCAATGGACGGAATGAGGAACGTAGTGCACCTAAACCTATATCAGGGGAGGATGTTTATGAAAGAGTGAAAGACATCACAAATGAATTTTGTAAGAGATCACAATGTACGATGGCCACAAGGAGTGACAAGTCTTTATTCAAGAAGAAGTCCATATTTTGGGATCTTCCTTATTGGAGTTCTTTGACAGTCAGGCATTGTATCGATGTCATGCACGTTGAGAAAAATGTATGTGATAGCGTCATCAGAACTCTATTGGATATACCAGGTAAGACTAAAGATGGGATAAAATCCAGAATGGACCTACGTGAAATGGGAATAAGGACATAATTAACAGAAGTAGTTAGTAGCGATCGGAGAACATACTTACCTCCCGCTTGTTACGCGTTGTCTAGAAAGGAGAAGAAAGCATTTTGTGAATGCTTGGTAAATGTTAAGGTGCCACAGGGTTACTCATCCAACATCCGTACATTGGTATCAATGAAAGATCTGAAGTTGATAGGTATTAAATCTCATGATTGTCACATTCTAATGCAACAAATATTTCCTGTGGCAATTAGATCTATATTTTCGAAGCATGTAAGGTTTGCAATCACCAGACTTTGTTTCTTTTTCAACAGTCTGTACAGCAAAGTTATTGACCCTGATACTCTTGATAATTTGCAAAGAGAAGTGGTTGTTACCCTATGTCAGCTTGAGATGTATTTTCCTCCGTCATTCTTTGATATCATGGTACATCTTGTTGTCCACTTGACTAGGGAAGTGAAAATGTTGGGACCAGTTTTCTTGCATTGGATGTATCCCTTTGAACGATACATGAGCATTTTTAAAGGTGATGTTCGAAACTGTTATCGGCCTGAAGGGAGTATTATTGAGAGTTATGTGGCGAGAGAGGTTATGGATTTTTGCAATGACTTTCTGAGTGGTAATGATGCTCCCATGAATGATAAGAATATTGAGGAGCATTTTGGCAAAGGAGTTTTGGGATCACGGGTGAAAGTAATCAGCCGTGAGCAGTTGGAGCAAGGTCACTTATATATTTTACACAACATCGACAAAGTGAGTGTTTATATCGAGGAACATACCAATTTCATCAAGAGACAATATCCTCGATCCAATTCAATGTGGCTTGCTAGAGAGCATAACAAGACATTTATTAAGTGGTTTGAAGATAAAGTCTTACATCAACTATCTCAAACACCAGATAATGTTACTGAAACCATCAAATGCCTCACCTTTAAACTAAAATTGAATGTTATGTCTTATGAAGGGTTTGACATAAATGGTTTCTCATATTACACAAAGCGTCAAGATGATAAGAGTGTCGTCCAAAATAGTGAGGTCACCCTTCAAGTGTCTTCATTGTTTTTTGCAAGTGCAAAGGATAAAAGTCCACGTGAAGCTAAAATGTCATATTACGGTATCATTGAAGACATATGAGAGTTTGACTATGTAAATTTCAGAATTCTGCTCTTTAAATGTAATTAGGTTGATAACAACAAAGGAGTTATAGTGGATGAATTGGGTTTCACATTAGTGAACTTTGAAAAGATTGGTGAGAAGGGTGAGCCATTCATATTGGAATCACAGGCAAAATAAGTATTTTATATCGATGATCCTGCAAATGATAAATGGTCGGTTGTTCTTCATGGTAAAAGACAGTTCATTGAAGATCCTATAGATGAAGAAGAGTATTATGATAAGTATGATGACTCCAATCCATTCTAAGTTGGGTTGCCAACACCACCAAACATTGAAGCTGGGGATCACAATGACTTGTATGTTCGCGTGGATCATAATGAAGGATTGTTAATTGATAAAAGATCACAATATTAGAGGCATGGATGTTTATATTGTTATTATGTTCCCATGATGACCGTGTTGATGATCACCGTGAGGGTGAGGACGTGCTTGCACTGCCTGACAATGAAATTTTTAAGAATATATCCCTGAGGTTTCTATCTATATGTTCATTTATAATTATATTATGTAAGTGTGTTTTTTATCAAATTTTTAGGATACTAGTTAATAGCAATTCTATTTAATTTGCAGGTGTTTGCCAAAGACTACAGGCTATGCAGGACAGCCATGACATAGCTATGCAGGCCATCGACATTGTTTTGTAAATCCAAAGCGCAACAGTCGGAGAGAAAGCAATCATCCCACACTAAGGTTATATAGATATATAGTGGGACTAAGGTGACAATCCCACCTGCTAAAACAGGTTACCGACAACTATATGTTACGACTGAGAGGTCGTGATTCAACAACTGTATACATTAGCAGGAGGACAAACAGATTTCACCACGAGTTAACATTAAAGAAGGTCTACTAACCTACACTGAGCTAAACAAGTTTATCAGTACTAGCCTAAAGCATAAGTACCGTTGGTCGAGACAATGACGGTCGTGGAAGCTTAGTGGCCACTACACGTTCAACTGGTCAGTCATTGTCCCGACGAACGGTACTTGTGCCTTAGGCTAGTACTGATAAACTTGTTTAGCTCAGTGTAGGTTAGTAGACCTTCTTCAATGTTAACTCATGGTGAAATATGTTTGTCCTCCTTCTAATACATACGGTTGCTGAATTACGACCTTCCATTCATAAAATGTAGTTGTCGGTAACCTGTTTTAGCAGGTGGGAACGTCACCTTAGTCCCACTATATATGTACTAAGCTAGTGTTGTATGTAAATTCGACGCTGCTATTGTTATGCACTATATATGTGTTAGTTTGTCATGTTGTTATATGAATCTGAAACACTTGTGCGTGCTGCACTTTATGTATTGTATCTGTATCATGCTTCTCTTCATTGTGACTTCTTTTGCTGTTTCATGACTCTTCAATATGATTTTGTTGACAATGATGACAATGATGCATGAATAAAGAATAACTTTGTTCTCATAATTAATTTGGTGTGAATGTGAATGAATTTTTATGAACTGTCATATGTACATGTGTGAAAATCATCAATACATGAATATTTCTACATGTGTCTGAATGTGAAAAGAGATGAAATAAATGGAACTGCAGGTTGCTACTGGTTTCTACATGCATGTGATGAAAAAAATAATATGAATTAAATGTTCTTATACATGAGTGTGAATCACATATATATAATATTGTCCATCATGTTAATTTTGTATGTTTGTGGCCTGTTGTTGGCTGATATCAATGGATGTCGTAAAACTTGCAGTTTATAACTGAACTGCAGGTCTCTCATCCTGTGACCAGTCACAGCAGGTCTGTAGACTGACAGGAAAAAAAAATAAAAATATAGGCGTCGGTTATTTGAACAAAACCGACACATATGATATACGGCGGCGGTTTTTCACCTAAAACCGACGTCTATGTGACCAGGTACCACGTCCGTGCTGGGAAGTACGGCCGTGGTGGCAGACAGGGGATAGGGTGTCAGTTATTATCACAAAACCGACGTCGGTTCAGATGATGTGGCGTCGGTTTCTCTTAGAAAACCGACGTCTATAATCCCTTTACTAGTGTGTTTTGGTGGCGGGAAGAGTTTTGGTGGCAGTTGTTTAGTAAACAACTGACGTCTATAGTCCCTTTGCTGGCGCGTTTTCGGTGGCGGGAAGAGTTTGGGTGTCGGTTTTGACTAAACAATCGACGCATATAGTCCCTTTGCTGGTGCGTTTTCAGTGGCGAAAAACATTTTGGCGTCGGTTGGGATCTGACGCCGAAGGTGTCCCCTTTAGCGGTGCCCACTTGGGTGTCGCTTTGAAACCGACACTAAAGAGCTTAAATAACCGACGCGAAAAGGCTTTTATGTAGTAGTGTAACCCAATTATTTATACTGCAATAAGATTGTAACACCCCAATTTAATACACATTTACATGAGTGGAAGTATTAATTCCTAACTCATATTATTGTTGGGTTGTCACAATCCTTGAATATCATGCATTAGAAATAATTGAAGATTAACAATGACGAGACATTATTTCATTCTTATTCTCAAAAAATTTACAATAAAGGGAAGCTTAAGACAAGGTAATGACATCGTTTGAAAATCTAAACGTTATAATTATTTTATATATGACATGGAACTACTATGGATAATGGCACCCCACCAAGGCACTCATGTTCACTCACTGGATCTCCATAGTCTTTGAGTTGACATCTTGTTCTACTTCTTCTCTTTCACCTCACCTGAAGAGATCTCGTCCCCAGTCATGCAAAACGGCATAAAACATGCGAGTGTCACTGAGTAATTATACATGAAAAATAACCTATACCTAAAATGACATGAAAATAACTTTTTTTTAAAGGTGTCGTGCCATCTATCATTAACTTGGCCAATCGGCCCTAGCAAGGTTCAAGTACATACTTGAAAAAGACAAAAAAACTCAAAAGAAAAGACAAACCCTCTACGAGCAACACTAGCTATAGCATTAGATAATCTATTGCTATTGCGACTCTTAAAAGAAATAGAGAAAAAAGAAAAGTTAGGCTTGTAGAAGCCTGATATCCTCCAAAATGTCTCCCAAGTAATCTCTCCTCAAGCCCGTTTTGTAGAAGCTAGTAGCTACCACCTGCGAATCTGTTTCGATCTCAAGGCTGTTCCATCCGTGTAGGGAAGCCCATTGAATAGCCTCTCTCATGCTTAGCGCTTCCGCAACAGCAACATCACCCATGCCTTCCCATCGCCGGCCTCCTATGCTGAGTATATGACCTGCGCTGATCCTGGTGACCCAGCCGGCTGCCTCCATGCCGTCTTCCCCAACAGATGAGTCAACATTAAGCTTCAAATGACCCTCCCTCGGTGCTTTCCACTTCTCGTCTCCCCTGCCGGTCATGCACGCTGCTTCATTGCTGCCTGTCCTCGTCCTCAAACTACTGTGCTCACGGATGAACGCAAGCAGGCTGGCTTTGATAGTGGCTCCATGTTGGTTTGGTTTCTTAAAAACACTTCCAAGAGTCCAAACCGTCCATGCAATAGCGATCAGTTCCTCCCTCAGCTCCTTGTCTTTTGTTTCCATAATCATGGCTACTGCCTCCGTGGCAGCAAGGTCTTCAACTTGTTCCGCTCTGTCACTGGCTTGCTTGGACGCTTGTTCCCGGAGTTCTACAGCGCTCGGACATCTAAACAGCATATGTGGGATAGACTCCATCTCCGAGAAGCATAGGAGACACTGCAGTGTCTGCCATATAATCTGCCCATAGTAGCTAGCCCGCCAGTTGCCGCTCTCCACATGAAGTGGGCAGCCTTTGGTGCAAGCCCACTCCTCCATATCTGTCTCCATAGGCGGTCTCCTAGCTGGGATGTATGTGCAATGGCGTTTTGTCTCCCTAGTGCTCCAAATCAGTAAGTTGATCTCACCGTAAATTCCCCTTCACGTGCCGGCCACCAAAATCTAACATCGCTCGTTCTTATAAGTATGAGGGGTATAGCCATGATGTCCCAAGCAATGTTGTCCGAAAAATGGTCCCGAATAATCTCTGCGTTCCACTCCATCCTCTCGTCATGCATGGGATCCTTTACATATACTAGTTGTTCTCCCTCCCCATTCTTGAAGCTTTCCAGAGTATCCATCCTCTTCGGCACCCACCTATCATTCCATATGTTAATGTCAAACCTGTTCCCAACCCTCCACTCCATCCCTTCCAACACAAGCATCTTTGCCCCCCACATACTTCGCCAGGTGTAGCTCGGATTGTGACCTCTTCTAGCCTCCCAAATATCAGTCATCGGAAAGTATCTAGCTTTAAGAGCTTTGGCCACCATAGCATTCGGCTTGGAATGTAGCCTCCACAGTTGCTTAGCCAAGAGAGCTTGATTGAACACTTGTAGATCTTTGAATCTCATCCCCCCTTGCTTCTTCGGCTTGCACATCTTCTCCCAACTCATCCATGCGATTTTCCTCTCATTTCCTTTGGCTCCCCACCACCATCTAGCCGCCATACTATGCAACTCCTCCACCATCCCAACCGGTAACTGAAAAATGCTCATAACATACGTCAGAATAGCTTGAGCCACCGCCTTTATAAGTGCCTCCTTTTCCCAGTTTAGAAAGAAGCTTCTCCGCCCAGCCTTGGAGTTTCCGTCACACCCTCTCTTTTATATAGCTGAAAATCTGCTTCTTTGACCTCCCTATTGCCGTAGGTAGCCCCAGATAACGTGCATGTCTTTCCACCTCTTTGACCTGCAATAGCTCCTTAATCTCCTCTTTCTTTTGTAAACCCATTCCTTTGCTAAAAACAATCTCCGTCTTCGAATAATTAATTTTTTTTCCCGGATGCATGTTCATACTGTCTGATAATTTCAGCAACTTTCAGACATTCTGTGGTGGTTGCTCTAGCAAAAAGGATGTTGTCATATGTGAAAAAGATGTGCGAAATACTCAGTGCAGTTCTACTAACTTTAATCCCATGAATGAGATTATCATTAGCAACTCTACATAGAGACGTAGAAAAAGCATCCGCACAAAGAATAAAGAGGTAGGGTGAAAGAGGGTCTCTCTGTCTAAGTCATTGGGTTGGCTTGTTTGTTCTGGTCCAGTTTCCATTAATGGCGAAGGCATGACTAACAATAGATATGCAATCATAGACCCGATCTCTCAGTTTTTCACCGAAGCCCAAACACTTCATAACATGGATTAAGAAAGCTCATTCCACTCTGTCATAAGCCTTGGACATATCTAGCTTCAGCGCTATAGATCCCCATCCTCCCGTTTTCTTCTTTTTTAACTTATGGAAGAGTTCATATGCAATGAGGGCGTTGTCAGTGATCATTCTCCCTAGAATAAAGACACTTTGATTCTCAGATACAATGTTGTCCATGTGCGGCTTCATACGGTTTGTGACCTACTTGGAGGCAATTTTGTAGATGACATTGCACAAACTAATATGTATGAATTCTCCCATCTCTGTGGGCTTTTCCACCTTGGGAATAAGGACCACTAAAGTGTTATTGACCTCCCCCAGACTCCTTTGCCCGCACCACCATCCCTTTATGTAGATCGCCACCTCCTTCCCAACAATGTGCCAGTATTTTTGAAAGAAGAGGGCTTTCATCCCATCCAGTCCCAGTTCCTTGTTCGGATGCATTTGCTTAAGAGCATGTAGAATTTCCTCTTCTGTAATATCCACTTCCATCTACCTAGCAAGCTCCCTATCCACTTTTCTCTCCAAACCCCTTATTGTTGTCTCAAAGTCTGTAGGATTGATAACTTTGAAAAGTTTTGCAAAATAGTTTGACAACTTGTTGGACTTCTTCCTCCTTTGTCCTACATATTCCCACGCTATCTTTTAGCCCCTCAATTCTATTTGTCCTTCTCCTGCTCGACGCCTTCTGGTGGAAATATGTTGTGTTTCTGTTTCCTTCTCTCATCTCATTGGCCCTAGCTCTAGCATGCCAATAGGATTCCTCACTTCGCAACCAATATTGTAGTTCTTCTGCTAGATCTTTTGCTCTTTTCAGCATCCTGCTATCTGGCGGTAGAGACTGCACTTCCATAAGCTCTTTCTCTAGTTCCAGGGTTTTTTCCTTCTAAATTTAAAATTCTTTTCAGCCCACTCTTTCAGGTTGACCCCACACCTGTTCAACTTGCCTATCAGATCCTCCATCGTGCTCTGCTTCCATGCCTTGTTAATGGTCGTATTGCACTCCTCAGCAACCTAAGTCGGCTCAAAAGCAAAGAAATCATGCCTTCTTTTCTTTTTGTCCACCTGCCTTCTGTCCGTCGTGATAATGATAGGAGCATGATCTGATTCATAGATGGGAAGATGGATCACTTTACAATACGTGTATTTCCCTCTCCATTCAAGATCCGCCAAAGCTCTATCCACTCTCTCCTGAATCAAAGTCTCTACAGACAGACCCCGTCTCCAAGTGTAAATACTGCCAGTGTATCCCAGATCGACCAGAGCACAATCATCTATAGCATCTCTAAACCCCTGCATAACTCTTTCCTCCTTGGGCCGACCTCCCAGCTTTTCCGAGTTGGAAACTATCTCGTTAAAATCACCAAAGAAAAAAACGGGTACCTCGACCTCCCTTTTAAGCCTGCGCACCAGCTCCCAAGTCTTGAGCTTGTTTTGTTTATCCGCACAGCCATAAATACCGATAGCCTTCCATTTCCCAAACCTATCCTCATCCACCATGCATTCTACATGTCTTTGTGAGTAACTCAAGATTTCTACATTAGAGTCTTTCCACCAGCATCCCATGCCTCCCGCTCTCCCCATACTGGATATGCATAGTCCATTGGCGCAACCACAACTTCTCTTTACATCCTCTAACTTCGTATCTGCTACCATAGTTTCCATGATGAAACCTATGTTTGGGCTCTCCCTCCAGCACCACGACCGTAGTGATGTCACCTTGTGAGGGTCGCCCATCCCCTGACAATTCCAACTTAGGATTTTCATAGTCCTTCGTGGGGTTGGTCACTACCAACCTCCGCTTGGGCTTTTCCAGCCCTTTCATTTGTTATGACCTCAGTCTCCTGCTGCCTTGCCCTTTTCCCAGTATCAACTTGATATATATGCTCATCAAGTTCCATGTCAACGTTGCCATCGTCTCTGCCCCTTTTACTTGCCACAGATTCCCATTCTACCTCACTTTCCGGAATGCCTAATATAGTGCCTCTGCTCATTTCGTAGACCCATGGTGTGTGCTTCTTCTTCGCCTTTGCTTCTTTTTTCTTTGGATGATGTTTATTTCGTCTCATCTTATTTAATCTGCCATATGCCCTTGTAATCATTGGATCTTCTCTGTAAGAACTCTGTGTGTGGGGGACCTCCTTGTTTCTATTCTTCTTCTCAGTGTGGTGATGATCTGCCCTTGACTCAGTCCCTCCTTCTCCCTCCTCAACCTCCGGTGTCTCCTCCAAGAGAGCAGTGTCCTTCCTAAGGACGAAAAGCTCATCAAGGGAGAATCGAACCCGACCGTCAGATTCTCCAGCCCCTTCCCTCTCAGCCCTCCCCCGATCGCCTGGATGTCCTTCTCCCTCCTCTGACCTACTGTTTCTACCTCTGCCACCCAGACCTGATAGGGTCTTCCCCTTCAAGTGTCCTCAGATGTCCTCTCCCCCCCTCCCGATCCTTCTCATCCGCATGCGATCATTGCAGAGTCTGCCCCATACTCCCATGTTCTTCATCCCCTTCTAGCCACCGTCTCCCCCCCATTGACAAGCCCTCCTTCTCGCTTCCCTTTTCACCCCTTCTAACCCCATGAAAATAACTTGAAACATGAGTACTTAACATAATTAACATGATTACTTGGAGACTCAAGTAAATTGACATGATTGCATGAAAATTGTGTATTTTATCTTGAGTTTATATAGTCACTCTCCTGAATGCACCACAGTTCTCACAATGTCGGTTAAGGCTCACATAATGCTCCCAATAGCTCATAAGTCCAGTTAAGGCTCACTTAAGCATGAGTGAGAGGACTATATTAACATAAAATGATTTTCTTAATTCACTAAACATGATTATCTTGATTTCATGATTCATTAACATAATAGTAATAGATAATGTTCAATTTAGTAATATAAACATGAAAATCATAGAAAACCTAAATTCTTAGCATGAACATAGTTTTCCATAAGCAGTATTGAGTACTAATGTACTTGTAATGTAAATGAGATATTATGAATAAATAAGATAATATAAATCATGAATCCTAATTTAACACTCAGTGTGCATGACCCACTTACCCTAGCTTAAGGAGGTAAAATATTGACGCTCTAAATCCTGATCCAACACCAGTTATCATGTAAGTAGCATAATCATCACTTAATTACATACTATTCACATACATTTAGAGTTTCTAATTGAGATAGGGGGAATTGAATTGGGAAAGCTGGTATGTTCATGGGTCAGGGAGGTTCCTTGTCTCAAAATCTTTCCAATGAGTATTTAAACTTAATTTTGTGACTTCGGAATAAAAAGAATGAATTTTTGAAGTTCTGACCAATTAGGAGGATAGGAACTCAATTAAAATCATTCTAGAAATATAGGGGGAAATAACTAGAAATACCAATTTACCCTCACATGATGCACCTAATATAGGTCACGTGACAGGGCTTAATAGTCACATTTCCATACTTACTGACCATCGCAATGTATCCAAAATGAATAGGGTCAATGGCCACAATACCCATTAAAGAGTAATGTATCAATGAAGGAAAATAGGAGGGGTATGAAGGTAAAACTAGTGTCGGGCATCTTCCCCTTCGTCAACCATGGCATGAACATCATCATTGGATCTTTGAGCTCCAATTCAAGTGTGAAAGTAGGAGATTCTCGGCCACTAGAATGGTCACCATTGGGTTCATCAAGACTTTTACAACTCAAGGACCTAAATAACTAAGGCAGTGGCGTCCCATAGCCCTACATCTAGTCCACACCATGGTTGGAGTGGAAAGTAGATGACCAGGTCGCGACTTGGAGCATAAAATCACAAAGCAAAGGTTGAATGAAACACAAAGGATAAGCAAAGTCAAAGGCCTGGTGGTCTTCTTGCACATGTCGCTCAGTTGCGGGGAAACAATGTGTTAAGCTCAAAAATTGGATTTGAAAGTACAACTTTGAAAGGAAAAAACCAAGGAAAGGGGAATTCGTGAATGGTCTCAGTGAAGCTCTATGCGTCGTTTCCTCCAGTAACTAATTATCTACGGGGCCCAACAACCTCATTGTCGTCGACACAAGAGCTTGAGATAGGGGACCTAGCAAGAAAACAAGGGATCGATTCTAAGCTTTAGTAAAAGGTAGTTCATGGGTGTGAGTAGACTTTTTGTACCTTTAATTGATCAGATCTAGCTTCTCCCTCTATATCAAGCTCGTCTTGCTAGAGAAAGAGATTTGATCAGCAATGAATCCTTGAATATATTCAACCCAAACTAATGATTGAGGAAGGTCAATAGACTTCTGGATTTTCTTTATGGGTGACGATGCTCCAAGAGACTAAGGGTTGTGGCAGATGAATGGTAGTTGCATTGACTGGAGAAGAATGGATTTTGGGCGTTTTCACTAGGAGGACTTAGGGTTTGAGTAGAGGCTCATGGGGTGTGGAATGGCCTCCTAAATCCATTCATGGTAAAAACAAATTAGGAATATGTGGTATGTGGAGGGAGAGAGGGATACTACAGTTTCTTCGTACCAATGGATCCTCGATGCGCAAAATATGTGAGCTAGAAGATGGGGTCATGTCTGTCAGATCTGATCTCAATGGCCCACTGACATTGCATCATCTTAACAGGCGTGTGTCACCTGAATGAAAATATATTGGCCCCAATCTACCTATATCGGTCCAATCAATTGTAATGATCATATCAACAGGTCAATATGTATGGAATTATTCACCTCCTCTTCTAAACACTATTAGACATAGCTAGGATTACTTGATTTACATCAAACTTGAGAGGTTTTCTTATTCAATTATGACAAATCTAAAAATCTAAATAGATTCTAGGTTTGAGCTAGGAAAACATGTGATTTATAACATTAGGTACTTAGGATAATTAATGTATTAATGATTATAAAAAGGTATTTATAATATAAAAATACGTGGAGATCTCTTATTTCTCATTGAATATGCATATACTGAGCAATGGAACATATCACAAACATATACGGGGTAAATTGCAATTCAACCCCTTCCTATCCACTGTTGCATAACTAGGGCTAAGTTGTGCACATAATTGAAGTAATATGTGATAAAATCTTGAACCTACATGTGTAGAACTCATTCTAGAAATTACATCATTAGAAGTAATTAAATTTACAACTAAGAATTATTCGTCATATATATTCCATATTAAAATTCTAGGGATGTTACAATTCTACCCACCTTACATAAATTTCACTTCAAAGTTTTATGCACTAATATGGTAATACCCGCCTTAGGGTTTAACATATATGTACACTAACACCTTAACCATGTCATAAAGACTCAAAATTTTTGCTAATATGTTCTTAATCTGGCATTAGCATGGATATTTATGTCGTGTCTAACATGATTAACAAAAAGAACACATGCATATGCTACTAATAAAACTTGAAAAATGTAGACCATACCTTCGTAATGAACCATGGTAAAAAGTGCTCAAATACCCTTATCCTTATCATAATCTTTAACTCACTAAGACAATTAAGGGGAATTCTCCAATAACTTGCACCAAAGTTCTCATTACACCAAAGTGATCTTTTACCATGGAGAATCACTTATTTAACATTACTTTTTGAAATATACTCTTGTTAACTTTATTGATTCTCATAACTAATCATAAGTGTATTTAACATCTAAACTTGAAATAAATAATGTCTTTTCACTAATTAACTGTATTACATTTAGGTGATTGTCTAATTTAGGTCTTTTGTATTACCCATCTTTATGTAATCCCTAGATATGTGTTTATCAGACACTGTAATATCCCAAAGTTTTGAGAATAATTTAAACTATAGACTGTAGTTTTCCTTAAATAGAAATTGTCGAGGGTCTTAGTGTAAAAATACCATGAAATGAACTTTCTTAAAGGATAATGAAGTAATGAATTTAAAATGAAACTAAAAATAGGTTTTTCTTTTGTATGAGCATTATGTGTTACAATTAACTCAAAAGTATTAATGTTGGTTTTCTTTTATCTCCCCTATTCTTGGAAGTGTTAAAAAGAGATGAAAGAAAAGGAGAAACCGACATGAAATTTGAAATTTAAGGGTATGATTACTTGAATTAGAAGTACTCTTTTCTTTTAAGAAAGTCATTATTATCTGTGTTTCTCTTTCCTCCTCTTTGGATGTGCAAAAATAATGATAATAAACGGCCCTATGTAACTATTTCAAAAATATGGGATGGGTGGCTCCCTTGGACCATAATAAATGACTTCCTTTTTTTCTTGATAATTATTAAATAAATAAATAAAGGAATTTGTAGAAGTAATGAAGAATTGGGGATTAAATAAGAATTATGTAGAATTGGTGATTAAATAAGAATTATGTAGACATTTCTAGATATGAACGACTTCCAAACTATTGGTATGTCTGCGGCAAACTGGACCATGTCGATCGTGACTGTCCCAAGGATGACGATGACGGAATAGTACAGAAAGGGTGGGGAGCCTGGCTAAGGGCATCCCCGCATAAGGTAAGGGTATCGTTAATAGAGGAGTTGTATGGACCGAGATCCTTGAAGAAAACTCTCTAATTCCATGTAAATCCTAGAACTGGGGGAGGTGGAAACTCCAGCGTCGAGGCACGAAGGGCAGAGTTTCGGGAGGAGGTACTGTCCCAGAAACAGCAAGAGGGCGAGATAGCAAAAGTTGCAGATAAACCAGGGCAATCCATGACTACGGGAACCCATGAGCAATGTGACAAATCCGTGAGAGCAGATACTCGGGCGGCAGCTCTGGGGCGGCAGAGTGATCAAAGCAGGGCAGATGATTGCAAGATCATCTCCTTCCACGACATGACGAGCAAGCAGGTACCAGCGCAAGAGGCAAAGGAGAACGGCGGGGATGACACCCAGGAGGAAGCAGACTCTATGAGGGCAAGACAGCCGCAAGTTACGGGAGGTGAAGGACGTTCAAGAGATACTACCATCAGTAGTATCTTTGCAGGTCTCATGACAGTTCTGGAAAGACAACAGGAGGGTGGAGAGCATGTGAACCCAGCGGAAGCAATTATGGCGGGACTAGCCTTTAACAATGGGGCACATGAAAGTTCAAGACATACTTGAGGACAAAAGCTGAGGAAGAATGCAAAAGATCAAGCGGGGGCCAAGCTGCCAAGCCGAACAAATGAGAAGAAAAGGAAAATAAATATCAAGAGGAGGTCAGAGCGGATAAAAATGGTATCCGGTGAGGAGGAGTACCAGAACATGTTGTAGATGGGAAAAAGGAACAGAGATGCTGATACTGTGACTGATATGGATATAGACCTGGAGCACATTTTTGATAAAAAAAAACAGTCAATCTAGAAAGGCATGGAAGGAGAGATCGTGAACCAACCACTTCTACAAGTAGCGGGTCCTGGCACGTACCAGACTCGTGAACAATAATGAAAATTTTTAGTTAGAACTGTCGAGGTATGGGCAAACTCGACAGTAGAAGAGCTCTCCGAACATGGTGCTGGAGAGAGAGCCCAAACATGGTCTTCCTCTCGGAAACCATGATTGCTGACACAAAACTAGAAGAGGCAAAGCGTTTTTGTGGCTTTACTGAGGGAATTTGTCTGTCTAGTAGTGGGAGATCGGGTGGCATGGGCCTCTGGTGGAAGGATGTTGATGTTGACATTGTAAACTACTCGAATCATCACATTGAGTGTTGGGTGACAGAAGGGTCAAATAAGTCTAGATGGAAAGTAGTGGCGATTTATGGATGGGCTGAGCAGCAGGAAAAGTACCGCACATGGGATCTTATGAGACATATCATGAGAGGATCAGAGAGTCCAACAGTTATGTTCGGTGACTTTAATCAAATCTTGTCCAATGAAGAAAAGTGGGGTGGTCCCCCTAGATCTGAGAAGTGGATCCAAGATTTCCGTGACACTCTAGACGACTATGCTCTTTTTGATCTGGGATATTCAGGAAGACCGTACACTTGGGAAAAAGGCAAATCTATTGATAGCTTGGTGAGGGAGAGGCTGGACAGGGCCCTGGCTACTTACGAATGGAGAGCTTTGTTCTCTTCGTGTAAGGTTATACATCTTCCCTTCTACCAATCCGATCACTCGCCCATTATTATTACAGCTGACAGAAATGTGGAAAAGAAGAAAAAAAGACAACACTATTTTCGCTTTGATCCTATGTGGGTGAACGAGGAAGGGTGTACCGAGATCATTCAAAATGCGTGGAAAGATCACTACCAAGGAGGTTTGACTAATATGCTTGAAGGATGTGGCGAAATACTTGATCGCTGGGCAATGCAGCATTTCGGAAATATCAGGAAAAAAATTAAAAGAGACTGAAAAACTCCTAGCAGATGAGCAAGAAAAACCACCAGATAATGAGGTGCTGGAAAATTGCAAAAAACTGGCCCAAGATCTTCAGATGTGGCATAAACGAGATGAGGAGTATTGGTGTGTGCGAGCACGGGTGAACGAAATGAAGTCGGGAGATAGGAATACGACGTACTTTCATCATAAAGCATCTCATAGAAAGAAAAGAAATCAGATCGACCAGTTGCTTGACAAGAATGATATTCTACGTTCTGAGGAAGAGGATATGCAGGTTGTTGTCTTAGACTTTTTCGATGAGCTGTTTACCACTAGTTCGCCAATTTTCATGGAGGAAGCAGTTAGAGTCCTAGAAAGGAAGGTGAATTCAGCTATGAATGATGTTCTGGAGAAGGATATTACTGATGAGGAAATCAAGGTTGCTCTAGCTGGGATGCATCCAAATAAAGCGTCGGGGCCAGATGGTATGAAACCTTTATTTTTTCAGCAATACTGGAAGATAGTGGGTGAGGACATAGCTAGCTATATCAAAGGGTGGTGGAAAGGAAATGAGGATATTGGGAAAGTAAATTTTACTTTAGTGGTGTTGATCCCAAAAGTGGAAAAACCAAAGAGCATTTCTGAATATAGACCCATTAGCTTGTGTAATGTGGTGTAATAAATTGCTGCAAAAGTAATGGCCAACCGACTCAAACCTATGATGGATGTGCTGATTTCTAAAAATCAAAGTGCTTTTATTCCAGGGAGGATGATCACAGATAATGTGTTAGTTGCGTTTGAAGAGATTCACAAAATGAAGACAGAAAAAAAAAAAAAAAGAAGGGCAACATAGCGTTGAAGCTTGATATGTCAAAAGCTTATGACAGGGTGGTGTGGAACTTCCTAGATCTTGTCCAAGAAAAAATGGGTTTTGGTGGAGTTTGGAGGGAAAAAATAAAGGATTGTATTTCTTCTGTGAGTTTCTCTTTTGCCATCAACGGGTACCGATCCAGGACGATACTACCATCCTGAGGCCTAAGACAAGGTGACCCTCTCTCCCCTTATTTATTTATTCTTTGTGCAGAAGCTTTCTCTACTTCTATTTCCTTAGCTATGAGAGAAAAGATTATTAGGGGGGTAAAGGTCAGCAGACAAGGACCGCCCATCTCTCATCTTTTCTTTACAGATGATAGCATCCTTTTTGCTAAAGCAACTAAAGAAGAATGCCTGAAAATAGCTAATTTAATTAGCCAGTACGAACAGGCATCGGGTCAAAGAATAAACTTATCCAAAACTGAAGTTGTTTTCAGTAAGGGAGTCACGTTCCACAAGAAAGGGGAGCTACGCGATCTTCTCAAGGTAAAAGAGGTTGAACGACACGCGAAATACCTGGGCCTACCAGGAGTAGTTGGGAGGTCAAAGAAGCAGGTTTTCAGCTATATCAAAGAGAGAGTGTGGAAAAAGCTACAGGGGTGGAAAGAAAAATTTTTGTCCAAGCCCGGGAAAAGAGGTGCTCATAAAGGTGGTGATCAAAGCTATCCCAATGTATGTCATGAACATCTTTTTATTACCGGTGGGCCTTATTGATGAGACACAAAGTTGCATAGTCAGATTTTGGTGGGGTGCAAAAAACTATGAGCGGAAAATTACATGGCTGAGTTGGGATGCGCTATGTAAACCAAAAAGAGCAGGCGGTTTGGGTTTTAGAGATTTACATGCTTTCAACCAGGCTATGTTAGCAAAACAAGCATGGAGACTTCTAACAAGGACAGATACTCTTGCTCACAAAGTTCTCAAAGCTCGGTATTTCCAGAGGTCCTTGTTCCTAGATTCTTGTAGGGGCCATAATTCGAGCTTTACTTGGAGGAGTATTTGGGGTGCCAAAGCAATTTTAGTGGAAGGCATAAACTGGCGTGTGGGAAATGGAAGATCAGTAAATATTTGGACGGATAGGTGGATACAAGCACAACAAAAAAAGCATTCAGGAATCCCACCCCCTTCTCATAAAATCGTATGAGTTTGTCCATGAACTCATAGATGCGGAGGTAGGGGGTTGGGATACACACATCATTGCAGAGGCATTCCCACCAAATATGCAAGCTAGTATTCTTGCCACAGCGATTAGCAGCCGAATCCCCGAAGATATTCTGATGTGGTGGCCAAATGAAAAAGGATTTTTCTCGGTAAAATCAGCCTATTTGATTTGTTTCTTGGGAAAAGATTATTTCATCAGAACTCGCATTGCCAATAGGGATGAAGTCTGGAAAATAGTTTGGAAATCTCAATTACCTCCTAAAGTCTCACACTTCTTATGGCGAGCTTGCACGGGTGGCTTGGCTACAAAAGGTAGACTCTGGGACAGGCATTGTACCTCAGACGGTAGTTGCACAAGATGCAATGAGCCAAAGGAAACAATTATCCACGCACTGTTTGAATGCCCAGCAGCGCGAGATATCTGGCTGAGACAACACACTCTTCTGTGATTACAGGATATAGTTGGAAAACAATCAGCGGAAGTGGAATTGCATTTACATGATAGCCTGGAGTTTATAGACTTTATGAAAGCAGTGGGAACAATGTGGGCGTTATGGACTTTCAGAAACAAATACATTTTTGGTAATAATGAAACTCAATCGGAAAGCTTCATGGCAGACTTTAGCCGCTTTAATGGAGGAACACAAAACGTTGACAAGGAAAGCATGAAAGACACTACTACCTGGACTAGGCCACAGCTAGGAAGAGTAAAACTAAATTGTGACGTAGCTCTGGGGCAGAATGGTCTGATCAGTATGGGGGGAGCAATAAGGGATGCATATGGCAAGCTACTGGCGGTGGTAGCTGAAAGAGGGCAATGTTCTGGTGATGTCAAATCTGTAGAAGCTCAGGTGGTGCATGCTACAGTGAAGCTAGCGGCAGCATGGGGCTTCAGCTCTGCTGAGGTGGAGTCTGACTCCAAGACTTTAATCGTTTCCTTGCTCAAATCTGACAGGAGGAGGGATCTCCTGGGTCTTATAGTCGACGACATTAAGTCTGTAGTCTCCATGTTTTCTTTCTGTTCTTTTTCCTTTGTCAAACGTCACTGTAATAGGTTGGCCCATGAAGTTGCTAAAGGTGCTTTACATGGCACGGTTAGTTCTTCCATGGATCCGCTCTTTTTTCCGAACTCTCTGAAGAATGTAGCAAATTCTGATTTGCAATAATAAGATGGTCTTTGCTTTCAAAAAAAATGTAGACATTTCTAGAAAAGGGTAGGTTGAGAGTAAGCAATGAGCATAATTCGATCCTAACTTGCACCCAAAGGTAATATATACTAAAATTAGATATATTGCCAAGTTTGGATGGGAAAAGGAATTAATTGATGCCTTAAATGAATCAAATAAGTCGATTACTTAAGGGTCAAGAAAATGCTATCTAACTTTAGTATTTTCGCCCCAAATTCCTCCCATACATATATTTAAGTGTAAAATACTTTCCCTTAAAATTTGGATTCAATTGGTTATAAGGAGAGGAAGTTATGCATTAATTACTTTTTCCTAATGTGAGAGGGTTATGTGAGCAATATATTATATGTCACGCAATTACTTTTCAATTAGGATCCTTGGTCCCGGCACATGTGATTTTATGTGAATCTCAGCCATTTTATTAAAGATTGAATGATGGGGAACCCATCCTCTAGCTCGTGACAAATAGGGAAACTTGAGAACAGTAAAAATGTTTGTCTTTTCAAATATATCTCATACCCTGATCAATATGCACACTTGGAAATCTCCCCAATGAGTTATAGAGATCATTACAAACAAGAAACACCCTAGTTCCACTGACTTTAGTAAATAATCATTGCTTTCCCCAATTCTCACCATGAACGGTTCATGTCCTGAGAAAGTACGACTATAAAAGATGGACTCGCATCCCCTGTGAGACCCTTACTTTGTCTGTGAGGTTCAATTAGATCATAGACTCTCTCTTCTCTACCTCCAATTTACCTTCTAACCCTACCTCTCATCTCCCTATTTCACCTCCACGAGCATTGAAGAACCTCCTCTCCATTCTCGCTGCTCTAATTAGTCACTGCCAAGTTACCCTTCTACCCTCCGTTCTACTACTGAGATGCAAGGTTATTCCTGAGCTTCGGAATTTTTCCTCACCTAGCCTCGCGATCCTGGACCTCTGACCTGGCTTGGGCCGGTTGGCTCACCTTGGCCTAGTAATCCGCCCATGTGGAGAGCTCCTATTGGCCCAAAGGTATTTATTTTATGAAAATGCTAGTAAATCATAGGATTATCCAATGATGGAAAGTTATATATGAAAATTTATCAAAACAAATACAAGGAGTTCAATAAGAATACTTTCATAGCCTGATTTTCATCCTAACTCCAAAAGTGTATAAAAGTGCTATCTTTAATGTGATTTCATATGTGAAAAACCCTAATTACATAAGATTAAAGAAATCAATGATCATAACTTGTTGGAGGGAGTGCCACCCCTGGCTCTTTCCTCCCCCTGGCATTTGTATTTCCACGGTGAGGTTTTGTAGGTTGTTTCTAGATGTGGCTCTCTGGATAAAAGTAGTGAGTTGAGTCCTAATCGATGGGTCCTTCTTGGCCTCGGCTGCCTGGAGAAGTGGGTCGACATTTTTGTATTGCGCAGAAACGGATCTGGCGTTTGTTCGACATTGTCGACTTCGTTGACTCCTACCAGTTCAAGAGAGACTGCTGGAGTGAAGTTGTTCCTACCAAGATCTGGGGCTTCGGGCGCACTCGATACATCATCGCAGGTGAAGAAGGGTTTCCTCGCCCTTATTCTCAGGCACCCCTTCTTCCGAGCTGAGACCTGGGCGTCTAGGGGGCTGAAGTTTTTCCCTTCGGTTTTGACTTCGGTTCCTCCTTTGGTGTATTTGGAGGTTGACGGGATTCTCTCTAGTCGGCTTGGGATCCCTTCTATGGTCCGCCTAGTGGTGCCCCATCTGATGACTGGTCCTGGAGGTGGTGCCTCATAGTACCGGTTTCCTTTCCCGACTCAATTTCTAGGGATGATTGGCAGATGGTTCCTTCCATTGGGGACTTGAAGCGTCAGCATATGGCAAAGGGATGTGTGTGCTCTGTTGCTCATTGGCAGTCTGAGTTACTCTGGTGCTGGTGTTGTGCAAGCCTTGTTTCCCGACGGCTCCTAGCACTAGATGATCATGCGCGATGCTGAGTTATTGGGGGGCTCTCCTCCTCGGTGCCCTCTGCTGCTGCACAAAGGAACCCCCCGTCAGGTGCTTGATCTGCGGATTCTAGGCTTCCTGATGCGTGGGTGAATCTCTGCTTTCCACTGAGTTGTTCCTTGACAGGTGTGCTTCTCGTGGGCAAGGGAATGACTGAGTTGAAGAGGTAATGGGAAGAGGCTGCGGCCTCCTTGAATTTCCATCTTCTTGGGATAGACAAGTGGTAGTCCAGGACACCTTTATTGTGGAATACAGATCACAAAACAAGATCTACTTAAGAAGAAGCGTTCATTAACATCGGATTACCAAAAATCACTAAAAATTAAAACCATTTTACAGAGAGATCCACACATAGGAAAACTCTTTCATAAAGAACTGAAGTAATTTAATTATATACTAGTTCACAAGTACATTTCATGTATCATCTTTTTCTAAGAATTACAAGCATCAACTGCCCTGTTAAACTATACACAGGCAGTATAAATCTTGAGGCACTAAGCCAAAATCTTAACAGCACTAACTATTACTCTGAGGACTTGAGAGTACAAAGATGACACATAGGACTTTCTATACATATATACAAGATGTGACAACCAGTGTTTCCACCTGAGAAATCACTGCCATTCTCTTCTACTACTGCTATTGTTGTCCTTCACCTACTGAAGGATTCTTGCCTCCTCGTCCGCGTCCACCTAAAAATGTGGATCCCACGGGGGTGAGACAATTGTAAATTGCCCCAGTAAGAGATATAACTCTCCGCCAAAACATTATTATTGCAGTTTAATTGAATACAACTATGCATAGGGATTATATATTCAACAGCAGATAGATCAATGTCTAAATAGATTAGAGTAGTATTCTTATTCAAAACATTTCAACTATAACTTGATAAATCAGCATGATACTTATTCGATGAGGAATTAAAGTACATATATAGCATTTATCCTTCTAGGATATACTAAGCAGAGTAACATCAACCTTCTCGGACAGTACGAGATTATATGGTAGAGACGTCATGTGTCAAACTGCAATTATCTTTCCAGGGTATATTGGCATCTTCGCTATAGAGTTATAGCTGCAGCATATACTCTCTTCAGGCTTAGATCACACAGCTAATGCCTGGTATTGTATTGTACAGACATGGCCTATATCCATACTCTTTTCAGGGTTATGGCACACAACCTATCTTGTACATAGATGATAACACACAGTCAACCCTACGGGGTATAAGGATATAATTAGTCAATTACCCCCTACATATTCAAAAATATGTGTTCCGAGTTATGCCGCAGAGCAACCCGTTTTAGCATCCAGTAAATTATGACACTGATGGGTCTATGGTCAGGGCAACTACATAATATGATATCACTTGATTAATTAAGTGTATGAACATATTCTTTTAGCATCAAACAAGTTTCCAAACATTAAATATTATGGAAATTGCTACAAAGAATGGGTAATACTTTCATCAAGTATTGTTCAACTCTTTAATAAAGTATTGGGATCTTAATCCCTCATCTCAACAGATACATTTCCATTTCTTAACAAGTTCATCATCATGATTATGGAATATGCGTATTCAAACCCTCAGTTCATCATAGAATACTTGTTACCACTTATCAGGTAACTTAATAACTTCAGGTCATCTGACCAAGGTAATCATGATTCTTGCTACACAAGCATTCTACATAGCTCACAAAGCTTATTTCACCTCTTGTTACCTCTTAGTAGGAAACAAGGCATATTATGGTTCTTTAACAACTTTAATAAAAGAAACATCATAGCTCATACCTGGCTATATTTATCTACTCATAATACCTTCATGGTTAGTACTTCATGATAACAGTTATAATGCTTACATATCAGCAACATGCAACACAAAGTAATACCACTATTCCCATTTTAGGGTTATAATTTCTCTTACATATCATCACCCTCCATTAGGGTTTTCCATAAATAACCATTTAGGTTCTTAAGATCATATTATTAATGATCAAGCCCTATTTCATTGCTTCACACAGCTAGGAGCCAACATTGATAACATAAGCATTTAATCATGCTTATTTATTCTCATCACTTATCATTGAATTCATTATCAACACAAGGTATAAGTTCCTCTCTCCACTTTACCATAAAATGATTACATCATACTTTATTGTTTTGTCTTAATCTTTTCATAAGGCATGTTAGCCTACACTTATCAAAGTGCATTACTTCTCAATGTAACAATTGACATGACACACTTCATGTGTTACTTATCCAAGCATATTGGATTTAGAATACATCAAGTGGTATCCATCTTGAGGTGCTGGGAATGATATTTATCATGTCTCGATGTATCGCTTCCCTCATCACCTTTATCTTACTTGAGTTCATTAACTTATCTTGTATTAGGGTATTTCCCATCCTAATACTTTATGCACCAGTTCATCACATTTATCATGTAATGTATTGGTCATAAGTCACTTATTTAGAATTGCAACCATTACTAATGATATGGACTCATCTTTAAGTTAAGGCAATATTGATATAAGGCCATCCATTACCAATCCCTTTAGGTGTTTCACCTATTAATAAATTAGTCACTATCCCATTATTAGGAATAGGGTTTACATCCTATATTAGGGTTTCACATATTGTCACCCTACATTAGGATTTCACATAACATCATCCTTATATTAGAATTTCACATAGCATTACCTGAAATTAGGGTTTCTCAACCCATAGCTCAAAATTGGGGTTATGGTTTATCTTCATATTGTCCAAGATTAGGGTTCATACACTATTAACCCAAAATTAGGGTTTTACATACCTTCACCCTATATCAGGGTTAGGATTTCATATCAAGGTTTCACATATCAATGCATACCATCACTTTGGGTTAGAGTTTCACATCACATCATTGCATTAGGGTTTCACTTGACATCACCATCAATTAGGGTTTCACCTAACATTACCATTAATTGGGATTTCTCACATCATCACCCTAGATTAGGGTTACACCAAGCATTGCCCTAAATTAGGGTTGGGGTTCATCAAACTTCTTAATTAGGGTTTCATGATCTCTTTATCAAGGATCATACCCTAATTACATATTCTATTTATTTTGAATGTGTTGAGGCTGGATTGCTACATGATTATTATACATGTATGAATTTCTCTCTCTCATCCTCTCTAGGATGTTCATTACTCAAATCTTGATTAGATTGAGTCAATCCTCTATTCAAATACATACATTTAGGGTTAGCATAGTGTATTGAGTTATTGCTTCCATAAGCATCAAAGGTTAACCCCTCTAAGGGTACCAATCATCTAAGTACATTAGGTATTCAACCATTGTACTTATCTATGATAATCATCATTATCAATCATGGGATCAACTAATCTTTCATCATTTTAAGTCTTCAGTTAATTTTGTATATGTTGAACCTCCATTCGGTTTTGACCTTTGAATCTCCAAACGGTTTGAAGTCAATTGCCCTCCAAATGGTTTTGAAACTATTTGGGCATCTAGGGTTAAGAACATTTGCCCTCCAAATGGTTTTGAAACCGTTTGGGCACTTAACATTAGAAACCGTTTGAACAATTCATCACTAAGATCGATTGGACAAACCAATAATTGAAACCGTTTGAAAATTGAAACCGCTTGGTCATTCAAACGGTTTTGAAACCATTTGATTCCAAATGGTCTCGAAACTGTTTGGACTCAAACGGTCTTAAGACCGTTTGGTCCAAAACATCTTGAAACCGAATGAATCATAATGAGGTTTTCATTAACCAATCGATTTAGGGTTACCAACAATGAACCATCCATCAATGGGATCTTCAACTAACAACCCTTGGATTTCCATTTATCATCATATCTCTTGAACACCAAATGGTCTTGAGACCGTTTGCATCCAAATGGTCTTGAGACCGTTTGGTCACCAAATGGTCTTAAGACCGTTTGGGCCAATCAACCCTTAGTTTGATTCAATTCAATTAGGGATTCAACACTCAACCTGATTAGGGTTTGCAATTGATGGAACATTCATAATTGGAACCATTAAGATCAAATCAATTGTAACCAATGGATCAACCTTCAACTATATCATCACCTGAATGGGAAATGAAGTGTTTATAAAGGAATTTCAAGGAGAGAGAAAGTTGAAAAGCAATCCTTCAACTCCCCAAATTGGTACCACTTAACCCCCTCTACTCCTTGCATACGAAGGCATCCTCATTTGCCTTGAATTATTCTTCATTATCCACAATTAAAGGAAAATTCAAATAAGCACCTTAATTCATATAATAATAATAATATCCATATTTTTAGTGGATATTACTTTTTAGTTAACTAATGTGAGTGGGCTCTCCACTCACTTAGGATATTTTGTGGCCTTTGCAACGCACAAGGACGTTCACACTTATGAAAATTCAACCATCTCAATTTTAGTTGAAGGGCACTTCAATTAATATATTTATTCTTGCATTAAATTGAAGTAAAGTTCCATTTATGCTTAAATCTTGATTATTTTAATATCAAGATTCTCTCTCTTCCAAAATGATTCAAATGAGGTGCCCCTCTCAAATTATTTTCTATAAATGATGCCAAGAATCATGAGGGACCCTCTTGAAGTGCTATTTTTCATATTGAACCCTAGGTTTTGGGTAAACTGCACATTACACCAAAACTAGGTTTTAATGCACAAAGATTGCTCAGCAAGCTCTATCTTGGTGCTCAAGCTTGTGGAAGCCATACCACTACATCATACTCATTCCTATGATGCTTAAACATCTAAAGAACATTTTATCCTGTACAATTTGCAAGTTAACCCCTCAACTTGGGTAATTTGCACTTTAGTCCAAAACAGACAAAACATTGTTTCAACATTATTCAAAAAGGACTAAATAGAAATAAAAGTTCCTCATGAGCCTTAATTACTTTTCAAAAGATAAGAGAAAGCATATAATCAAACTCATTAAGCAAAATATCTAGGGTTAACACATAACCCAGGTTAGGGATGTTACAAATTATCCACCCCTAACAAGGATTTCATCCCCGAAATCCCAAGAAAAGGAAGATAGTTGTTACTCATGTCATCATATCTCTAGATAGCATCTCAATGTCATAGAGATTGCATAAAGTTGTGTCCATTGCCAGGTTCTCCTACTCAGACTTATCATTTGAATCTATCATACAAAGCCTATATTCGATTGCCATGTCCCTGAAGGAAAGGATACAAGGAACAGATTCCTTTTATCATCCCCTCATTCCCCAGGGTTATTTATCAAACAAGACACATGTATTTAGTTGAGGAAACCCACTTAGCAACTCTTATTTAGTTGGGAAAGTTCACTTAGAAATCCCTATATAGTTGGCAAAGTTCACTTAGCAATCCCTATTTAGTTGGGAAAGTTCACTTAGCAATCCCTATATAGTTGGGAAAGTTCACTTAGCAATCCCTATATAGTTGGGAAAGTTCACTTAGAAATCCCTATATAGTTGGGAAAGTTCACTTAGCAATCCCTATATAGTTGGGAAAGTTCACTTAGCAATCCCTATATAGTTGGGAAAGTTCACTTAGCAATCCCTATTTTGTTCATTCCTTTCTTTATTATTATCTAACATGTTCATGAACATTTTGTGGTTTTATCACATTTCCCATTTCCACATCATGGGAAAAGATCTTTGTTATTCACACATGCTTTATCAGACAGGGATCATCTCCCTTGTTCTTATTCTCATTTCATGAGGATCATATTCTTTTTCTCCCTCATGCACACAGATTGATCTGAAATTATCTCAGATTCCTCTTTTTCATACTTAGGATGTGATACAATTATCCATACCATATTTTCAGTTTCATTATACTCATTAGATTGTCTCAGAATGACTACTTGATCAGATTAATAAAAAAGATAACAATCTAAGAGTTCCATACTTACCCTATCCCCAATAATTATATACCTGGCCAGGGTATACATGTACTGAGATTAGGTGGCATGCACTTTATGTACCATTATGTTCCTTACTTTTTGTATCATCATCATCACATTATTTAACATTCCTGGAGTTCCTCCAGGTACCACATGTATACCTCTTCCTTTTTCACACAGATAAGAGAAATTATAAAGCATTTAAAAGAATGTTGAACAAAATATAAATCCTCATCTTCCTTGTGTCCTCATAGGACTAATCAAAGGAAGCTCAAAACAACTACTTTATTATTTTTAACACATAGAATCATGAAATGAAATATCAGAATGAATCTATTTCATCTGACCTGCCTCATCTCACGGTTTGTTTACTGCCGCAGGTTGATTTTTTTTTCATAGAATCTTACTGTTGCCTGATGTTGACTTTGTGCTTTATTGATTAATACCGTTGATCTTTCCTAGGACGTCTGTCCACATCCTCGAATACCACTAGAAAACTATTTCCTTTGATGACCTTGATGTTTCTACCTCAGTGGTTGGGTTACCATTGGGTTTTCAACTGGACAATCTCTTACTAGATGTCCTACCTGCCTACACCGGTAATAGGTTCTAATCTCTCGATATAGTCTAAAAGGTCCTTTACCCTTTTCGGGTAGCCCTTTACCTAGTGCATTAGACCTTGGTTGTACCGATGGTACCAAATGCTTCCCCTTTTTGGAACTACTAGGCCTCTGATCCTGAGTTTGGATAAGCCTTTTCTTAATTCTTTCCTTATTATCCTTCTTTGGACAGTCTTTACTGATATGTCCAGGCTGCCTACACCTATGACAAATCCTGACTTCAGGTTGTGACATATTCATTTCATCATTATTCATTGTTCCAACGTGCTGATGTTGAGAAAGAATGTTATCGGAATCCAAGACTTCATTATTGAGGGTTGGTAATCTGGGTTGTATTACTAATGCACGATCCATTATATGCATCACAACTATCCTAAATTTCCCAAACAGAGCATGGAAAGTTGGGTTCTCTATCATGGCTGGGTCAAACTGGGGATGTTCAGGTTCTTATCCCTCCCTAATATGGTCACTGCACCTCTTCCTGGTGCAGCAACACTACTTTTAGTAGTATGTTCTTCATATGATCTAGACATCTTTAAGTTCTTCTTCTCCTATATGAGTAGGAGACACTTATCATATACACTGGAAGACACTAGAACATACTCAACAACCTTATTCCTATGTCTCTGTAGACTCAGCGAACCTAGAACTCTGATACCACTAAATTGTGGCATACATATCACAAAACAAGATCTACTTAAGCGGAAGCGTTCGTTAGCAGCGGCTTACCGAAAATCACTAAAAATTAAAACCATTTTATAGAGAGATCCACACATAGGAAAACTCTTTCATAAAGAACTGAAGTAATTTAATTACATACTAGTTCACAAGTACATGTCATGTATCATCTTTTTCTGAGAATTACAAGCATAAATTGCCCTGTTAAACTATACACAGGCAGTATAAATCTCGAGGCACTAAACCAAAATCTCAAAAGCACTAACTATTACTCCGAGGACCTGAGAGTATAGAGATGACACATAGGACTTTCTATACATATATACAAGATGTGACAGCCAGTGTTTCCACCTGAGAAATCACTGTCGTTCTCTTCTACTGCTGCTATTGCTATCCTTCACCTACTGAAAGATTCCTGCCTCCTTGTCCGCATCCACCTAAAAATGTGGATCTCACGGGGGTGAGACAATTGTAAATTGCCCCAGCGAGAGATATAACTCTCTGCCAAAACATTATTATTGTAGTTTAATTGAATACAACTACGCAGAGGGATTATATATTCAACAGCAGATAGATCAATGTCTAAATAAATTAGGGCAATATTCTTATTCAAAGCATTTCAGCTATAACTTGATATATCAACAGGATACTTATTCGATGAGGAATTAAAGTACATGTATAGCATTTATCCTTCTAGGATATACTAAGCAGAGTAACATCAACCTTCTCAGTCAGTACGAGATTATATGGAAGAGACGTCATGTGTCAAATTGCAATTAGCTTCCTAGGGTATATTGGCATCTTCGCTATAGAGTTATAGCCGCAGCATATACTCTTTGCAGGCTTACATCACACAGCTAATGCATGGTATTGTATTGTAGAGTCATGTCATGTAGCCATACTCTTTTCAGGGTTATGGCACACAGCCTATCATGTACATAGATGATAACACACAATCAACCCTATGGGGCATAAGGATATAATTACTCAATTACCCCCTACATATTCAAAAATATGTGTTCCGAGTTATGTCGTGGAGCAACCCATTTCAACATCCAGTAAATTCTGATGTTGATGGATCTATGGTCAGGGAAACTACATAATATGATATCACTTGATTAATTAAGTGTATTACCATGTTCTTTTAGCATCAAACAAGTTTCCAAACATTAATTATTATGGCAATTGCTACAAAGAATGGGTAATACTTTCATCAAGTATTGTTCAACTCTTTAATAAAGTATTGGGATCTTAATCCCTCATCTCATCAGATACATTTCCATTTCTTAACAAGTTCATCATAATGATTATGGAATATGGGTATTCAAACCCTCAGTTCATCATAGAATACTTGTTACCACTTATCAGGTAACTTTATAACTGCAGGTCATCTGACCAAGGTAATCATGATTCTTGCTACACAAGCATTCTACATAGCTCACAAAGCTTATTTCACCTCTTGTTACCTCTTCTTAGTAGGCAACAAGGCATATTATGGCTCTTTAACAACTTTAATAAAAGAAACATCATAGCTCATACCTGGCTATATTCATCTACTCATGATACCTGCATGGTTAGTACTTCATGATAATAGTTATAATGCTTACATATCAGCACCAAGCAACACAAAGTAATACCACTATTCCCTTTTTAGGGTTAGGATTTCTCTTACATATCATCACCATGCATTAGGGTTTTCCACAAATAACCATTTAGGTTCTTAAGATCATATTATTAATGATCAAGCCCTATTTCATTGTTTCACACAGCTAGGAGCCAACATTGATAACATAAGCATTTAATCATGCTTATTTATTCTCATCACTTATCATTGAATGCATTATCAACACAAGGTATAAGTTCCTCTCTCCACTTTACCAGAAGATGATTACATTATACTTTATAGTTTTGGCTTAACCTTTTCATAAGGCATATTAGCCTACACTTATCAAAGTGCATTACTTCTCAATGTAACAATTGACATGACACACTTCATGTGTTACTTATCCAAGCATATTGGATTTAGAATACATCGAGGTGTATCCATCTTGAGGTGCTGGGAATGATATTTATCATGTCTTGATGTATCGCTTCCCTTACCACCTTTATCTTACTTGAGTTCATTAACTTATCTTGTATTAGGGTATTTCCCATCCTAATACTTTATGCACCAGTTCATCGCATTTATCATGTAATGTATTGGTCATAAGTCACTTATTTAGAATATGCAACCATTACTAATGATATGGGCTCGTCTTTATGTTAAGGCAATATTGATATAAGGCCATCCATTACCAATCCCTTTAGGTGTTTCACCTGTCAATAAATTAATCACTATTCCATTATTAGGAATAGGGTTTCCTATCTTTATCAACTTGGGTTTACATAACATCATCCTATATAAGGGTTTCACATATCGTCACCCTACATTAGGATTTCTCATAACATCATCCTAATATTAGAATTTCACATAGCATTACCTAAAATTAGCATTTCTCAACCCATGGCCCAAAATTGGGGTTATGGTTTATCTTCATATTGTCCAACATTAGGGTGCATATACTATTAACCCAAAATTAGGGTTTTACATACCTTCACCCTATATCAGGGTTAGGATTTCATATCAAGGTTTCACATATCAATGCATACCATCACTTTGGGTTATAGTTTCACATCACATCATTGCATTAGGGTTTCACTTGACATCACCATCAATTAGGGTTTCACATAACATTACCCTTAATTGGGATTTCTCACATCATCACCCTAGATTAGGGTTACACCAAGCATTGCCCTAAATTAGGGTTGGGGTTCATCAACCTTCTGAATTAGGGTTTCATGATCTCTTTATCAAGGATCATACCCTAATTACATATTCTATTTATTTTGAATGTGTTGAGGTTGGATTGCTACATGATTATTATACATGTATGAATTTCTCTCTCTCTCATCCTCTCTAGGATATTAATTACTCAAATCTTGATTAGATTGAGTCAATCCTTTATTCAAATACATACATTTAGGGTTAGCATAGTGTATTGAGTTATTGCTTTCATAAGCATCAAAGATTAACCCCTCTAAGGGTACCAATCATCTAAGTACATTAGGGATTCAACCATTGTACGTATCTTTGATAATCATCATTATCAATCATGGGATCAACTGATCTTTCATCATTTTAAGTCTTCAGTCAATTTTGTATATGTTGAACCTCCATTCGGTTTTGACCTTTGAATCTCCAAACAGTTTGAAGTCAATTGCCCTCCAAACGGTTTTGAAACTGTTTGGGCATCTAGGGTTAAGACCATTTTCCCTCCAAACGGTTTTGAAACCGTTTGAGCACTTAACATTAGAAATAGTTTGAACAATTCATCACTAAGATCGATTGGACAAACCAATAATTGAAACCGTTTGAAAATTGAAACCGCTTGGTCATTCAAACGGTTTTGAAACCATTTGATTCCAAACGGTCTCAAAACTGTTTGGACTCAAACAGTCTCAAGACCGTTTGGTCCAAAACATCTTGAAACCGAATGAAACATAATGGGATTTTCATTAACCAATCGATTTAGGGTTACCAACAATGAACCATCCATCAATGGGATCTTCAACTAATGGTCCTTGGATTTCCCTTTATCATCATAGCTCTTGACCACCAAACGGTCTTGAGACCGTTTGGACCAATCAGCCCTTAGTTTGATTCAATTCAATTAGGGATTCAACACTCAACCCGATTAGGGTTTGCAATTGATGGAACATTCACAATCGGAACCATTAATATCAAATCAATTGTAACCAGTGGATCAATCTTCAACTATATCATCACTTGTCCTCCAAACAGTCTAAGACCGTTTGATTCGAAATGGTCTTCAGACCGTTTGAGTCCAAACGGTCTTGAAACCGTTTGCTTTAGATATTATTGAGGTGTGTTCTTGGGATGATGTCATAATCATCAAGCTATGTTTCTTCAAAACATTCTATGATTTTCATGGTGATTTCATCAATCAACCAAATAGATTTTCAAGAATAAAGAAAGAATCAACAATTGATAAAGATATGAAATCAATAATAACATTCAAGGGTTCAAGTTATATAACCCGCCTTCAAAGAAGCTTCAAAGCTCCAAACTCCACGTCTCTAATGGTGGAAGAAGCTTTCTCAACTATCCCAATCTCGTGCTCAACTCTTTGAGTGAAAAAGATTGGCTAGGATTGAAGATTGATTGGAGAAAAGAAGAAATCAAGCATTGATTTGTGATTTCCACCATGAATTCAAGGTTGAAGATGATCAAGGAGTTTACCTACAGGTTGGAGTTCGTTCCCCTTCTGCTCCAAAGTTCCCTTGTGCTCATCCAAAGCAAGGAAGAAAGAAAATCCAAATAAGAGTGTTTGGTTGAATGGGAAATGAAGTAATTATAAAGGAATTTCAAGGAGAGAGAAAATTGAAGAAATCCTTCAACTCCCCAAATTGGTGCCACTTAACCCCCTCTACTCCTTGCATACGAAGGCATCCTCCTTTGCCTTTAATTCTTCTTCATTATCCACAATTAAAGGAAAAGCAATTAAGCACCTTAATTCATATAATAATAATATCTATATTTTTAGTGGATATTACTTTTTAATTAACTAATGTGAGTGGGCTCTCCACTCACTTAGGATATTTCGTGTCCTTTGCAAGGAACAAGGACGTTCAAACTTATGAAAATTCAACCATATCAATTTTGGTTGAAGGGCACTTCAATTAATATATTTATTCTTGCATTAAATTGAAGTAAAGTTCCATTTATGCTTAAATCTTGATTATTTTAATATCAAGATTCTCTCTCTTCCAAAATGATTAAAATGAGGCGCCCCTCTCAAATTATTTTCTCTACATGATGCCAAGAATCATGAGGGACCCTCATGAAGTGGTATTTTGCATATTGAACCCTAGGTTTTGGGTAAATTGCACATTATACCAAAACTAGGTTTTAATGCACAAAGATTGCTCAGCAAGCTCTATCTTAGTGTTCAAGCTTGTGGAAGCCATACCACTGCATCATACTCATTCCTATGATGCTTTAACATCTTAGGAACATTTTATCATGTAAAATTTGAAAGTTAACCTCTCAACTTGGGTAATTTGCACTTTAGTCCAAAACAGACAAAACATTGTTTCAACATTATTCAAAAAGGACTAAATTGAAATATAAGTTCCTCTTGAGCCTTAATTACTTTTCAAAAGATAAGAGAAAGCATATAATCAACCTCATTAAGAAAAAAATCTAGAGTTAACACATAACCCAGGTCAGGGATGTTACATTTATGGTATTCGACGATATGCCAGTGAGACCAAGGTAGCAGCTCAAGCTGTTTGGGTATTGTCCCCTTCGGGGGCCCTGGACTCCAGGATGTGTTGCTACTGTGTGCTTGTCACTTCTTCCAAGTTTTTTTCTTGGATGACTGAAGCCAGAACTGGTGATGATTGGTAAGAGTCGTTGCAGGTTTAACAGAGTTGTTAGTTTGAGTTGGTTTTGAGAACGTCTTCCTGATTCTTGGTGCAATGCCACACTTTGTGGGTGCGGTTACAGTTAGCTGGTTTTATGCTAGGCAAGAAGGTCGGGTTTCAAGCCCTTGCTCATGCTGCACTCTATCAGATAACTTCTTTGATTCTTTCTTGTCACACAGTTAGTCATTTATTTATGTTTACACATGGAGGTTCTGATCAGGTTTGCTCCTTCGGAATCCTTAAGATAGCTAGTTGAGAAAGTTGGATGCTTGAAGACTAGTTCTAGGCAGGATGGCTGGTGTTTGACTAATTCAAGATGTGGTTACTATTTGTCAGTATGCCGAAGTGTATGTAATTGTGTCTTGTTCTAGTCCTTCTCTAGTAGGAGTATTTTGAAACTAGCCTGATAGTTTGATAGGTTTCTTAGTTACTTTTGATCCATCTAGAGATCCTTGTTCCCCCTGTGTGGGGTAATATTTGTTTCGTCTGATGTAATGGGGTACCTAGTGCCCAAAGTTTTTGGTAATATTAGCAACACGCATTTTTGACTGACCAAAAAAATGATCATAACTTGTTTAATTAGACATTATATGTGAAGTCTAACCTATTTGGATAAAAAATCATCTTGGATCTAATTCAAGATCAATAACTCATGTATTACCAAAATTAGGGTTAGATAGTTGAGATGGTAATTGATATAAAGTATATTGATTACAGGACATTAGGGTTCCTACAAATCTCAGGAGATCTAGGACTTGACTCAAGATCAGAGAGACCAAGATTAGGGTTTGCTTTGCTATAGGTAAGTGGGTCATGCCACCATACATATATACATTAGTTGAATTGTTTTCTTATATGATGTAGGAATTATGCTTTCAATTTCAAGTTTAATGTTTTAATCATGTTCACTTTATCACTACTTGATGATTTGTATATGATGTGTCCTATGTTTATAATGTTTACTATGATTAGAGATTATGATTAATGATTCATGAAATTCATGTTAATGATCAAGAGGTAGAAATCCCATCATGTTTAAGAGATCATGTTAATGGGGAGAAATTACATCATGTTAGGTTTAAGAATCATGATTATGTTAATGTTAATGTCATGTTAATGATCAAGTTAAGTAGAATTGAAATAGTCTTTATATGCTCCCGAATCATGGACCTCAAAGGGGTTGTCAAGGGCTTTCCAAGCAATCATGTTCTCCCAAGGGGGTGTCATAGAGGGATGCATACATTTACTTTTTAATTCTTAGAGTTAATAATGATTCAAGAATGCTTAAGTTAAATTCACGTCAAGGTTTTCTTTCAAGTCAAGTATATATGCTTATTTTTAGTTCGTATAGAATGTATAGTGTCGCTTACCGATGTGTGTCTTTATTTTCGCATGGTCATGGGACGAGATGTCCCTAGATCAAGGAGCAAAGGTATTTGAAGTGTGTTTCAAAGTAGAGGATCTCAGGACTTAGCTTGGTGGGGTGCCATCTACACCTTAGATGATCCAGTATCAAGTTTCCAAAAAATATTTAGGCCTTAGATTTGTTCTTCCTTTCATGTATTAGATTTTAGTTCAAGAATGAAATAGTTTATGACATGAGTTATCTCTTTCAAAGAACAATGTATGAATCAAGATTTCTTATAAATGCAAGGTGTTTCATTTATCTTATTGTTATGTTTATCATGTTTTGTAATGTTCCTTCAAACCAAGTGACCCATGTTTGGACAACATAGGGTATGCTTATGTTGTCATGTATGAGCTTGGAGGGGCGTTATAGACACATATCCAACAATGTGAGATCTTATTGTACTACTATCTCACAACCTAATGGCACACATGTACCATACCACATGCACTCGTAAGAAGAAAAGAGATGCACAATAATTCTTTATGTTCTAACATACCCTCTACACTTCTCAATTGGTTGGCCAAACCATTGAAAAAAAAGAGGACATACCACATGTGACAGTCAATACATAAGATCTAGGCCTGAAGGACACCTATCCCTAGTACATATCCTTGCATGTGTAAACCTCAAAACTTGGATTCTTAATCCCAATTGCTACCTTTATCCATTCCTCATATAACGTGGATATAGTTTCTAACATTATTGGCTTGTTTCTTCAATCTTATCTTAACCAAGTGGATCTAAAGGGATGTAAAACAAATTGAGAATTTTGAGGATGCCTAATGGCCAATTATCCTTTTGATATGATACCAAGTTGTATCACCCCAATTTAATACACATCTACATGAGAGAAAGCATCAATTTCTAACTCATAATATTATTGGTTATCACAGTCCTTGAATATCATGCATAAGAAATAATTGAAGTTTAACCATCACATGATATTATTTTCATTCTCATTCTCAAAAAATTTACAATAAAGGAAACTTAAGACAAAGTAATGACATCATGTGGAAATCTAAACATCAAAATTAGTTGTATATATGACATGGAACTACTATGGATAATGGCACCCACCAGGGCACGCCTATTCTCTCACTAGATCTTCATAGTCCTTGAGTTGACATCTTGTTCTACTTCTTCTCCTTCACCTCGCCTATGGACATCTCGTCCCTAACCATGCAAAGCAACATAAAACATGTGAATTGCATTGAGCAGATATACATGAAAAATAACATATACTTGAAATGACATGAAAATAACTTGAAACATTAGTACTTAACATGCTTACTTGAAGACCTAAGTAAATTGACATAATTACATGAAAATTGTGTATTTTATCTTGAGTTAATATGGTTACTCTTTTGAATACAACACAATGCTCATAAGGTTCGTTAAGGCTCACATAAGATCGGTTAAGGCTCACATAATGATCCCACAAAGTTCATTAGGCAGTTAAGGCTCACTTAAACATAATTGTTTTTAAAAAATTGGCCATTCATTCATCCCGTGGCCGGGGGGTTTCAAACTTGAGACCTCTCGGTCTTACATTAGTAATTTTAACATATGGATGCCATCTCTTTGGCTCACTTAAACATAATTGAGAGGACTATATTAACATAACATGATTTTCTTAATTCAATTTACATGATTATCCTAATTCATGATTCATTAACATGATAGTAACATATAATTTTCAATTTAGATATACAAACATGAAAATAGTAGAAAAACTAAATTCTTAGCATGAACAACATTTTACATAAGCAATATTGAGTACTAATGTACTTATACTTTAAATGAGGCATTATGAATGAATAGGCGAATGATATAAACCATGAACCTTAAGTTAATACTCACGGTGCATCGTCCAATCACCTTAGCTTGAGGAGGTATACTATTAAAACTTTGATTCCGGATCCAAGCTAACTATCATGTATGTACCATAATCATCAATTAATTACACATTATTAATATGTGTTTAGAGCTTCTTATGACAAAGGGGAAATTGGATTGGGAAACAAGGCTTGTTCATTGATAAGGGAAGTTCCTTCTCTCAAAAGCTTTCCAACAAGTATCTAAACTTGATTTTGTGACATCAGAATAAAAAGATATGAATTTTTGAATTTATGACCAATCAGGGGGACAAAAAATCAATTAAAATCTTTCTGGAAATCTATGGGAAAACAAAATTGGAAAGACTAGTTTACCTTCACATGATGCGCCTAATCTAGGCCATGTAATAGGGCTTAATAGTTGCATTTCCATACTTACAAACCAGCGCAATGCATCCAAACTGAATAGGGCCAATGACCATAATATCGTTAAAGAGTAATGCATCAATGAAAGAAAATAGGAGGGGTGTGAAGGTAAAATTGTTGTTGATTATCTTCCCCTTCATCAACCATGGCACGCACAACATCATTGGATCTTCAAGCTATAGGTCAATCACGAAACCATGGGATTCTCAACCACTAGAATTACAACCATTGGGTTCCTCGAGACTTATCCAACTCGGGGACCTAAAGAACTAAGGTAGTGATGTCCCATACCCCTACTTCCAGTCCACGCCATGTCTGGAGGAGCAAGTAGATGGTTAGGTCGTAACTTGTATAATAAAAATCACAAAAGAAAGATTGAAATGAAACCCAAAGGACAAGTCAAGTCAAAGGCCTAATCTTCTTGCATTGGCCAACAAAATATCAAACATGTCGCTCAATTGCGTGGAAATAATGTGTTAATATCAAAAATCATATTTTAAGGTACAACATCAAAAGGCAAAAACTAAGGGAAGGGGAACACATAGTTGGTCTTACTGAAGGTCTATGCATCTTTTCCTCTGGTAACTAATCATCTGTGGGGCTCAGCAACCTCATCGTCATTAACACAAGAGCTTGATATAGGGGATGTAGAAAGGAAATGAGGGATTGGTTCTAAGCTTTACTAAAAGGTAGGTCATGGTGTGAGTAGCATTTTTGTACCTTTAGTTGATCAGAGGTAGCTTCTCCCTCTATATCGAGCTCACTGTCTTCGAAGAAGGAGATTTGATCAGCAACGACTCCTTAAATATATTTGACTGAAATTGATGATGGAGGAAGGTCGAGAGACTTCTAGAGTTGCTTTTTGGGTCACTGATGCTCCAAGAGACGAAGGATGGTGGCACGGGAATGGTGGTTGCGCTCAATAGAGAAGAATGGATTTTGGCATTTTCTCTAGGAGATGACTTAGGGTTTGAGTAGAGGCTCACTTGATGTTGAATGGCCTCATGAATTAATTAGTGGCAAAAAAATCGGAAAGATGTAGACTATGAGGGAGAGATAATCATCGTAGTTTGTTTCTATCAGCGGATTAGGTGATCTAGAAGATAGGGTCTTGTCTGTCAAATCTGGCCTCGACGGCCCACTGACATTGCATCAATCTTAATAGGTGTGTGACACCTGAATGAAATTATATTGGCCAGGATCTACTTGTAATGGGGTTAATTAGTTGTATTGACCATATCAGTAGGTAAATATGTATGTAACTATTCAACCCCTCTTCTAAACACTATTAGAGAAAGCTAGGGTTACTTGATTTACATTAACTTGATAGGTTTTCTAATTTCAACTATGAATAATCCAAAAATCTATTTAGATTCTAGGTTCAAGCTAGGAAAACATGTGATTTATAACAATTAGGTACTTAGGAAAATTAATGCATTAATGATTATAAAAGGGATTTAAAATATTAAAATATGAGGAGATATCTAATTTATCATTCAATAATAATATATTAAGCAATGGAACATATTACAAACATAAATGGGGTAAAATGCAATTTCACCCCTACCTATCCACTATTGCATAACGAGGGCTAAGTTGTGCACATAATTAAAGTAAGATGTGATAAAATATTGAACCTACATGTGTCAAACTCATGCTAGGAATTACATCATTATAAGTAATTAAATTTACAACTTAGCATCATTCGTAACAATTATTCCAGACTGAAATCCTTAGGACGTTACAAAGGTTCATGTCTTTGTGGGTGAGTAGTGTTGCACGTAGATAGGATAAAAGTCGATGTTAACAATCTAGGTATAATTTCTCATTTAGTAAAACTACACATCATCCAGTCGGTTGACTGACTGTCTATGAGCCGACTACTTAAATACAATCATTGTCTTTTCTTTTTTTAATATATTTTTAGAAATTAATGTTTTCATACCTCTCCTATATAAAGGGGCATGATGGTGCGATCTTTTGGTTACACCCCTGGCCATCATCACCACAAGTTAGAAAGTAAGAGAAACTACAATGCTAGTACATTTCCAATATGAAGGTTTTCTCCTTTCTTCGGTTCTTACAGTGTTACATGGAGTTTTTGTTATCCACTACATAGAGATGCAATTATCTCTCAAATGTATTGGGAGTGTTATCAACTATCATTTTTGTATCTTCATGTGCACATATATCTATATGTGAGGACCGTACCTAGGTCTATTTCATGATAAGTTATACCTCACATCCCTTCTTCTCGATATATTGTTATTGGCAATATCTGCTCATGAAAAATGTGGAAAACTTATAAATTCTTCCATTGTGCATGTCACTTCCATGGTTCCCAACAAAGAAACATTAGCCAGTGGATCCTTTTGTTGCCATAAAAAATCATTATATTAAAGATATAAAAGAGATATATAATATATGTGCACATGGTGTAGGGTTTTTGAGTCGCTTTTATAGGCTAATTTTGTACTTGTTTTATGCGTTTAATTATCATTTTGGTGACTATAATGACATGATTCATTTCCTTTAACCTATAATCATTGTATGCATCAAATCTATCTTATTTTATCCTATTTTGAGTGAATTATGAAATTCCATTGATTGACTTGTGTTTTTCTCTCTGATTCAGGTACCTTGTATTCCAGAACATGTCGATACCATCGACAGGTCCGTCGATACTATCGACATGGCAACAGTAACCAAGCTGGAGGGAAATAATCCAAGACGATACCATCGACCAAACTGTCGATGGCCTCGAGATCAATTCAGTAGAAATAAAATTGGCTTGTCGATACTATCGACACTCTGGTCGATAGTATCAAAAAGCATCCAGGTTGATCCCAGTTTTTAGCGACGGAAGTGCACCCTAAGGTGTTGATACCATCGACACCCGTCGATGGTATCCACGCCGTCAGATCATGATTTTGCCCAGAAATGCCACAATCGAGCGGTCATGATCTTTTGGCGGTCGTAAGTCATACCTATACCTAAGAAAAATATATCCCAGGCAGAAGTATCACGTTGCACTCAGCCGCACAAGTCTCGGAGAGAAGGAGAGCGAAGAATGGAGCCCAGAGCTACGCCCAGGATGATTCTAGAGTCGTGGATGGGCGATTCTACTGCCAGAAGGCTGTAGAACGGACGTCACATACCGAGGATCACCCGGATCTTCTCCGTTTCAGGGGTTACATCATATTCACATTCATTTCCCCATGTTTTCCTCTCTTTTTCTCCATGTGCATCGTTGAGATGAACATGCGGGGCTAATCTCCATTATCCTTAGGACCGGGAGTAGCCTGAAGAATTGTTGTATGACAATTTTACATTGATTATCATAATTTGTCTCAATCTCCCCGATATGTTATCATGTTTCTGTCGCAATTTACTATGCTTGATTACCATAGTTAATTTCTAATACTGTTAATTTCTCTTGACGGAGGATTAGTGGTTGAAAAGGCACGATTAACACATTAACTAATAAATTCCTTAGACAAGGTAATGTACGGTTAATGGTGGATACCCGGAGAATTCATTAAAGCACTTAGATTTAGGGTATAAGTTACTACTGACATGGAACTGACCTAGAACTAGGTAGAGAATTGTATTGCAGAAGCAAGCAATTCTGACTACAGGCCATAATCAGGGATAAGGCACGAATTATGCTAGTTATGTAGAATTGCATGCAGCGAGACCTTGCGGTGAGACCGTAACCCTAAGGATTCTCATTTCATTTGATTAAACTTAACATTTAATCATCGCTCATTTTTATTTTCTCTTTATTTTATTTTTATTTTGTTTCAAAACCAACAATCATTTTTTCCAATCGGTCTAGCTGATCGTGACTAGTTAGTAGTAGTCTACTGAAATTTACGTTTCCCTGAGTTTGACTCGGGCCTCACAAGGCCTATATTACTTCGATACATGCACTTGCATTTAATGCACGGCTCAAGTGTGTCAAGTTTTTGGCACTATTGTCAGAGAAATGAAAATTTTCAGCACTACGAGTGTTGTAAGCGGCCACTCTAGGCCACTTTTTATTTCAATTTTCATTTTTAAGCTTAATTGCCTATCTTTCAGATCTTTGTTCGTTCCAGCATTGTACTTACTTGGTTATTCATATTTCAGGTACTAGTGCATGGTGAAGACGCGTAGTACGGACTACGCACAAGCGACACCTGAGATTCCGCCATCAGGATCTACAGACGAGCGAATAAATACACCACCCGAAGACTTTGAACAAGAACTTGAGGTTTTCACAATGGCTGAGGAACATTTGGGAGAAGATTAAGGCTTCTTCTTCTTATGCGCGAAAGGATCCAATTAAGAAACAAGCTATCAATGTACCCAGTTACAAGATTGATCCAGGGCTTATTCAGTTGGTCAATTCGCAGGCTTTCCATGGACTTAAAAATGAGGACCCAGTGGCCCACATCAGCACGTTTGTGGAGAACTGTGATATGGTGAAGGTGGACAGGTTTCCACAGGATGCCATTTATCTGAAATTATTTCCATCATCTCTAGCAGGAAATGCAAGGGAATGGCTCTACAATCTGGATGACGAATATGTTAAATCATGGGACATGATGATTGAAGTGTTCTTTGAGAGGTATTCTCCGCCCAAAAAGACAAATGATCTTGTGAGGAGGATACACAACTTCAAATAGCAAGCTGGTGAGACATACTCAGAGACATGGGAGCGATTTAATATAATGTTGCGGAAATGTCCACATCATGGGTTGGATTTAGAAACCCAGGCGAAGATCTTTTATTTTGCTCTTAACAAACATGATAGGAGCAATCTAGACTCAGCTAGAATAGGGTTCTTTCTAAACAACAAAGGTTTCAAGTGTCGAGAGATTTTAAAGAATATGGCTAAGAAGCAGTCTTGGGGTGAAAGAGATGCACCGGAACAAGTCAAAGTTGTAGGGGATGCAAAGGCCATTAAAGAACTAAATGAGAAAATTGACTTGATAGCAAAGAGACTTCTAGCAAAAGATAATGAAGGGTCTGATGATGAGGTGCAGGCTAAGTTCATGCGCCAACAACAGGGCTACAGGAACAATGACTATTCGTGGAGGAAAGATAAGAAATTCTCATGGAATGATCCAAACAATTTTCTACAGGATTCAGATCAGAAGCCACAGCCAAGTGTAGAGGATAAGAGCAATGAGTTGCTCAATCAAGTAATAAAGCAAAATCAAGAGTTGATGAGCACATTCGATAATCAAATTAAGGCACAAGGAGAATTTATGAACAAATTCGGTCAGACTCTACAAAGCCATGCGGCACAGATGAGGACGCTTGAGACATCCTTAGCGCAGATGGCAGCTGAAATTTCTAATTTAAAGAAGCCGGCACAGTAGGGTTTTCTAGGAAATACTGATGTTCCTGGAAAGAACCATCAAGCCAAGGCTATCTTACTGACGAGTGGAAAGAAAATTTTAAACTCTAAGGCCGATGAACCAAACACATCACAGCCAAAAGCTATAGGTGAGGCCGTAGAGGAAGTCAAAGTCACACCAATTGCTGAAAATAGTGCAGAGATTGCTACGGAGGAACCCATTGCGGAAAAAGATGTAGAGAAAAGGACGACATACGTGCCGCCACACCAGAGAACACAGACAGTCCTGGTTCCCTATCCGAATAGCCTTAAAGCGAAGAAGGTGGATCAACAATTTAAGAAGTTCTTGGATAGTTTTAGGAAATTATCTGTCAATATCTCACTGCTTGACGCAATCGAGCAGATACCTTCTTATGGTAAGTTTCTGAACTATATTATTACCAAGAAGAGGAAGATTCCAGATACGGAAGTGGTGGTGCTCAAAGAACATGTGAGCGCATTCATTCTAGGGACATTGCCACCTAAGAGATAGGATATGGGGTGTTTCAATATCTCCTGCTACATTGGAAAGACGAAATTTGGAGAGGCCCTTTGTGACTCAGGAGCGGGCATCAACTTGATGCCTCACTCCACCTTCAAGAATCTTGGTCTTAAAGAATCCCAGAGGAGCAACATGACGATCCAACTTGCAGATAATTCAGTCATAAGGCCTTATGGGATTTGCGAGGATGTTCTAGTAAAGGTGGACAGATTTGTTTTTACGACAGATTTCATCATGATGGAGATGCAAGATGAGCAAGGGAACGAGCTGCTTCTAGGAAGACCCTTCCAGGATACAACTGACATGATTCTGGAAATGGGTAGAGGTTGTCTAACCATGGGCATAGCTGATGACATATTTGAAATAAAAATGCCAATTAACCCAAAATCATCACAAGAGCAAGGACAATGTAATAAAGTCAGACACTTTGATCACAATGTTTCCATTTGTCTAGGGAAACCTTTTCTCGACATGGCACATGTTATGACCAAGATAGACATGGGGACTCTTGATGTGGATATCATGGAGCAAACCAAGGTAGTTTCTCTTGTGAAGGAAGTAGGATATCTAAATGATGAAGACAAAGAGTTTGTTTGTCCACTGAGGATAATGTTGTGGAGATCTCAATTAAATAATATTATCCTCAAGTGCCTATTGAAGCTTGCCTTTTCAATATTATTGATGACTGGATGAGGAGCACATCGCTACAGGAATGTGTGAAGATGCTTCAAGTTTTGCCCTACTACTATTCTAGACACTTTGAAGATTTGGGACCACTGTTGCCCCCATTGCAGCCTTCGTTGGTGAATCCACTGGAGTTGGAGCTAAATCCTTTGCGCCCTCATTTGAAGTATGCATTCTTAGCAGTGGATGAAAAGCTACCGGTCATTATCTTGGCATATCTGAGTGTCGATGAAGAAGAACAATTGATGGTCGTGTTGAAGAACCATTGTGGTGCTTTCGGGTGGTCAGTCTCCGACATCAAGGGGATTTCCCCTACTCTATGCCAACACAAGATCCAACTTGTTGAAGGAGCTAAACATGTGATTCAGCCCCAATTCCGCCTAAACCCTACCATGATGGAGGTTGTCAAGAAGGAGGTGATCAAGTTACATTCAGCAGGAATTATCTACGCCATCTCCGACTCTACGTGGGTAATCCCGTGTCACGGAACCATTCTTACCCCAATCCCAATCCTACTTCCTAGACAGTAGAAAAAGGATTGAAGCGCCCGTCCCTGAGTGGCCCGATAGGATCTAACACACTGGCATATACAATAAGAAATAAATAACTCAAAAACTGGATAATTGAAGAACAAACTAACCCAATATGGAGATATACCTGGTTTATCTTTGTCATAAGAGTGTATGAGTGCGGAAGCGATCATATTCAATATTCCATTTGTAATGCCTAAAATCAAGAAAATCGAGACACAATCATGTAATTGCACGGTACGCTATCAAAATCAAGTAAAACAGTTTATAAGAAAAAAATATGTATACTTGGCAGGACTTATATTTCAAAGTATAACAAACGATTTCCAAACATTCAATATCATTCGACAAAAAGGTTGTTATTCAACGATTCAAATTTTATTACGAGTTCCCATTATGTTGTAATTCGACAAGTGACTCTATTACCCCAACGCGATGGGGAAGGTCACTAGGCTCCTTCTCACCATAGGAACATAGGATGCCAATGTACAAGTCCCATCTCCAAATGAGGGGGTTGTTCCACTCAATATCAACATTATCAACATTATCAATATCATCATCATTATCAATATACGAGCAGTCATAATGGGCATGCAATTTATGTTTTCATGTTTTTCAAAATATTGTATAGAAAAACAGAAGACTAATCATAGGGAACAGTAGATCATCCAAATAAATAGCCAAGTATACAATCAAGAGATAAATAAAAGTATCTACAATACAATCAAGGAGGAGTCGTATAATAGCGTACCTTTCACCGAGAACTTTGAGTATAGATCACCAAGAAATAGTTAGACCCTTCGAGTCAGATCCTAAATCACAAGATTGGATCAAGGGTCAAGATCATGATGTTCAGAATATCATATTTCAATATTCAATATTAGGGTTACACTTTTCCTATGACAACCTTAGGGTTGGGTCATTCACTTATAATCAAACCATATCTCATTATGTCCAAAATTTCTTCCAGTGTCATGTATTTTTGAGTGTGAATGACTTACCTAGGTTTTCTAGGATCATATCTGTTAACCCTAATTTTCATGATCGATATTCAAGTCATAATCAAGTCTTTAGATCATCATCATGTTCTAACATCATTTGTATTCAAGATCAGATTGATGGGTCAAAACTATGTCAATTATTTTGCAAGATCAAGATTACTCATCATCAAGATTATAATCAATATTGAATCCAGTAAATAGATCTAAATTACTAATTATTCATTCTCATGAGTAGATGATTCAAACATATTAGATCAAGGTTACAAGATAATCATCAGAGTCCAAATCTAGGGTTTTTAGCATTCATCATGATTAACCACAAATCGAGTCATTTAGACAATTTACATAATCAATAGATGAAGATTTAGGTGAATCGGTGATCATAGTTTGGAATCAGGTTTCAAAAGATTAGACATCATTATTGTTCCATTTGATAAACTAAATAAGCAAGATATCAAATATAGGAATATCAACGAACAGCATTTGGAATCTGATATCAAAAGTATTTTTAGTGGATTCATTGGGTTTTTCTGATCAAAATAGACTATTTATTTGTGCATTTTGGAGCTAGGAATCAGGAGATATGATTTAAACAAGATTAGGCCAATTTATTGATTTTTGAGTAGAGAGGAAATAGGGAATACCTTAAATTGAGAAATTCCATGATCGTTTGATTCAAGATGAGCGGTCCAGATTGCACCATGTGATCGAGGTGGCTTGTTGGCTTAGTGATTTGGTTCAAAATCAGATTCACGGTTCAATCATTAATTGAGTGGTTCATCAACAATTCATTTGGTTCAACCAGGTTGGCCGGTCCCTCTTAAACCAAACGGTTTGGGGACATTCCTCGTCTCCTCCAGGTCTCACGCGAACAGAGGCTACCTGACAGAGGGCCTCACCGGTGAAAGGGGGATCAAGAGCAGGAGGAGTCGGTGTGGGTCGGGAAGGTGCCGCTCGAACTCACAGTGACCTCACGAAGCTCGTGGTGGCCAAAGGAAGCGGCCTAGTGGTGCAAGGGAGGAACGCCCAATAGGGTTGGGCTGCGGCGCCGTTTGCAGTAGCAGGGGATCGGAGCAAGAAAATGGAATGTTTGGGGCTAAACGAGAGAGCAAGAGCAAGGCACGTAGCTTGGTGGGGATCTTGCGAGCATGAGGGACCCCTTTTTTTATAGGGTAGGGGCTAGGTTTTAGGGCTACTGATCTTGGGTGGCAGCCATGGCCGCCAGAAAGAGAGGGGAGAGCGAGGGGGGTGTTTTGGCAGCACAACAAGGTGCAAACCCCAGTCAAAATAGGGTTTGGTGAGCGCGAAATCATGAGGTGAACATTCCCTCTTGATTAGAAATTTGAATCGAGGTCGTATGCGCGAGATCTCGCTCTTTAGTCTTCATTTACTCCTCCTCGTTGATTGCGGGAGGTAGAAGACAAGTCAGTGGTCGTGAGATCGGGCCCTGATCCGAGCGGGGCTGATCTAAGGACTGGGATTCGTCCCCAAGGTGAGCCCTGGATTGTTGACTTGGAAATAGTCATAAAAGAGCAAAATAAAAAGGTTTTTGAGCATTAAACTTCGAAAAATCATAGAAACTAGTAGGAATGTCCAATTGCAATGAAATTTGGACCATAGATTCGCAAAAATCTGGGGAATATTTATAAAAAGTTTAGGAACCAAATTATGAAGTTTGATGGATCAATTTGATTCTTTGGACAAAGTGATGAATGAATCCAATTTTAAGTGTTATAATGTGTATAAAAACTACATTAGTCACCATATCTTGGATTTGAGTCTCAATAATGATTATGAAGACAAGCAAAATAATTTGGGACCATTAGTAGGTCTAATGAGGGCAAAAGAGTAATTATCTCATTATTTTTCTAAAATCCACTTTGTCACATCATTCCCTCCTTAAAAAGAAATTTTGTCCCCAAAATGCAAAAATATCCTCAAAATGAGAATTATTCAACCTAAGTCATTTCCTCAAATAATAGGGTATCCTCAAGTATAAAATCAAAATAATGTCCTCAAATTTCAATTAATCTAATAATCATAGTTGGGATTCCATGTTCCATATCATAATCAAATTGGTACTAACACCATTTCATCATCAAGCAATTGAATATCAAGATCAGCGCATATATTGTCCAAAGTCATTATATGAGTCACAAATATGGAAAGCATCCTATCGATCACAAATTTGGAGAGATCATATTTTAGGTCAAACAAATAGAGTACTTGAATCAAGTGTACAAGGTGACTTTCAATCCCAATATCTCAGGGTTCTAGCCTCTACATTGGCCTAGGTGGGGTTATGCATCCATGATTTTGAGATTTCAAATTTCAACATTTCAAGACTACATCATACTTTCAATATCATGATTTTCAGGCTTAAAATCACGGGGAGGTCCCACCTTAGTCCTAATGGGAGCTAAACCCTAACTCATAAATCGAGAAGTCAAAATAGTCATCATTTCAAAATTTCAAGATTTGGGATTTTGAAGCCATTATTCATATATCTCAATATCCAAATAGTATGATCATAGGATTTGCATCATTATTGAGATTTGATAATCGTGAGTCACAATATTATATATCAGTATCAAGAGTCAAGATCAAAAGTCATAGGTCTAAAATTTTAAAGCTAGGGTTTAGATTCCTATTTAGACCTTAGGGGGTATCATTCATCTATATCCAATTTCGAGCAACATTATTCAAGCAATATTCGAGCAACATATCATAATTTCATTATCATGTTTCCAAGGTTGATGAATGATCTAGACCTAGGTCTATCTAGGAAATAAACCACAAGCTATAGTCAACATTGTCATAAATCAAGGTCGTTATCAAATCGATATTCAAGATCGAGTATCAACCATGGGTTAAACCTATTAGGTTTAGGTCAACCAATCCAAAATCAGGTGAAAGGAGATACCTTTCCAAACTCTAAATAATCAATAGGATGAAAACTTAGAGGTAGTCATGATGGGGATGTGACCTAGGTTAGGGGAGTCATGAGTCAACTACCACCCTAATCTGGCACATTACCAACATTAGTCATTATCAATTGAGCTTATTCAAATAGGGAGAGTATCCATGATTAGATCAAAATTCAAGATAATAGGTCCATAATGTCAAGATTTGCAAAATAAATTTCATGATCAAGGTAGTGATATAATTTGGAAATTGAGGATCTTAATTTGACATTCGAGGAATTAGAGCATAATAGTGCAAAAACTAGCCCATCATCATCATACCAAAATCGAGATTGCAAAAGGCATCAATAGTCAATATGAAAACTGCTTTTTCCATCATAGTCTTATATCATGGTTTTGTGAGTCCTAATCATTTGATAGCATGGTCAAGGTGTGTATAAAATAGGATACAAATTTTCTTAACTATGTTTGAGGTTTTATCAACAATAGGGCAACATGGGCTTGATCAAATAGGGACCTTATCAACAATCAGGTATAAGGTATAAGTCATCCTTATTTCACCATATCATAATCTCAAACATAGTCAAAATTGAGTGTTCATGATATTAGGGGTCAAACATGATTATTTGATTTCAAAATTAATTGATCAAAATCGAGTTTTCAAATTAAGGTCAGATCATAGTATCAATTTTAGCGATATTCATTATTCTCATGCATAAACTACCCATAATCGAGACATCATGTGGTAAAAGGTCACAAGAAAGGACCACATGAGGAGATGAGAAGACTACCTAATTTCATCTACATGGGTGGCTTAGGATAGTCCTTAAGGAAGAGATGAGATGCTAGAAGACTCTCTAGGGTTTCACAAGAAAACCTTTAGGTCCAGTTCTGGATCAATTAAGGCCAGGTAGAGCAGGGGATCTCAGCCACCGTGAAGACGGATAGGAGAAATTATGTCAGGACCCCGAGCCTAGACACCTCAATTTCACCATTATGGACTTTAGGGTTTCATGGGTGTGAGAGACTTGAGAAATTATTTACTTAAGGTATATGAGAGTGTGTAAGCTCTGATACCAACTGTCACGGAACCGTTCTTACCACAATCCCAATCCTACTGCCTAGAGAGTAGAAAAAGGATCGAAGCGCCCGTCCCTGAGTGGCCCGATAGGATCTAACACACTGGCATATACAATAAGAAATAAATAGCTCAAAAACTGGATAATTGAAGAACAAACTAACCCAATATGGAGATATACCTGGTTTATCTTTGTCATCAGAGTGTATGAGTGCGGAAGCGATCATATTCAATATTCCATTTGTAATGCCTAAAATCAAGAAAATCGAGACACAATCATGCAATTGCACGGTACGCAATCAAAATCAAGTAAAACAGTTTATAAGAAAAAAAATATGTATACTTGGCAGGACTTATATTTCAAAGTATAACAAACGATTTCCAAACATTTAATATCATTAGACAAAAAGGTTGTTATTCAACGATTCAAATTTTATTACGAGTTCCCATTATGTTGTAATTCGAGAAGCATGCTTATATAATTTGTGTGACTATTACCCCAACGCGATGAGAAAGGTCACTAGACTCCTTCTCACCATAAGAACATAGGAGGCCAATGTACAAGTCCCATCTCCAAATGAGGGGGTTGTTGCACTCAATATCAACATTATCAACATTATCAATATCATCATCATTATCAATATACAGGCAGTCATAATGGGCATGCAATTTATGTTTTCATATTTTTCAAAATATTGTATAGAAAAACAGAAGACTAATCATAGGGAACAGTAGCTCATCCAAATAAATAGCCAAGTATACAATCAAGAGATACATAAAAGTATCTACAATACAATCAAGGAGGAGTCGTATAATAGCGTACCTTTCACCGAGAACTTTGAGTATAGATCAACAAGAAATAGTTAGACCCTTCGAGTCAGATCCTAAATCACAAGATTGGATCAAGGGTCAAGATCATGATGTTCAGAATATCATATTTCAATATTCAATATTAGGGTTACACTTTTCCTATGACAACCTTAGGGTTGGGTCATTCACTTATAATCAAACCATATCTCAATATGTCCAACATTTCTTCCAGTGTCATGTATTTTCGAGTGTGAATGACTTACCTAGGTTTTCTAGGATCATATGTGTTAACCCTAATTTTCATGATCGATATTCAAGTCATAATCAAGTCTTTAGATCATCATCATGTTCTAACATCATTTGTATTCAAGATCAGATTGATGGGTCAAAACTATGTCAATTATTTTGCAAGATCAAGATTACTCATCATCAAGATTATAATCAATATTGAATCCAGTAAATAGATCTAAATTACTAATTATTCATTCTCATGAGTAGATGATTCAAACATATTAGATCAAGGTTACAAGATAATCATCAGAGTCCAAATCTAGGGTTTTTAGCATTTCATCATGATTAACCACAAATTGAGTCATTTAGACAATTTACATAATCAATAGATGAAGATTTAGCTGAATCGGTGATCATAGTTTGGAATCAGGTTTCAAAAGATTAGACATCATTATTGTTCCATTTGATAAACTAAATAAGAAAGATATCAAATATAGGAATATCAACGAACAACATTTGGAATCTGATATCAAAAGTATTTTTAGTGGATTCATTGGGTTTTTCTGATCAAAATAGACTATTTATTTGTGCATTTTGGAGCTAGGAATCAGGAGATATGATTTGAACAAGATTAGGCCAATTTATTGATTTTTCAGTAGAGAGGAAATAGGGAATACCTTAAATTGAGAAATTCCATGATCGTTTGATTCAAGATGAGCGGTCCAGATTGCACCATGTGATCGAGGTGGCTTGTTGGCTTAGTGATTTGGTTCAAAATCAGATTCACGGTTCAATCCTTAATTGAGTGGTTCATCAACAATTCATTTGGTTCAACCAGGTTGGCCGGTCCCTCTTAAACCAAACGGTTTGGGGACATTCCTCGTCTCCTCCAGGTCTCACGCGAACAGAGGCTACCTGACGGAGGGCCTCTCCGGTGAAAGGGGGATCAATAGCAGGAGGCGTCGGCATGGGTCGGGTAGGTGCCGCTCAAACTCACAGTGACCTCACGAAGCTCGTGGTGGCCAAAGGAAGCGGCCTTGTGGTGCAAGGGAGGAACGCCGAACAGGGTTGGGCGGCGGCGCCGTTTGCAGCAGCAGGGGATCGGAGCAAGAAAATGGAATGTTCGGGGCTAAACGAGAGAGCAAGAGCAAGGCTCGTAGCTTGGTGGGGATCTTGCGAGCACGAGGGACCCCTTTTTTTATAGGGTAGGGGCTAGGTTTTAGGGCTACCGATCTTGGGTGGCAGCCATGTCCGCCAGAAAGAGAGGGGAGAGCGAGGGGGTGTTTTGGCAGCACAACAAGGTGTGAAACCCAGTCAAAATAGGGTTTGGTGAGTGCGAAATCATGAGGTGAACATTCCCTCTCGATTAGAAATTTGAATCGAGGTCGTATGCACGAGATCTTGCTCTTCAGTCTTCATTTACTCCTCCCCGCTGATTGCGGGAGGTAGAAGACAAGTCAGTGGCTGTGAGATCGGGCCCTGATCCGAGCGGGGCTGATCTAAGGGCTGGGATTCGTCCCCAAGGTGAGCCCTGGATTGCTGACTTGGAAATAGTCATAAAAGAGCAAAATAAAAAGGGTTTTGAGCATTAAACTTCAAAAAATCATAGAAACTAGTAGGAATGTCCAATTGCAATGAAATTTGGACCATAGATTTGCAAAAATCTGGGGAATATTTATAAAAAGTTTAGGAACCAAATTATGAAGTTTGATGGATCAATTTGATTCTTTGGACAAAGTGATGAATGAATCCAATTTGAAGTGTTATAATGTGTATAAAAACTACATTAGTCACCATATCTTGGATTTGAGTCTCAATAATGATTATGAAGACAAGCAAAATAATTTACGACCATTAGTAGGTATAATGAGGGCAAAAGAGTAATTATCTCATTATTTTGCTAAAATCCACTTTGTCACAGCCCGACACATGTAGTCTCTAAAAAGGGGGGAATTACGGTAACTAAAAAATTGTTAAATGAGCCAGTCACCACCCGGTTGGTTACCGGGTGGCGGGTTTGTATAGATTACCGTAGATTGAACATTGCAACGCTAAAGGATCATTTTCCTTTACCCTTCATTGATCAAATTTTAGAGCGACTGGCTGGTCGCTCTCATTTTTGTTTTCTAGATGGATATTCTGGCTACAACCAAATTTCGATTGAACCTAAACATCAAGAAAAATCTACTTTCACTTGCCCTTACGGTACTTTTGCATATCGTCGGATGCCTTTTGGACTGTGCAACGCACCAACCACTTTTCAACGTTGTACGCTTGCCATTTTTCTGACATGGTTGAACGTTGTTTAGAGGTGTTATGGGCAATTTTTCGGTCTATGGTACGTCTATGTCTTTTTAATCTTGATGAAGTTTTGCAAAGATGCGAGGACACTCATTTGGTCTTCAATTGGGAAAAATGCCACATGATGGTTAGCGAGGGGATCGTGCTAGGACACAAGGTGTCTAGCAAGGGACGAGAGGTGGATCCAATAAAAATTGAGGTTATTTCCAAATTGCCTCCACCAAACTCGGTGAAGGGAGTTAGAAGTTTCCTTGGACACGCGGGATTTTATCGCCGGTTTATTAAGGATTTCGACAAAATCGCTAAGCCTCTTTCTGAGTTGCTTGAAAAGGATGCGGTTTTTTATTTTAATGAAAAATGTATGAACGCTTTTGAGATCCTCAAGCAACGTTTGATTACTTCACTGATTGTGCAGACTTCGGATTGGAGTCGACCATTTGAGCTCATGTGTGACGCATCTGATTTTGTCGTGGGGGCCATTCTTGGGCAACTCCTTGAGAACAAACCCACAGTCATTTATTATGTGTCGAAAACATTGAATGATGCACAATTAAATTATACCACTACCGAAAAGGAATTACTTACCGTGATTTTCACTTTTGAGAAATTTAGGCAATACTTGGTGGGATCTAAAGTGGTGGTATGGACGGATCAAGCCGCAATAAAATATTTAATGGAAAAGACAGAGGCAAACCCTAGACTCATTAGGTGGATACTTCTTTTACAAGAATTTGACATTGAGGTTAAGGATAAGGCGGGCATTGAAAATGTGGTTGTGGACCATTTGGCTCTCCTTGAGAGGGTATATGAGAAGGATACTAATATACCCATTACTGAAACTTTTCCGGATGAACAGATTCTTTCGATTAAATACAAAGATCCGTGGTTTTCACACATAGTGAATTATCTTGCATGCAAAGAATTACCCGAGGATTGAAATTATCAAGAGAAGAAGAAGTTTTTCCATTCATTGAGATTTTATTTTTGGGATGACCCTATTCTTTTGAAACAGTGCAGGGATGGTGTTCTCCGCAGGTTTGTGCCAGAGTTTGAGTATGACAGTGTGCTCCGCTATTGTCATACAATGCCCACCGGCGGCCATCATGCTAGCTCGAGGACGGCTGCGAAAGTGTTGGAGAGTGGCTTGTATTGGCCCATGCTTTTTAGAGATGCCTACGAGTTTGTAAGAAAATGTGATTCATGTCAGCGGGTAGGCAATATCTCAAAAAGACAAGAAATGCCCCTAAATGTGTTTCAAGAGGTTGAAGTCTTTGACTTGTGGGGTATAGATTTCATGGGACCCTTTGTGTCCTCAAATTCCAACTTGTATATTTTACTTGTTGTTGATTATGTTTCAAAGTGGGTAGAAGTGATACCCACTAGGACTAATGATGTTGCGGTAGTGTGTAGGTTCGTAAAGGAATACATCTTGCTGCAGGTTTGGAGTGCCCTGCATGATAATTAGTGGTGGAGACACGCATTTCACAAACAAGAAGTTTGCTACACTTTTGAGCAAGTATGGGGTTAAGCACAATGTGGGCACCCCATACCATCCGCAGACACAGGGTCAAGTAGAAAATTCCAATAGGGAGATAAAGAAAATTCTGGAATGTACTGTCAACGCATCAAGGAAGAACTGGAGCATGCTCCTACCAGATGCACTTTGGGTGTATCAGACTGCCTTTAAGACTCCTATAGGCACTAGGCCGTTTAGGTTGGCTTATGGGCGTGCATGCCACTTGTCGGTGGAGCTGGAGCACAAAGCGCATTGGGCGCTTAGGAGTGCGCTTAGGAGGTTAAATGTGAACATTGATGATGTTGGGAAGCGACGATTGCTCAAGCTCAATGAGTTAGATGAGTTGAGAATGAACGCTTACGAGAATTCCCAGATTTACAAGGAACGGACAAAACAACGACATGATCGCCACATCCAAAGGAGGGTTTTCTCAAAAGGCGAGAGTGTATTGTTGTTCAATTTGCAGCTAAAGCTACATCCTAGGAAGTTGAAGTCGCGATGGAGTGGACCATTTGTTGTGGAGGAAGTGCGTCCACATGGAGCCGTGATGGTGAGAGATGGTGAAAGGACATTTTTGGTGAATGGCCAGCGTCTTAAGCACTACTATGGAGAGGATTTCACGAAAAAGGTGCATGAGGTAAACCTCATTGCACTTGATGAAGAATGAGTATGACTGCGTCTAGCCTAAGACGTTAAAGAAGGGCGCTTATTGGGAGGCAACCCAACCTTGGTAGATTACATGTTTAAGTTCTTTATTTTTCATTTTCCTAAATAGTTTTCATTAATTTTGTACTTAGTTAATAAAAACGATACCCTGATGTGTTTATTGAGTGTGCAGGACTGGGAGGGTGTCGATACTATCGACACTTGTGTCGCTGGTATCGAGGTTGGAACAGCGAAGAAGCTACGAAAATTTCATTCTGTCGATAGTATCGACGGCCTCGTCGATAGTATTGACACTGGAACAGTTATAGGATCGAAACTGAAGAAGGTCGATAGTATCGACCGTTCCGTCGATGGTCGTGAGATGTCTGGAGATTTTCAGAACGGTTTGTCTCAGTAATGTCGATACTATCGACACCCCATTGATGGCATCAACACCACGTCGCTACTATCGACACGCAGACAATTTGGGCCCCAATATCCATCCATCGAGAGTCGTCGATAGCAGTGAGCGACGGATTCTGCCAGCCGTCGATACTATCGACGCCCCGTCGATGGTATCAACGCGTCAACAGTAGCGGCGGCCGACCCTTATAAAAAGGGATGTATTTCTTCAATCAAACATCACACCTTCAGTGCATATCTTCAACCTCTGAGCCCCAGCATACCCGAGCACACAGAAGCTACAATGATCTTCACCAACGGTCTTCCTGAGCGTCTCCATCGACTTTGCGGATCTCCGTCTTCTCCGATCTTCACCGACCATCTTCTCTGAGCTCCTTTCTCAATCTTTTTCTCTCTCACCTGTTGCCCGAGGAATAATGGTGAGATCTGGCGCTTCATCGTCCAGGGATGCCCCACCTACCCTACCTGCCCTGTCACAAGGACTAGTTCCGCGCCCGAGGCTAGTCCACCCATCACCGGATATCAAAAAGGTGTACGAAGAGTTGTGGAAGCGCTCCATCGAGCCTACCCGGTATGGAGACCGGCAATTAATCAAGGACCTGGGATTTGAGGCCAACATGGCACATGTGCTTCAGGGGCAATTGAGCGAGTCCCTGATGTTGTGTCGTGACCACAAAGAAGGTCATCCGTTTTTAAGCGGGTGGACAACTTACAAGGAGATTGTCATAGAGTTTATGGCGTCTCTAGATATCTGTGTCATCCCCAACAAGCTTATACCGGCACAGACTGAATGGAAAGAGGGACGAGTTTCTTTCCGCCTCTACAACAGAGATTACACCATGTCCCTTCGTGAGTTCAATGAGATTTATGGGTGGTCTCATGGGCATAGCGACCTGCGCCAGCCATCGCACAATGCAGATTACGACGCCATGTATTCGGCGCTAGTTACTGTACCGAAGGGGTACTCGATCAGCTGGCACCAAGCCTCTATAGCTGATTTTGAGCATCCATTTGTAAAGGTTTTGCACTGGATTTTATCCAACACCTTCTTTGTAAGATTTAAATTGTCTCAAAGCAAATTTCAGGAAACAGATATGTTCTTCCTCTATAGTTTGCTGGAGAGGAAATGTATCAACTTTGGAGCTTTCTTCCTCACACCCATCATGGCGGTCAAGAGGAACACATCTCGTAGGGCCCCAATTTATTTTGGGGGTCTAATCACTCGGATCGCCATGTACCTTGGCCTGAATCTATCAGGGCTGCCCAAGTTGGAATGCAAGAATACACTCAATCTGAGTCACTTTGTGAATGTGGGCCTCCTCAAAGTCCGCCACGACACTGTTTATGCCACTTGCCACGTGGGAGGTGTTTTTCAAAGGAGGGAACTACCTGACCCTGCATTCAACCTCCGGCATGGCCAAGCTTATAGGTGGCCCATCATTAATTTTGATGAAGATGAAGAACAACAGCAAGCTGAAGTAGAAGTACCAGAAGGCGACAATGATGAAGAAGCGGAGGAGGAAGCTACCATTCCTCTTCGACGATGAGTTGCTCCATGAAAGCAACCACTACACTTTGGAGCCTCGTCCTCTTCCCAGCCGCCGCCGCCACAACCCTCTTAAGGTGGAGAGGATGTCTATTCGATGCAGGGTATGTACACCATGTTGCAGGACATTCAGCAGACGCATCATCAGCACACTGCTTCTTTTGCAGGAATTCAGGAGACGACAAACCGGCTATTCGATAATCAGCAAGCCATATACGAGAATGAGAGCCTCCTCTTCACCAACCAAGAAACCATCCACAACAGGTTGCATAGGATGGAGATGCAGCAACAGTCGTTTTACGACCATTACTAGAGTCAGAATTATTTTGGAGGATACCCACAGCCACCACTGATGCCCCCATCTGACATGTCATACCAGGGGCATTATCCTACTTGGGATTCCGGTGGCCACCAGTAGCCAACACAGCCACCACCAGAGCAATAAAGGGGTATCACTATTCCACCTCTTAAGTCTGGATTTTGACTATGAGGCCATAGTCGAGTTCAAGCTTAGGGGGTGCTGGAACAGCATCTATCTAGTTTTTCTTTATTTTATTTCATCTTTTGTTGTCTTTGCAATTTTTATCCTTCTTTATCTTTGTTTTCTTAATTACTAGATTCACTATTTTCTAGGATCCACTATCTATCTAGTGTAATCAGTGGAGTCTAATTTATTTGCATGTCATCTCGATGTTTTCACTTGGGGGTTTGTGAGAGGCTGATTTTTAACAGAAAATCTTTAAGCAATTGTAAGCTTGTCTTGTGAGAACTTGAGGACATCACTTGTGAAACTCATTGGGTAGGTCAACTTTAAAACATATGAACATGATTGTGTATCCTTATGGTTCATGTTAAGAGGATTGATATGGATGTTGAGCCTAAACCGACCAAACGTTAACGTGACTTTAATTTGAAGTGAGAGAGAGAAATCCCTTGATTTATGGGTACGTAAGTCAGTAAGGAGGGACATATAATTCTTTCTGAAGGTTTTGTCAATTAGTCTTATGATCTGATCCACCGCAATTTCATTCATACTCCACCATAAGAATTGGGAGCACATTACTGTCTTTCACTTTTGATTGCATGCCATGTAGATAGGTAGTGCATTATATCTATTGTTACACAGTTTTGCATAAAAAAAGTTAGAGAGTAGTTATACATGCACATTATCCTTAGGTTCATGTCATAGTAGTTGCATAATTGTCATTATGTAGTTGCATTCACAACTTTGGAGCATATAGCACATCATGTGTCTTATTTTCTTCTGAAACATTATAGGTGGTGAACTTGGTCCATACCCTCTAAATAGAATGCATCAAATGTGCAAGTTATGTAAAAAGAAGGAAGCCCAACAAATAATCTCTTGCCATTAATATAAATGAGGGTTTGAAAAATAAAATAAAAAGAGAGAGAAGAAAGAAAAAAAACAAGATTGAGAAGTAGGTATGAATAAGAGGGAGAAAGGAACGTGTTCTCACCCGCATATTAGAAGAACAAGCACATGGTGTAGTTGTCTTAGATATTCCACCTCACCTTGAGACGGAATGATAGTGCATGCACCATTCCACCAAAAATGTAGCATTAGGACATTTGCATCTGCATTCGCATCATGATAGGTCATTTTTGTTTTTCGCATGATCGATTGTACTGTGCCTCCATTTCTTCCACAGCCACCTATTCTATCCACACGTTGAGCTAAGTGGTAGGCCACCCATGATTTTCTCCTCATTCATGTACATCAGGAGAGTTGCTTCCATTTAGATGGTAGTTAGAGAAAATGAGCAATGTAGATAGGAGATCACAAGATGCACCAAGTCTGAACCTGAGGATTTTATTATATTAACTGCTTTACTTGATAGTGTTTGTGATGTTGGAATGGATATCTATCATGAATGATTATTGTCGCCTAAAGGGTAGTTATCGTTCCGTGGTTGGTAAATGTCGGTATGTGTTTTGCAGGTGGGAATCATACTGAGATATCATTTATGTGATTATGTTCTTTAGTTGACACTCTCAGACAGATTTTATAGTTTTGTGCTCGAGGACGAGTAAGATTCAAGCTTAGGGGAGTTTGATGTAGGGTTTTTGAGTCGCTTTTATAGGCTAATTTTGTACTTGTTTTATGCGTTTAATTGTCATTTTGGTGACTATAATGGCATGATTCATTTCCTTTAGCCTATAATCATTATATGCATCAAATCTATCTTATTTTATCCTATTTTGAGTGAATTACAAAATTTCATTGATTGACTTGTGTTCTCTCTGATTCAGGTACCTTGTATTCTAGAACCTGTTGATACCATCGACAGGTCCGTCGATACTATTGACATGGCAACAGTAACCAAGCCAGAGGGAAATCATCCAAGTCGATATCATCGACCAAACTGTCGATGGCCTCGAGATCAGTTCAGCAGAAAGAAAATCGGCCTGTCGATACTATCGACGCTCTGGTCGATAGTATCGAAAAGTGTCCAGGTTGATCCCAGTTTTTAGCGACATAAGTGCACTCTAAGGTGTCGATACCATCGATACCCCGTCGATGGTATCGACGTCGTCGGATCAGGATTTCGCCCAGAATTGCCACGATCGAGCGGTCGTGATCTTTTGGCGGCCGTAAGTCATACCCATACCTAAGAAAAAGACGACCCAGATGGAAGTATCACGTTGCACTCAGCCGCACAAGTCTCGGAGAAATGGAGAGCGAAGAACGGAGCCCAGAGCTACGCCCCAGACGATTCCAGAGCCGTGGACGGGTGATTCTACTGTCGGAAGGCTGCAGAACGGACGTCACGCACTGAGGATCACCTGGATCTTCTTCGTTTTAGTGGTTAGATCATATTCTCATTCGTTTCCCCATGTTTTCCTCTTTTTTTCTCCATGTGTATCGTTGAGATGAACGTGCGGGGCTAATTCCCATTATCCTTAGGACTGGGAGTAGCCCGGGAAATCGTTGTATGACAATTTTACATTGATTATCATAATTTGTCTCAATCTCCCTGATATGTTATCGTGTTTCTATCGCAATTTACTATGCTTGATCACCATAGTTAATTTCTAATACTGTTAATTGCTCTTGACGGATGATTAGTGGTTGAAAAGGCACAATTAACATATTAACTAATAAATTCCTTAGACAAGGTAATGTACAGTTAATGGTGGATACTCACAGAATTCATTAAAGTACTTAGATTTAGGGTATAAGTTACTACTGACGTGGAACTGACCTAGAACTAGGTAGTGAATTGTATTGCGGAAGCAAGCAATTCTGACTACATGCCATAATTAGGGATAAGGCATGAATTATGTTAGTTATGTAGAATTGCATGCAGCGAGACCTTACAGTGAAACCGTAACCCTAAGGATTCTCATTTCATTTGATTAAACTTAACATTTAATCATCGCTCGTTTTTGTTTTCTCTTTATTTTATTTTTATTTTTCTTCAAAACCAACAATCATTTTTCCAATCGGTCTAGCTGATCGCGACCAGTTAGTATTAGTCTACTGAAATTTAAGTTTCCCTGGTTTGACTCGGGCCTCACAAGGCCTATATTACTTCGATACGTGCACTTGTGTTTAACGCACGGCTCAAGCGTGTCAGCACACTAGTTGTCCAACAACTAGAAAAGTCTTATGTTGGTGTATAACTCGCACTTCTGGATCCGGATCTAAAGTCATTGTTGTTTTTTGTTTTTGTCCCCGCCTCATCCTCACAACAAGACATTGTCTTCTTTTTAGAGAAGTTGCTAATCCCTCAACCTTTGTACAAGGGCCTCGACAGCTAGGTCATCCACGTAGATGTAGGGGTTGTCAATGCACTACCTTATTGCCAAGAGGAAGTGGAGCTCAACATCTTTGATGTGCTAGCATTCATCACTCTTTTTCTCCTCCTAATTAGGGATGTCATCCTTGAAATGTTTTTTCTCTCTCCAAGAGGAAGAGCCCTTAGAAAACTTGTGTCTCAATGTGTGTCAAGTGTGTCTCAACCCCTTGGACATGCACCCATTATATAGGAGGGCATGGGCTTGGATTTCCAAAAATCCAATATCATTCCTAATTGTAACTCAAAATATAATCAAACTAAGAAAAGTTAGACAAACTTATCAAACGACCAATTTGGTTATCCAATTAACTAATTGGGTCATACATTCAACCGCTTGGTACATCCAATGGGCGATTGGCCAATCTTGCTCTGATTTGATTGACCATTATGATTCCAAATCAAACAAGTATCCTTTTCTATTATTATTTCTACAATTGTATCCAGTCAACCTATTAGCCAATTTCCCTGATGCTAACCAATCGGTCAGATGACAATCAATCAACTGGTTGTTCTGAACAATCCAATCAACTGACTAGTATACTCATTCAACCAATTGGGTAGGAAATCTGACTTTATGTAACTCATACCTATTATATTTATTTATTTGATTACAAACTTCTTTTCCCTTAATCATCCATACGTATGTGACCTTGTCGGTTCTATATTATAGTGACAATGTTCTCGTAGTACCTCATAAGAAAAGAGCAGTATCTAGCAACACGTCGTTACTACCCAAGTATTTAGAATAAATTGAGAACTTTCATTTGTAAGCGATAAATTTTACCACTATGGAATATCCCTTTGTCACAAGTATCTAGATTAAACCTGACGAATGGAGTAGTCATCCTCTTAATATCAATTTGTGTTTTGTGAGGCAGGGAAGACTTTTTAGATTGTGTGTTCTCAGTATCATGTCATGACTCACACGATCATGCCCATGCATTTATAGTCTCACTTATCAAGAGTTCAGGATGTTGCTCCAATAGGAGGGACAAATTCATCACTGACAATAATCCACAAATTTCATGGTGTACCCAATCACTACTTGTATGGAAACCCTTATTCAAAGTCGTATTGGATAGTGTTAAGATACATTGAACTATGTATGATCATTATAGTGACTTTAGGTCTAAGGATTACATTCACCACTATCACAATGAGATGTGATTTTGACTGTTAGGACATGGATTCCATGTGTCATTCTCAAAGTGGTTATGTCCAGTACAACTTGTTCTCTAACAATTATATGAATTGATATTTACTATCATTATTAAAGAGACATAGTCATCATTCAACATACACATTAATCTTATATGTTATTATTATTCTACAATATCCACATAAAAATTGATTGGGGACATAACAAGAAAGAATACTCTTGAGTATAAATATGATTACATATTAAGGTCCTCAATTTAAACCATATGTCGTTGAGTCAAAACATTATTAGGACATTACTACAATTATTTGTTATCTCAATACTAAAACAAACATAACAAGTAGAATTTTTTTATTAATAATCAAATCATATACAAGGTTACCCTATTACAATCATCACATTATGGATCTCATGGTGTACAACCAACACTGTCCCACCTGCACAAGAGCCAATCACTCATGAATATAATTCCAAGTGATATAACATGACCATCATGCTTCTGTTGTCAAAAGAGATTTTGTAAGGCACCAACAATGTTGCTTTCAGTATGTACTCTGATAATCTTTACATCTCATCATGTGATCTCTTTTGTGAGATGTTATTTTCATAGCATGCACTTAGAACGTTGATGCAATGTAGGTTAAGTATCCTATGCAATGGCTCCATTCTTGTCACATCAAAGATCTGCTATGTCCTAAATAGTTGGAACCATCCGAAGTTCATTAATGAACTTCTTGATCCATATAGATTCTTGTGTTGCATCGGATGAGGAAATATATTCAACTTATATTGTAGAATCGGTTATCATCTTTTTCTTAGAACTCTTCCAAGAGGCCATCTAAATCTATCTCTATACATCTTGATTCCTAGAATATGGATGTTTTTCCGAAATCATTCATAGAGAAGGTATTTCTCAACCAAGTCTTATCCAATTACAGATTAGGTATGTTTTTTTTGAACAGTAGTATGCCATCTACATATAATACGAAATAAATTATGCTTAGTGACCTTTTGGTAAATAGAAGGTTCATATTCACTTTTAATAAAGTGAAATTCTTTGATTGCCTCATCAAGGCAAAAATTCGAGCTTGTAGAGCCTTCTTTAATCTATGGATTGACCTTTCTAACTTACATATCCATTACCTTCATTTTGAGTAAACAAACATATCAATTATGTCCTATACACATACTCAAGAATAACTCAATTAAAGAAAGTAGATTAAAGTCCATTTTCCATATTCCATAATAATTTTAAGTTACAATGTCAATCATGATGTTGACAATGACAATTGGCAAAAACGTTTTATCATACTCAATACCTTGAACTTGTCTGAAACCTTTGGGAATGGATTGCCCTTAATAGGTTTGTATATTACCTCCCATTTTAGTCTTATTCTTGAAGATTCATTTGCATCCTATGGGTTTTACCCCTTCAAGTGGATACATCAAAGTTCATACTTTTTTGGTGTACATGGAGTATGTATCATATATGATTACCTAGAGACATTTACTATAATTGGGTACCTCAATAGCCTTATAGTAGACTCTTGGCTCATAATCATCCTTGACCAACAAATCGCCTAATTGAGTCACAAGAAATCCATATCTTTTTGGCTCTAGGCATGTCCTACTAGACCTTCAAAGCTCTTGTGTTACATGAGAAATTTGAGATTTCACAGTGAATGTTATAATTTGTGTTCCTCGTTGACCTCCATAGGTTCAATGTTATCTTGTCGACCTCAAAGTTTTTCAAGATCTATTTTTCTCCCAGCGGTCCGTTGAAAATGAATTCCTTTTAGAGTAATATAGTAGTTCTGGAAACAAACACGTTGTTCTCAGACGAAATGTAGAAGAAATAACCCTTAGTTTCCTTGGCGAATCCAACAAAGAAGCATTTGTTCAATTTTAGTCCAAACTTTTCAGAGAATTATTTCTTAGAATGAGCATCACATCTCTAAATATTCATAAAAGACACATTGGAATGTTTCCATTTATATCTTATATGATGTCTTTTGAAGCAATTTAGAAGGTATGTGGTTAAGTATAAATGTGGTAGTTTCAAGAGCATATCCCTATAAGGAAACTTGAAGATTAGATAAACTCATCATTGATCATACCATGTCCAACAAAGTGTGATTCCTTCTTTATGACACAAGATTATGTTGTAGAGTTCTAATTGGGGTTATTTATGATACAATACAAGGTTTCTGTGAACAACCTCAACTTTTGTCTAATATTCTCTACCACAATCTGATTTTAGTTCTTAAATATTCTTGCCAAGATGGTTATGTACTTGATTCATTAATTCCATGAGCTTTTCAAAGGATTATAATTTGTTCTTATAAATTGCACATATTCTTATCTACAAAAGTCATACATAAATGTGATGACGTATTGATACCTAACTCTAACACTTGTACTAAAAAGGTTCAAACACACTCCTATGTCTGAGTTCGACTAAGTCATTTGCCCTTTATTCCAATGAAGGGTGCATTTGTGATTTTTCCCAATGAACAAGATTTACGTCTCTATTGATTCAAAATCAAAAAAAGTCATATATTCATCTTTATGGAGTGTAGAATTATGTGTCTCGTCTATGTTTTCTAGGTGATAGCGTCAAAGATAAGTTTTGTTTGGGTAATTTTAACTTCGTGGTATTTATGCTATCTAGACTTGTCTCAAGATCCAATAAATAACGACCACACATTGGGGCACTACCATAAAAGATCTCATCTAATAAATCGTCAACTGATATTATTAGATATTCAAAATCACTAATGTCCAAAAAAGAAATATAAATAATATTTATATTAATGGCATGTACATAATAGTAGTTTTCTAAATATATAACAAGTCCATCATACAGTGATAAACTATTGATCCACAGCTATTACACTAATTCTTGATCCATCTGCGACTCATAGATCCACCTCTCCCTTTATTAAGGGATCACTTCTTTTCAGATCCTACATATTATAACATATGTTAGATACACATCAGCTATACAATAGCCAAGATGAAGAAGTAGATAAGTTTATTCCTAAGATGAATAAATAGATAATATTACCTCTATGACATATACCCCTAAAGTGGATACCTTTGTCCCCTCTTTATTCTATAGTTCCTCTATGTTAAGAGAGGAATTTCTTTTCTAATGTCCAACCTAGTGACAATGGTAACAACTGCCTTCCTTGCCTACTCTTCTTTTATCTTTAAGTGAAAAAAGACATAGAATTTTGGCTAACTTTAGAACTCTTCTTAGATTTACCTTTTCCCTTTGACTTGCCCTTTCCTTTGTCGACCATCAACACAAATTTTGTCTCATCTTTCTCTATCCAAATCACAGTAGTTCTTAACATGCCAAGCAATTCTGACAACGGTCAAACAACACAATTTATGTTGTAGTTCATGACAAACTAATTATAATATTTCGATAAAAATTGCAAGATTACATCAGTGGGAAAATCATGACCTAATGGGATTTTCAGTCTCTTAGGATTTTCGCATACCCAAACAACATGAGTATATGGGCCCAACTAGATTTCGGCATGTTCCACTTAACCAGTGCCTCTGAGACATCGTACCTCTCTTGCCTTCCTTTTTTTTAGATATGAGTGGCCATCTCTAAAACTCCCATATTCTCATGCTTCTTTTAAATCTCATTATTCATGGATCATATCATGAGGCACTTCATATCAATAGTGTCAGTAGTATGCTTACAATAAGCTTCACTTTTCTCTCTAGGAGCATTTGGAGTCAGTTACTCTATTTCTAGTGTTTCTAGGACATAGAGACTACAATCATGAGTGAGAATGATTCTCAATATCCTATACTAGTCATGGAATTCAGTTCCATTCAACTTTTCTTTCTCAAGGACCGATCTCAATCAGAATTTGTTATGCATGTTATTCATTGGATCCAAAAAGAAAATGTTTGCATGAGTCAACCATTTGATTTATTAATCAATTTGATTTGATGATATGATTTTGGCCTTTAGTTAATAACTCTTCCACTAGTTTAATTATTATAATATACCTTACTATTAATTCATATTATTAGACTGAGTATAATTCTTAGTGAGGAAAGATCCATAATACATTAATTCTTGAGTCAACTTCAGATGATAGCTCACAACTTAATGGTTTAGCTAGATGACCAATACCAATTGCATTCAACTCTTAGATAGATCATTGCAAAACTACTTTTTATCTTTGTACCTCTAGGTTCTTAATCTTATTAAGATCAACATTGTTAAGTCAATCCTGAAAGCCAATTAACAAGATATGCACCTTACTTTGGCAAACCCACATACTTATTATCATACTTCCCCAAGATAGGAGGTGCAACACTCTTTAGCATGCCCACGCATAGTGAATCAAGGCTTCATGTATATTTCACATTGGAAGGTATCTTAAACTTAATATTAAATTGAGTGATTTGATATTATATTCACATATATTCAATCACAATTACATATACATTAAATACATATCATATACTAAAACATCACAAAAAATGATAAAACATGATATGGGTAGTTGATTGATAGAATTGCATGTTTGAGTAGTTTCTCAGTTGTTGATGGATTAATCTATTGGTCTTCATCATAAAACCTTCAAGGACCTTCCTAGTTGGTGTGGACTTCTGATCACATCCTTATTTCCACCATGACCTAGTGGTGATGTCAATACATCATTCTAATCTAACTACATATTTTAATTTTACATGAAGATTGTAGAGAGATGGGTCATGACATGCAAGACATATACATGTCACACACACAAGCACCACAACAACTAGTTTTCATATTCACATCCAAAAATCAAGATAATTTCAAAGGTGTCACATAAGTTTATGTAATATAGATATATCATATCATATATCATATATCGTATATCATAGTTAGTGATTAACATGGATACACATTGCACAATTATTTAATCATCAATGATTTCTGATTCAACACTCAAACTAACATTATTAGTGCACAAAGTATACTTTGACCACTATAGGGTTTTGATGAAGGGCGGTGCAACGGAATATATAAAAAAGTAAACAAAAATCCTTGTACAATTGATCCATTATATCCATAAAATATCAGTATATTAAAGACGTTGAAGTGATATTAAATATACCTTGACGCACACTACTTGTCCAATACCTAGACATGTTTTTTTTATGTCAGTGTGGACCTTGAACTTCCGCATCTAGATCCAAAGTCATTGGTGGTGTTGTCGTCGTTGTTGAGACATCTTTACAGCAACACCTTGTCTTATTCTTAGAGAAGTTACACATCTTCAAGCCTTCTCACAAGGGCCTTAGCCTCTATGTCATCTAAGCATATGTGGGAGTTCATTAGAGTCGACAATGTGCTAGCATTGCTCTCTCCTTCTCCTATTGTGGGTTGTCATCTTTGAAATAAGTTTTTCTCTCTACAAAAGGAATAATGTATCAATAACTTATGTCTTACTGTGTGTCAAGTGTGTCTCACCCCTTGAACGTGCACCCTTTATATAGAAGAATCTCAATGTTAGATGTCCAATAATTCAATATGGCTCATTCCTAATCACAATTCAAAAGAGAATCAAACTAGAAAAATTCAAATAGACTTCTCATTTTATTGGTTATCCAACCGACCAATTAGGACACTTAGTTGACCGGTTGGTACATTCAATTGATCGATTGGCCAGTCCTAGTCCAATCTAATTGATTAGTTTGATTCCAAATTGGGCCAATCTCGTTTTCCTTGTTGTTTCCTAACTTGTATTCAATAGACCGATTGACCAGTTTCCCAAATGGTAACCAATCGATCAATTAACAATCAGTCGGTTCATTGTTTGAATAATTGACCGATTGGAGTACCTAATTAACTGATTGGGTAGGAAATCGACCTCTACAAAATTCAGAATCATTCTAATCATGTGTTTGACTGCAAACTTTTTTCCTCAAGTATCCTTATGTGTGTGACTCAGTGGGTTCCAAATTATACTGACAGTGATGTTAGAGACCTCACAAGTAAAAAGCACTGTCTAGAAACTTTTCATTGCTACCCAAGTAATTGGAATAAGTTGAGAATAATTTTAGCATGTAAGTGACAAATGGTATCATGATTGTATCATCCCTTTGTCATTGATATCTAGATTGAACCCAAGGCATGGAGTCTCATCCTCTTAATATTCCATATATGTTTCTTGAACCAGAGTAGACCATTGAGATTGTGTGAGCTCAATTTCATATGTTTACTCACATGAGCATGTCCATTCATTTCACGGTATCACTTATCAAGTGGCCAAGATATCACTCTAATAGTAGGGATAAATTTCATTTGCATTACTCAGAATAATCTATAAGTATCATAGTACACCCAATCACTACCTATATGTAAACTCTTATTCAAAGTTGTGTTGGTTAGTGTTGAAGTATATAGAACAATATGTAATTATCGTGACTTCATGTTTAAGGATCACAATTGTTGACCTAACAGTTATACATTGTCCATATTTTGATAATGGCTTAACCATTCCATACATGTGTCTAATATGTCTATTTGAGATTGACTTCAGGTGTTAGGTACATGAAAAGGATCAATTCAAACAAGTTCCAACTTGATCCAATACAAGCCAAAGTCAATGCAAATGCACTTTTATGGAAATATCCCTAAATGACTTAGGACAATTTTTGTAATCATTTGTATTGATGTTATGACTTGTAATTAAGATTAGAAAAAATCAAAACACTTAATTTGAACATTTAAGCACTTTAATGACATTTTTCAAAATGCATCACAGGATATTTGATTGGTTGAGTTTCCCTCTCAGAAGCTCGACCAACGCCTAGGATGGGTCTTGGCAAATGTTCAGGTTCAGTCGAGCTTACCTCATGATAAGCTCATCCAACACCTTGCACAGGAAAATTGGTTTCAAGCCATAGATCGAGTTTCATATAGGATAAACTTGACCGACAAGTCAAAATTAGCTTGTCACATAGTGCAATCGGCCGAGTTACCCTTCTAGAATTTTGATTGACTACACTGTATGGAATGTGCTAAAAAAGTGTTTCTAGCCATTAGAGTGTTGCAAACATCAAAAATAGATCTGTTACAACACCCCAAACAACTACAATTCGTTCCTAAGTGCTTCTAGTGGCTAGTAGACATCCTCAACTATAAATAGGGGCCTTTGGGTTTCATCCCAAGTTTTCCTTTCATGACCCTAGCTATAGTTGAGCGACTTTATACACATAGAGCCTCTTTCTCGCTCTTTCTTACTAATCAAAATGTCCACATGAGTGAGATAGATTATTGTGAGAGAGCTACTTCATTGTAATCCTTGTGAAGCTCTCAATCATCTCTTTCCCCAACCTCTTACTTCAATCAAAGTCGGTGAAAGCTTCTCTAAGTTGAACAAGAAGGTGAAGGTTGAAGATCTTTGAGAAGAATGGGTAATTCCTTCAAAGCGAAAGACTTATTGTAAGAATGGGAGCCTCGTAGAAAAGGTGTCCAGCTCCTTGTAAAAGTGGATAAGCCCTTGTCGAGGTTGAAGACTCTTGTTCGAAGGATAGGTAAGACCTTGTAAGGTTTATTGGCTCCTTTTAATCCTTTAAAGGGAAAGCTAGGTATCCTTATCCTACAAAAGGAAGGTTGAATTGTATGTCTTTTAATGGAATATAAGTATGCAATGGTTGCACAATCCTAGGGCTTGACCTATTTAGGTAGTTGATTGACTTTCTCCTAGTCTGGAGATTGGAACCACTCTACATAGCTTGTTCTTGATCTCATTCAATCCCTCTTATCCTTGCTATGTATGCTTAGTTGCACATAAATTTCCATATTTACAAGTATATCTCTTGAAGTAACTTGAAGGCCTAATGAAACCGCTCTAGAGCCCTTTTGATCTAACAAGTGGTATCAGAGCCACGGTCTTCTATGACAAGATCTCCCTCGATATGAAAAGATGGGCAACAACCTTCTAGGTTCTCTCAACTTAGAGGGTGGATTCTCCATGAGACCTCCAATCTTCAATAGAAAAAACTTCCTCTATTAGAAGAGGATGATGCAATTCAACTTGCAAGGGATGAGCTACATGTAGAAAGTGGTCATCCTTCCTTACAAGGAGCTGACCCGAGATGTAGCCACTTGGGAGGAAGCCTCATTGAAGAAGGCATAGCTGAATACAAAGGTCATAAGCATTATTTATACAACCCTCACATCTTCCGAGTTCAACTGGGTCTCTTCTTGGGATACAGCCCATGAGATATGGAACAAACTTTGCATCACCTATAAAGGGGCCAAGTAAGTCAAGGAGTCTAAAATCTACATGTTTAAAGGTCTTCTTGAGAACTTCAAGATGGACAAGAAGGAGAGAGTGGATGAGATGTACTCAAGACTCAACACCATCATCAATGGACTTGCTTCTTTGGGTCATCCTATGGATCAAGGCACCATCAACTCCAAGATCCTTAGGTCTCTTCCCAAAAGGTAGGAATTCAAGGTGACTTCTACTGAAGAAATAAGAAGCCTTGGTGACATTGCCACCAATGAGTTTATTGGCAATCTTCAAGCCTATGAGCCAAGACTTGACAAGCAAGAGGAATATTAGAAGTAAGAAGAGAAGGAGACAAAGAAGATCAAGGACAATGCATTTAAAGCTTAAGTGGAGGCCATTGTTCTCCAACAAAAACTATCGGCCTACCCCTCCTTCCTCAAGTGAAGATGAAGCCCTTAGTGATCATGAAGCTAACTACTCCAAGGAGAAGCACTTCAAGGAAAAGCCCTCCTCCTCCTCTACTCAAAGGTATTATGAATGTGGCCAAAAAGGATACTATAAGAATGATTGCCCTAAGGTAAAGAAGTCCTACCGCAAGAGTAGCTCCAATAAGAAGGAGGACTACAAGAAGGGTGACAAGTACAAGAAGAAGGACAAGAAGGAAAAAAGAAGCAAACATGCATCCTATGTCGCATGGGAGGAGTCTTCTTCTAGTGATTCTAGCTCCAATGAGGGAGAATGTCGCCTTGCTCTCATGGCCTCAACTAGTGATGACATATGTGAGGTAAGTTAGGTAAGTGATGTAAGTTTAAATGAACTATCTAAAGAATCCCTCACTAATATGCTTAATGCTTCCTACTCTTCTTATTCTAAATACAAATCCAAGAAGAAGAGGTTAGGTTAAATTATTGATGACTTGTATGCTAAGATTGATTTTCTTGAGCAAAATAAAAAGGTTCATCTTCATAGTATTGATTCTTTTCAAGGCCATTTTCTTAATCTTGAGCTCCAATACAATGGAGTTGAAATAGAGAATGATATTTATCTTAAGAACATCAATAGTCTTAAAGATGAAAACCAAACTCACCTTGATGAGCTTGCCTTAATTAAAACTAAAAATGATAGACTTGTTACCAAGTTTAATGATCTTAGACATGCTTTTGATGATATTAAAGATGAAAATAGGATCTATCGTGATGAGCTTACTTTGCTTAGAACTGAAAATGCTAGATTGCTTTCTAAAATCAATGACCTTTCTTTTAGACCTTTATTGCCTAGTAATGAAGTAGCTAGCATAACTCTTGAGAGAGATTCATATCATACTTAAGCCCTTTTTTTGGAGGTTGACCTGCTTCATGCTCGAGATGATTTAGCTAGTCTTTCTTCTACTATCATCACTCTTCCTCAAAGGAAAAAAGTCCCTCAATGAAGTTATAGACCACTCTACCAAAAAAATGGGGTAAAAGTGGTTTGGGATATGAAGGAGCTCCCAAGAGCAAGGACAGTGATAAGAAAAAGAGCAAGGGACCTCCTATCTTCCATGGAGAATCATCTGGCTCTAAAAACTCTATGGTTTGTGCACATTGCAAGAGTGATGATCATTATTTTACTTATTTTCCTTACAAAGAAAGTAGATCAACCCAAAGATAAAATGAGTTTCCAAGCTAACTCTGGATCCCAAGGTTTAAATTGGGCACTGACATCTTCCTTTCTTGTAGGTAAAAGGAAAATAGATTGTTGATGGTGGTTGATCGAAACACATGACAGGTGAAATAAGACACTTCAACAATTTCACAAAGAAGAAAGGGGGATTGGTGACTTTTGGTGATAACAAAAAAGGTAAAGTTATAAGTGAGGGTGATGTAGATGATTCACTATGCATCAAGAATGTTCTTCTTGTGGATGGCCTACATCACAATCTTACTAGTGTCAGTCAATTATGTGACAATCAATATCTTATGTTATTTACTTCTCTTAAATGATTGCTTCTAGATTCTCTCTCCTACAATGTCATATATAAGGAAGTAGAAATGAAAATCTTTATGTGATTGTTCTTGATTCTCTTAAGCCTATTCTTGGTAAATGTCTTGTTATTGATAAGAGTGATATATCTTTGTGGCACCACAGGCTTGGTCATGTAAATATGCATCAGTTGAAGAAGTTGAGCAAAAAGGAATTGGTTAAGAGACTTCCTAAATTGGATTTTGATAAGGATGAGGAATTCCAACCTTATACACAAGGAAAGCAAACCAAATCCTCCATTAAATCCAAAGGAGTCCTCAGTACCAAGAGAGATCTTGAACTTCTTCATATTGATCTATTTGGACCTATGAGAACCCAATCGCTTCGTGGTAGAAAGTTTTGCTTTGTGATTATTAGTGATTTCTCTCACTATACTTGGAACTCCCTCTTAGTTTCAAAAAGTGATACTCCCAATTTATTTCAGCTTTTTGCAAATGATTTGAAAATGAATCTTCTTGTTGGATCATTTCTATCCAGAGTGACTATGGAGGAGAATTTGAAAATGATATGTTTGAAAGTTTTTGTGAGAAATCTGATTATTCAGACAACTTTTCTACCCCTCGTGCTCCTCAATAAAATGGGGTTGTAGAGTGAAAAAATAGGTCTTTACAACAAATGCCTAGGACCATTCTTTTAGAGTATGATACTCCTAAAAAGTTTTGTGTCGAAGCCATTAGCACCTCATATTTTTTGCAAAACTGTATTTTCACTCATCCGTATTTAAAGAAAATCTCCTACGAGTTATGGCGTGGTAGAAAGCCCTCTGTTGATTTCTTTCATATTTTCGATTGACCTTGCTTTGTTTTAAACAACAAGGATTTTGTCGATTAGTTTAATGTGAAATCATACAAGGTTTTCTTTTGGCTATAACACTACTAGCAAAGCTTATAGAGTGTTTAACATTGAGTTGTCTAAAGTTGAAGAATCTATCAATGTTAAATTTGTGAAACTCGCCCCTCTATTTCCAAGAATAGTGTATATGATGATGTTGTAGATGAGGTGAGTCCTCGATTAAAAGAGATCAACATCAATGACAAAGGTAAAGAGGTCGTAATAGAAGAAGAGAAGAAGGATTTAGCTCCTCATTTTGCTAAAGAACAAACTAAAGAGCTCATAATAGGCAATCATCTTGAAAGGGTGAAGATACGGGCTTCATTCAACAAAGAACAAGCTAGCAGCGCCTTCATCTCTCAACTTGAGCCAACATTAAAGAAGCTCTCAAGAATGATGAATGGATCATATCTATGCAAGATGATGTAGAGCAGTTTGACAAGAACAAAGTGTGGACCTTAGTGCCAAAACAAAATGATAGAAATATCATTGGCACCAAGTGGGTCTACCGCAACAAACTAGATGAAAGCGAAAAAGTGGTAAGGAACAAAGCAAGATTAGCTGCTCAAGGCTACAATCAATAGGAAGGCATTGACTTTGACGAAACTTATGCTCTTGTTGCTAGACTTGAATCTATTAGAATGTTACTTGCCTTCTGCTATCTATAAAAATTTCTTGTTATACCAAATGGAAGTTAAAAGTACATTTCTAAATGGTAGAATAGAAGAGGAAGTTTATGTGGCTCAACCTCTAGAAGAGGAAGTCTATGTAGCTCAACCTCCCAGCTTTGAACATGATAAGCTTCTTAATCATGTTTATTTGTTGCTCTCTATGGACTCAAACAAGCCCCTAGAGCAGTATGAGAAATTAAAGAACTTTTTGTTAGACAATGGCTATGTCACGGGAAAAGTTGATTCTACCCTTTTTCTCAAACACACTTCTAGAAACTTTTTGATCATTCAAATTTATATTGATGATATCATATTTGACAGAACTAATCTTGGTCTTTGCAAGGAGTTTAGTTTTGTTATGTAGAGTGAGTTTGACAAGAGTATGATGGGAGAGCTTACTTTCTTTTTGGGATTCCAAATCAAGCAAACAAAGGTAGGAAACATCATCAACCAAAGCAAGTATACAAGGGAACTCCTTAAGCCCTTTAGGATGGAGAACACCAAGCCGATGGACACCCCCATGTCAAACACTGTCAAACTTGATAGAGATGAGGAAGGTGAGAAGGTAGATGATAATTTTTATAGAGGTATGATTGGTAGCTTATTTTTCTATAGAAAAACATGTTAAATTTTCCTTATCTACAATGTCATTCCCATTGGTACAACTCATACATGGGGAGAATTAGTTTATGTCTTCAGCAAAAGGTTCTATACCCCTACAAAAATAGGTCATTATAGTGCTGAACTATGTTATTTCAATCATAGAAATCTTGAATGTATCATTGAGTCATGGGAAAGGTACATGGGATATTTATACAATAGTATATTTAAATGGATAATGGTTAGCAATGTTTTCAATAGTCTCAATTCAAATCTTAAGTCTACTAAATGTTGTGGAAGGGTCATTCATAAATTGATGCATTCAAATCATGAATGGTATTTCTATGAGTAACCTTGTGTGTAGAAACAACCAAGCTAAAGATTTTTCAAGTTCTATGCCAGAAACAAATCCACCTCAGTTTAGAAAGAAGAAATGTTGAAGTCAGAGCATTGATCTTGTCAATGATAAGTTAGATCAACTTTCTGTGGAAATTAATGTCCTATCAAATAAATAATTGTATATAAAGCTTGAGATCGAGATTTTGCCAAGTTCATCTATGAGTCCTATAGAAAACATTAAGGCTTGTAGAATATGTGATAATTATTCCCATGTCCCATAATAATTTGCTTACAATAAAAACTAGGTGTCTATAGAAGTAAACGTAATCAACTACATCAATAAATATATTGTTTACGAGTTTATACTTATTCATATATATACACTTGTAATTAGGAATCATCCAAGATTTTCATATGCAAATACTCGAGTTGTTGACAATTCAGATTTTATCTATATCAATAACAACAATATCAACCATTAGTTCCTGATTTAGCAAATTGATCAGACAGACAACAAGGTTATACAATCAAGAGTTCATTGAAGAAGTCAACATAACAATTTAACCAAAATACTTTTAGTCAGCTTCAATCCGTAAACCTAGAGAATGATAAGAGAAATATCCAATTGCAAGGTGCAATCATTTTGTCAAACATAAAGGCGATGAAAATTAATTAGCCTTGATCCTAGAATATATAAAGATAAATTTAGGATAAATTCTTGGATGGGAAATAATGAAACTTAAGTGTAAAAAAACTATAATTTTACCACCTAGAGCTTGGATGCGGGTCAATCTAGTACCCAAATACAACACCACTTGGGAGGCAATCTAACATTCATCTTTGTTTTATTTCTCTTTCTTTTAGTTATTCCAATTAAGATTTTAATCCCTTTTTGGTTTTAACTAATCTTTCCTTTTCTTTTCTAACCCATGTGTCCGTGATTAAATAAGAGTTGATTATTTTCTTTAAATTACAAAAAGCATAACAAAACTGAAAAAGAAAAAAATATGAAAATATTTTTCTCCTTTGTAGGCTAGTGACAACACAATCATTGATGAGCTTTTTCCTCACTAATTCCCCCCTCTGACTCATTACTATATGTTTCGCCCTAGTTGATGAATCAACTATTGGAGCTTATGCATAGCTGAAAAGGGGGGAAATAATTTCTCCATAGTATAAAACTCACATGTCCGTCCTTTTTTTTGCTTACTAGTGGAAGAAAAGCCAAAACATTCCTAGATCTTCTATCTCTCCATCAATTGAGCCCATCCATCAACATGATAAGCGTTTGATGATAATAGCTGAAATGAAGATGGACGGTACCAAAGACATTGACATAAAAGATTGCAAAAGCCACTATTGCTTGGCATGGGATTCGGCTACTCCATTTAACAGGATAAATTATTGCTCCACGTAATAATGTGAATGTGGGGGGAAGGATGACGAAAAAGAAGCTCCACACAAAGAAGATAATATAACAGATCACGATTAGATGAAAGTGTAAAAAATGATGTGCTTCATTCACAATTGGGTACCCTCGTTCTTATTAAACCATTCAAGATGTTGAAAGAATCGAGGTTCAATTGCCTCACAGGCACATAATTGATTTTCTCAGATTTTGCAATTGATAATATATTAAGGTGGCTGACATTACTTTTCTCGAAGTTGTAATCGAAAAACAAAACCTCTAAATTCCAATAGTAGCTGATTAAAGCGGTCTATTCAGAAGACAGCATAGCATGTGAGATATGGCCCGCAAACTTCTCTCGTATTCAACTTCGTAGCCTCCTACAACAGAGACAGATTTATTCATATTAAATTGGCATAGTACCAACTCAATGATGTCACACACTGATCATCGCATCTTTTGATATATCTGAAGATTGCAATTATTATTCTTGATATTTCGCTTTCAGTGATTATTATTTTCTACTACATACGACTTCTATTCGATCAAATCCTTTGAGTCACCTAAATGATGGCTTTAGTGGGATTGGCTCACAATTGGTTTGGGAGTGCAGACGGGTCAACCCAACGAGGGCACTAGACGATATAAGTTGAAAACTCATAGTGCCACTTTGTTGGATGAGGGCCCTGCCCAAAATAGAGGAGCTTAACATACTGAAGATCAGTGTGTTCCTTAATACGATGCTCATGTAGATATTAAAGCTCTGAACTCAGACGCAGAGCTCGGGGTTTATCTCTAGCTCCCTGCTCCGCACAGAGTTGCATGCAGGCTTTAGATGGTCTAGCTATAATGTCTGCAATCACGACAACAAAATTAATAGGCATTGATGTTCTAGTATCAAACATTCAAAACCCAAGTTCCATAAGACCCGTTCAAATGCATTTTGAAATTCAGCTAAATTTCATGCATTTACAGCACATAACTAGTGCTCATATACTGAATTTGTTAGGAAAAAGATAGCCACCTATCTCATTTAATGGACAAGTATTCCAAAGTCCCTTCAAAACAGTACAATTTATAACTTATCCTAATTTACCTCTACTTACATCCTCAACTGTCATTGCTAATCATAGCAGCATGAAGATTTACCTCCCGTCCGCCCTCTAGAATCAATGCATTTTCCATATCGTTTGCATGAATTTATAAATTATACCCAAACAAGGCCTTAGACGCATTGTTCAGTACACCATCACACTAAAAAGATAACCTTGACTGTTCGGCTTTAGAGAGACACTACGCTTTTAGGAGAAAAAACATATCTACACCAGACCAGTACCTTGATTGATGGCATTTCTCTGCAACTAGCCCCCAAACGTTATTGGCCAATCAGACCTAAGGAAAAAAAATACCAGCACCAAGCACAGCCCTAGAAACGTGTGACCTCAGCATCTTAATAGCAAAACAAATATCATAGATAAATACAAATTCCTCGTGCATCCAGCTGTACACTACACTAGTTACCATGGAAGTTGTTGTCCAAAATACATAGTATAACAACATTTGATAAGCGGGTAAGATGGGCCAAATAAAATGGAGATACTCTGTACAAAGACCATTCTCCCGCGAGCAAAATTGCTAGCTGCTTTGCAAACAGGTACCTGCCTGAAGCAGCAGAAAAACAGGCAGGCTGTTTGGAACACCTGTTCAGCTGCTTCCACTATCATTTAGCCAAGTCTGGAGGTTACAGAGGGCCTCTGCAGAGAGGCTACAGCATCGTAGCTTTTGCTTTTGTAACGGTTGTTGCCGCTGCAGTGCAGCAGGTGAGGACTCCTTTGGCTCCGCTGAAAAACAAACAACAATAATAGTCAGGTTATCAATGGCATTCAGCCGGAGTGCCTCCAATGCAAGTTCTCTAGCACATCTCTCCGGATCGTCATGCCTCCTTAACCCCCTTCGAACCACATTGATGGCATGCTGGTTTGGCATGACATCCCAGATGCCATCACATCCAATGATCAAAAATTCATCATCCTTAGTAAGGAGAACTTGTTTGAACTCTGGCTCTGCAATCAGAGGAGAAGAAGAACCGTGGGGACACTTCAAATCCCAATCCCCCAATGCCCTTGTAACAGATAGAACACCGTTCACATAACCACCTTCAATGTATCCTCCTGCCTTCTCCACTCTCTCGCGTTCAGACATCCGGATGGGCCTGTGGTCCAAGGACATCTCGACTGCATTCCCACTTCTGCATAGGACAGCTCGGGAGTCTCCTACATTGGCCACCAAAAGAATCCTGTTTGCATATGCCAGAGATTAAAACAGAATAACTACATTAAATATGGTTATTTACCTTCAAAATCGAATAAATTGGTCGTAGAGGAATCTACAGTAAAACAAAAGATATGCTTCATTATTTCAATAAAAATAATATCTATAAGTGAATTCCTTTCCTTCATCATAAAAGACGAGACCGGTATACATTGTATGTCCAATTCATTGGTCAAAAAGGAAAGCAAAGTCCTTACATGACGAATGGATCATATAGTATACAAGAATTGAAAAGTGATTCCTAGCGAAGAACTCACCACCCAACATAGGTTGGTGGTTTTGGGTATCAACATGAAGATCAATAAAGACAAGCATAACAAAAACCAAGATGGCAAGATCAAGTAATGGAATCTTTCAGGAATAAAGAAATTGGCTTTTTGATAAACTCAAAGGAGAGCACTTGGAACTTGGGAGTCTGATGTTCACTATGAGCATATATATATATATATATAGAGAGAGAGAGAGAGTCAGGCTAGAATACACTCGAGTGTACGGATCGCACGAATACACTCAAGTGTGTTTGCATATCAAGACTATTTTTTGCAAAATGTAAACCGTTGATCTTCACCGTCATACTATAACTAAGCTACATACAAATTTTGAGCCCATTTGGATGAGTGTAAGTCACACATCCAAGGGCAACAAAATCAACGCGCGAAACTAATTTGAAATGTATATTTTTTGCGGTCTTCATAACATGAGATATACATATCCAAATGTGCTCAAATTTTGCGCATGAGTTGTTCACGAGATGTTTAATAAGATCAACGGATTAGATTTTCAAAAAAAATATTGCATCATGAAAAACTACTTGAGTGTACTCCACTCCGGATACACTCGAGTGTATTCTAGCCTGACTCTATATGAACGAGTCTATATATATATATATATATATATATATATATATATATATATAGTCCGTTTATTCATTGCCCGTGCGGGTAGCCTGGAGTTTCGCTACCCGGCAGCCAAAAAAGTAACTCTTCTAGCCACAAAAGTAACTCTGCTGTCAAAAAAGTAACTATGGTGATAAGAAAGTAACTACACGACTAAAAAAGTAACTCTGTACAAAATATACAGCAGATATATATAAGGACGGGTTTTTTTTTTATTTTGGCGGGGCAAATGATATTATTTTTGGATGAAATTTTTTGGAGAGCTAGATAAAATACTCCTATGCAATTGCGAAAAAAAATTGAAAAAAAGTGGTGGGAAGGGTGGGCGGGTAGCTACCCGCGCGAGCAATAAATATGGGCCCATATATATATATATATATATATATATATATATATATATATATATATATATATATATATATATATATATATATATATATATAATGGCTCGTATAAGAGAAAGGAAAGGAAAAGACTAGGAGTTAAATAGAATGCATCAAAAATGAAGATGATAAGAGTGCTGGTGAAGGATTATGATATCAAGAATCAATGGAGAAACTACTTTCATAAGCTTTTCAATGAAGATAATATGAATGTTAATATATTATATATATGTCTTTATTTAGTGTTTTGTTGATTTACTTTTATATATGGACCTCACTGTAAATGTTCTGCTATTATAAATACAAGGGTACACACATTGTGCAACCCTAAGCTCTCCATTTCACTTATTCTATTTCATGGTACCAGAGCAGGACTGATCCGGGTCCTCCCTCACCCGGCGCCGCCACCCTCCCATCCCTCCCCCCCCCCGCCCCTTCCCCAGCGCCCCCGCCACCAGGCACCGCCGGGCCAACAGAGCCGTCGGGGCTGCTGCACCTCCGGGGCGTCATCGCGGACCAGTCTGCCCGTTGTTGGGCTCTGATCTGCCCGCGGGTGTCCGGTGGCCTGATTCTGTACTGAAGACTACCTTCGGATCTGTTTTTTGTCTACCTGCCCGTGTGACCGGTTGAGTCACCGGGTTCCTTGCTGCGCTCTGGCGTAGCCCGTATGTGAGAGGTCCATCCGATCTGAAGATATGTGCCTACTGCTGCCTGCCTGAGGACGTAGGCAGCCTTCTACTGCCTGTTCTTGCTGCTGCCTGTCTGTTACTCTGGGAGTTGGTCTACTTCTACCTCATGGCGTCTACCCATGAAGATATGCGTCGTCAAGTTACAACTATGAAGCTGGATGGAAGAAACTACCAGCACTGGGTGTGTTCTATGCAGATATATGTCAAATCACAAGGCAAAATGTCTCACTTGACGCACGATCCACCGTTGGTGCCTGCTGCAACAGCCGACTCAAAAGAAGTGAAAGCCTATAATGATTGGGTGAAAGATGACTCTACAGTTATGACATGAATTTTGAATAGTAGTGAGACCAAGATTAGCGTCACACTATTATACCTGCGGACGGCAAAGCAGACGTGGGATCAGCTTGCCAGTACCTATTCACACAGTCAGAATCCCAAGAAGGTGTTTGATATCAACAAGCAGCTCAGCCGCCTGCGCTTCTCGGGATCTGACCTGACAGACTACTCTCTGCATTCAAGGGACTGTGGGGGGAATTGGAAGCCTACCATCCCTTGTCTACTGATTTGGCTACTATGCAACGTCAGCGCCAGGAGTTGCAAGTAGTTTAGTTTCTCTGTGGCTTACTTGATTCCTTTGCTGGGGTGGTGGATCAAATTCTAGCTAGTGACCCGCTACCTACTCTACAGAGTGCTTTTCGGCGTCTACAGCACTTGCCTGCATCGTCATCTGAGACACCCACTAACACTGGTGACACTAGTACATTAGCAGCGATGTCAGGTCGTGATCGTGGTCGTGGACGCAGACGGTCTCACGACACTCGCCCTCCCCTTGGTGCTGGCAGGGGGAGGAACTCTTCAGGTCGTGGAGCATCTTCTGGACCTGCTACTGCTGCTGCTCGCCCTCAGACTGGCCAACGCCTTTGTAACTTCTATGGTTGGTTGAACCATGTTGAAGAGAAATGCTAGGAGAAATACGGCAAACCGGCTTGGGCCAATGCGGCCACTGATGCTACTACATCTTCTGAGATGTCTACCCAGCCTGATGCCCCAGGTAGTTCTACTGCTGACTTCATTCGTGCTGAAGTCGAACGCCTGTTGCTTGAGCGTACTGGCTCACCGTCTACTGCCACCACCTCTGGAGCACATGTTGCGACGTACTCTGGTTGTGATATTGCATTCCTCACTACACCATCTTCTAGTTCTGGTAATACGAAATGGGTTATTGATTCGGGCGCATCTTCTCATATTTCTGAGAATCGGTCGTTGTTCAAAAATTTATCTAGACCGATTACTAATTCGTCTGTTATGCTTGTTGATGGCTCCAAGTCTGCTGTTTCGGGGATTAGAGACATTGTGTCGGATATCATGTTAAAATTTGCTCTTTATGTGCCTCGTTTTCCGCTGAATTTATTATCTGTTAGCAAGACTTTGCATAGCCTGAACTGTAGCCTGACGTTAGTACCTGGTTCATGTATTTTTTAGGGCCTTCGCACGAGAATGAAGATTGGTGGGGGGCAAGAAGGATCTGATGGCTTGTACTACCTGGACAATCTGAAAAGAGTGGATGATGTGGCTCTGGCTTCTGCATTATCTTTGTGAGAAGAGGTGAGGAGAGGAGACGAACACCGAGAGATTTTTCGGCTGCAAGGAGTAGCTTCCCTTGAGAGGGCAATAGTCGTCGCTCTTCTTTTTATATATTAGGGTGAAATACATTGTGGTACATAGAGGAAAATAAGAGAGTAACAATAAATAAAACAAATAACATAATAAAGATAGGACCGGTTGACGGACTGCCGGTCGCCGTTGATCAACTCTTGATACATCGACAGGACTGTCGATGGTATCAACAGACGCTCTTCTGTCGTTGTGATAACTTCGATACCATCGACCTCCTGTCGATAGTATCAACGGGGATGCAGGTTGCTTCACACTCCCTCTCAAGCTGGAGAGTACACATCGTGTATGCCCAGCTTGCCACATAATTTCTGAAAAGCTGTTGGACCCAAAGGCTTTGTCAAGATATCCGCCAATTGATCTTCAGACTTGACATATGGCGTCACAATAGTGCCATCTTTGATTTGATCACGAATAAAATGGCAATCAACTTCTATATGCTTTGTACGCTCATGAAAGATAGGATTCCTGGCAATGTGTATAGCAGATTGGTTGTCACACTTGAGCTCCATAGAAGACAGAATAGGGATCTTTAACTCAGAAAGAATAGATTTGACCCATTGTAGTTCACAACATGCATGGGCCATAGCACGGTATTCAGCCTCAGTGCTGGATCTAGCTACCACATGCTGCTTTTTGCTTTTCCAAGTAATCAAATGATCCCCTAAGAAGGTACAGTAGCCTGATATAGACCTTCTAGACACAGACACTGACACAGACATGGACACGGGACACAAGAAATTTCTAAAATGTAGGACACAAACATGGCATTGGATGAGGGAAAAAAATTTTAATATATACATATATGTGGGTATATGACGTATGAACCGGAATTTATCTAAAATTTGTCCATATTAATATATCTATGTATGTATAATCTTATATGCAGATAGATGTTTGTCTTTATGTGTATGGTAAAAACAATATGAAGTAGAAACCTAAATGCATGCTTTTTGTAAATATATATGAGTTTGTATTACTCATTTAACCAACTTATTAGACTATAATATCACTTGTAATATCTGATTCAGCTTCGAATTTGCATATTGGTTCTTTTCAAAAGATTTGTTTGTAATAGTGATTAGGTTCAGCTCTATGTTAGATTTTCTCAGTAATAAGGCATAAACATCAGCTGTATATTCAACCTTTGCACTCTGAAATAGGCTATTGCAGCAGCAGCTGCTGCAATGATGTGTCCAGGAAGTGTCTGGGCAGAGTCCAGCTGTGTCCGGGGTGCAAAAAAAATACCAAAATGAACAGGACACATCCCAGCCGTGTCCAAAACGTTTTGGTCCGTGTCCGGGAAGTGTCTGTGTCCAAAACATGTCCGACACGGACATGGGGGCTGTCTAGAAGTGTTCGTGCTTCCTAGGTTTGAGGCTTATGCCTCATAAACGCCTCAACACCTCGATACGCCTCGCACAAGCTGAGGTGCACACCTCTCACTAACAGATTGAGGCTTAAGCCTCGAGGCGTACCGGAGACCGCCTGGCCTCGAGGCGTATGCCTCTTAAGCCTCGAGGCACATTTTCTAAACCATGGGCTTCTTGTACGGAAATACTTCGACAACAATGGCAATCAGACTACTTCTATATATGTTCCTCACCATCTACATGTTCTGATTGCTCATCAAATATTCAAAGATTTATGTGGTTGCTTCTACTAGTCTGGTGATTTTCAAATTCAGAGGGGGTCCATGCTGCTATTAATCCTTCTGCATTGATCTTATCTTTATCAAGGGGAGAAGACTTGTTTGCTGCTATATGTTATCTTCTTCAGGGGGAGTGATCTTCAATCTTCGCATTGCAAGATTTAGGAGGAGATCATTTCTCGTCACGGGAGATCAATTTTTCTATGGTCATTTTACCTTTTTCATGTATTGGCAAGATGGATGTGTTTGAACCATGCTCCAGCCTGAGGGAGAGTGTTAGAATAATTAGTTTATTATGCACATGGGCCTAATCGTCTTGCCCCATCAGTGTTAAGTTATGCTTCCTTGTACTTGCCTCCTCTACTATATAAAGGACGGGACTTTGCCATCTCTCAATAACAAAATATTCCATCTTATTTCCACATTATTGATGAATGTTAATTGATTTAATAGAAAAACTAGGATTTCCTCAACATCAAGAGGCGAAATAGGAGTTGCTCTAATCTATATAAATGGTCCATGTACTTTGAACATAAGTATTGGTTGCTTTTAAGTATATATGTACAATGCTATGAATGCATTATCTACTATTTCAATTGTTAAAAGTCTATGGATATATAATGAATTGAATGTAATGTTTATTGTCATTAGTTATTGTATCATCTTCCATGTTGACTAAAGTTAAAGTTAGTAGTAAGATTTAAGAGCAAGTTAAGAGTTTTCAAGAGAAAGAGAATTATAAAAGATAACTTATATTAGAGGCTCCTCGGAGCAAACTAAGAGGAACTTCGGTGCACAAGAGAATAGACACTTTGGTGCAACCCAAGAGACACTTCGGTGCATGGAGAAGAGACACTTACGTGCAAAACTCAAGGATTCTCATATAACATAAAAAAAATGATCTAAAAGTAATTGGGTTTTTCCGTTAATGTTCAATGTTCAAATTACATTTTCAATTTACATGTTCTCTTTGAGATATAATATGTTCAATTCCACTTAAAAACTATTTGATGTGCAGTTACGGAGGCGATGTCTGCAGGTAAGGAGAAAGTATAGAAGAGGGGAGCTATCTGACATGCAAGGACTAGCTCAAGGATCTTGAGAAGAAAAAACATGGTGGGGTGTCAGCTTATACCTAGTTTATATATTTTTTCTTGTTTACGAGAAAACATGTGTTTAAAGTGTGAATCATGTTTAGTTTGGTTTGTGTGAGTTATGTTGAGGACTTGAGAATTGAGAATTATTATCTTATCTTTATTATGTGTTGGTTTATATATGAAATTTATTTTTATGCAATGAATAGAACACAAGCATACATTGCATTCACTTCAAGGGGTGTGTCACAATCATGATATTCATTGCATAAAACAGAGTTCATATAACCATCACATGAGAAAGATAACAATTCTCATTCTCAAAATCATAACATCAACTCACACTTTGAACTGATACATGTTTCTTACAGACAAGGAAAGAAATCTACACTAGGTATAGTTGGCGCCCCACCAAGTCTTTTTTTTCTGAAGATCCCTAAGCGACTCCTTGTACGTCCTCTATGCTTGCTCCCTACCTACGGGCATCACGCCTCCAACCATGCATCAAACAATTTGTAAGTGGAATTGAACATATTATATCTCAAAGAGAACATGTAAACTGGAATTTAAACTTAAAACACTAAACATTAATGTTAAAGTGTCTATATTAGTCTATTAGTTAAATAGGCTAATTAGTTTAGTGGGCCTTTATATTCCGGCCCGTCTAGTTTAGATTACTTGGGTCCTAAGTAATAGGGCGTCTCTCCTCTCCTATATAAAGGAGTGGTCGTCAGTCTTTGTATCCATCACATTCTATTCTATTCAAGCAATCTTATATTTTAACATGGTATCAGAGCGGGTTAGATCTTGAGAGAACCCTAGCGCCGCCCGGTTCCCTCTCTCCTCTTCGGCGCACACAACTACCCTAGCCGCCGGCCGCCGCCTCTTCGAGAGAGCAGCCAAGGGCGAGCGCCCGCCTGCGGGCGGCCGTCGCCGGCGCCATGGCTTGGCCGGCTGCCTGCTAGGCATATCCCCGCCTCCGTGGCTTATCCCCTTTCATATTCATTCATTCTTTTTCAACGATCACTGCTCCTATCTCTTTCCCGGCGCCATCAGTCTCGCTGCCCCATCACCCAGCCGCCGCCGCTGGCAACTGGCAGCCAACAACCACCGCTGCCAGCAGCAGCACCAGCCGCCGCCTCCATCAGCAGCAGCCGGCGCCGCCGCCAACAGCCGCACCAGCCGGTGTCGCCCGCACAGCAGCCACTCCGCACAGCAGCCACCTGCTGGCCATCTTCCGCCACCTATCAACAAGCATCCACCGTGGACAGCAGCCATCGCCTTCGCTATCATCAGCAGCCGCAGCCAAGAACAGCAGCCACGCCACCATCGTCATCAAGCCAGCAATTAGCAGCACCATCGTCATCCTCCATCATCGCCATTGTATCTGTGCTCGTAGGCTGCAGTGTTGCTTTATCCAAGCAACCGTATCACCAGCCTTGATCCCACTTTTTCAACCGGCGCTCCATCTCATGACGTCTTCAGATCAGCCTTCATCGCCGCTTTGGAGAGGCTCCGCCTTGGCTCCGCATGCATCCTTTTGGCATACAAAATCTCCGGAGTCACGCAGGAGACCCTTTGTCATCTCCTATGTTGCGACAAAGTGCTTCATCAGCCGAGCGTCATATCCAGCCATCATCCGCAAGTTGCTGCTCCTCCACTTCATCATCATCCCGACGATCTTCATCCGCAAGTTGCTGCTGCGTTGTGCGTCATCATGCTACTACTGCCATCTACAGTAGGCGATCACCCATCACTCTCCACCGCTACCAAACAACCATGTTTACTTCCCCCATATGCATTATCCCTGTCACTATTCGGATCATTAATCAGTCCTATCTTTTGCTAATCGGATCCTATTATGACCCTAACGGGCCAACAAACCCCCTTTTCGGGTCGGGACTAGATCCATTTATTTTCTACCCGGATCTCATGTTGACCCATTTAGTATACTCTCTTTGGCTATCGGTTTCATTCCCCACATATTACCCATCTCCATTTCACATATTTCTCTCTTTTCCCACCATTTTCTTTCCCACCCACCCATATTTTGTGAGCATCCCTTTTTCACATTGCGGGGGGGGGGGGGGGGGGGGGGGGGGGGGTCATATGTCCAGTTCTCCACACCAAACACTCACTCTTGTCGTATTTGGTGTGCGGGGGGGATAGAGAGGAGAGAAAGAGATGAGAAGAGAGAGCGAGCATGAGAATATATGAGAGAATGTATGAGAGAGAGAGAGTATGAGATGAGATGATGATTATATATATTCCAGGCTATCTTCATGGAGCTTCACATCATTCAGCACACAAGTTCTCTACTTGAGCCAGCAGTGAAGATCCAGCGTCGACACCGTATCCGCGTTCGTACCGCGTTATGTACGTCAGGTGTTGATGGTGTATTCCTTCATCTGCATTCACATGAGACAGATGGGTGCTTCTTCAGAAGCTCAGAGTTTTATCTTCACCGAGCTGCTTCATCACGTCTTCTCCGAGCCGCATCTGCTGTATCGACATCGCCTATAGCTGATCCTCTTGGGACCTTCCTTGATGGATGATCTCCTTTCCCGTCAAGCCCCCAAGGTTCATGCGTCAGAGTTTTATGGTTCCTGCATCGTATCAAGCAGCAGATCGTCTGTCCGCGTTCGTGCCGCGTTAAGCACGTATTCCAGTGGCGAATTGCTGTAGTATCAGGTCCATTCTTCAGATGTCCTCATTCCAGATGCACTTCAAGGAAGACCTTCAAAGCTCGAGTATCTTCAGCCTGCAGAGTCATCATCACCATATGATTCAAGGGGAATATTATTTCAGGGGGAGTAACATATTTTGTATGGGAGTGATATTTATCTTCATCTTTTATTTATCATTTCTTTTTATCGAGTCTTGTAACCTCCAAGCTTGGACATGTGTTTCACCCATGCTCCAGCTTGAGGGGGAGTGTTAAAGTGTCTATATTAGTCTATTAGTTAAATAGGCTAATTAGTTTAGTGGGCCTTTATATTCCGGCCCGTCTAGTTTAGATTACTTGGGTCCTAAGTAATAGGGCGTCTCTCCTCTCCTATATAAAGGAGAGGTCGTCAGTCTTTGTATCCATCACATTCTATTCTATTCAAGCAATCTTATATTTTAACAATTAAAAAAATACATTTACTTTTAGACCATTACTTTTATCTTGACTTATATAAGAATCCTCGGGTTTTTCACGTAAGTGCCTCTTCTTTTATGCACCGAAGTGCTTGTGGGGTTGCACCGAAGTGCCTCTTAGTTTGCTCCGAGGAGCCTCTTAGTGAGGATCTTATATAAGTTAAATTTATCATTCTCTTTTTCTTGAAAACCCTTAAATTGCTCTTAGATCTTACTTGTAACTTTATCTTTAATGTTCATGAAAGATGATACAATAACTAATGACAATAAACATTACATTCAATGCTTTATATATCCATAGACTTTTAACAATTGAAATAGTAGATAATGCATTCATAGCATTTATTGTACATACATACTTAAAATCAAACAATACTTTGTAATCTTGTTAATATTACAAAATAAAGAACATGAGATGATGCTTCCTTTGAAGTTGTGTTTTGCAGGCTAAAAATACTCAAGCTTTAGAGAAGATCTTCTGAAGTGCATCTTGAATCAAGAAACTAGATGGAATGCAATCGCCATAGTAAAAAATGACCACCGTCAATCTGGAGCAGACAATCAAAGCACCATGACTACGCCATCTTCATTGGAAAGGAATTTGTGATCGGAATAAGCACAATAAGCATGTCCCACTATGTCCATGTAGCAGTGAATTTATCTTCAAATCGTCTGAAAAAGTGTAGCCAACTGGACCAAAGTACAAAGAAACACAAATACGCATAACACAGCACAAACACAGGTACAATGAGGTGATGATAATATCGTGTTGGATCCATAAATCTTGAATGTGAATCTTGAGGGCTTGATAGGAATGGAAATGTCATTAAGGATATGCAAGTAGATTACCAGAAGCACTATGTCAACACTTGAGAAACATCATATGCAACTTGGAGAGACATGAATAAAGTATTCGGTGAAGATAAAATTTGGATGAACATCAACCTACAGCTACAATATTTGCAGGCTAAATATAAACAAGCTTCTGATACATCCATCTAATGATAATGCAATAAGATTGCCACAACATTAACACTAGAGGGAACTAGAGGCTGGAATAAGCACAACAAGCTTTGTCCCTATATGTGTCAATGTTGCAACTAAGATTCTTCAAAATCACATGAAAGCGTAGCCAACTGGAATAAGCGCAGATAGCCAACCTACATACATATTGTGGCACAAACATAAAGAATCACATGGTCATTGGGCAAGATACACCAATAATGCACTGGATGCAGGATGCTGTGGGAATGAGGTGTCACAAAGACATCAAAAGATGGATATGCATAGCAATAAGAAGCTTCATTAAGATTAGAATTGCATGGACTGATGTGTATCATTTCTCTCTTTCTTATTGTGAAATGTGGTTCTGCAATGCAACGTGCAATGCAGCGTTAAGAGAGGCCATAGGCCTTCTCCCTTTTTATTAATAAGAGAAACTGGATAATTTACATAGAGGTCCAGTAGGATATAGAAATTACAAAATAGAATAAATATGAAATATATTAACACTCCCCCTCAAGCTGGAGTATACACATCATGTAGACCCAGCTTGTTGCAAAAACTTTGGAAAGTTGCTGGACTCGATGGCTTCGTAAGAACATCTGCAAGTTGATCTTCAGACTTGACATGTGGAGTCACAACAGTTCCATTCTTGATCTGGTCTCTGATAAAGTGGCAGTCCAACTTCAATGTGCTTAGTACGTTCATGGAAGACTGGATTCTTAGCAATGTATATGGCCGCTTGATTGTCACATCTAAGTTCTATAGGAGACAAAACAGGAATCTTTAATTCATAAAGTACAGATTGAACCCATTGCAACTCACAACATGCATGTGCCATTGCTCTATACTCAGCTTCCGTGCTAGATCTTGCCACAACATTTTGCTTTTTGCTTTTCCAGGTAATAAGATGATTCCCCAGAAATGAGCAATATCCAGACGTAGACGTCCTATCATTCAGATTACCAGCCCAATCTGCATCTGCAAAACCAGTAAGAGACAGTGTGGATACAGGAGTTTTCGGCCTATAATAGGTGATTCCTTTACCAGGTGCACCTTTCAGATATCTCAGAATACGACAGACAGATGTCCAATGAGACTATTTTGGAGAGCTCATATGCTGACTCACCACTCCTACAGCAAAAGAAATGGCAGGACGTGTGACTGTCAAATATATCAATTTTCCCACAATTTTCCTGTAATATCCTGTATCTGGATAATCAATATCATCAGTCATCTCCTTCACATGATAGTCCATAGGAGTAGACACAGGCTTGGACTCACTCATACCAGTTTCCTGTAGTAAATCCAGCACATTTTCTCTGAGACAAATTGGTACCTGCATGAGATCTAAGTACTTCAATGCCCAGAAAATATCTCAATTTTCCCAGATCCTTTGTGTGAAAGTGCCCCTGCAAGCCCGCTTTCACACAAGATATGCATGTAGAATCACTACCAGTGATAACAAATTAACAATATCATCAACATACACAGCAATAATAGTAGAACCACCAGAAGAAGTAGAATAAAATAAAGAGTGATCAGTAACAGAACGAGAAAAACCCATCTTTAGCACAACATCACTGAACTTGTCAAACCAAGCTCTAGGAGATTGTTTCAATCCATAGATGGCTTTCTTCAACCTACACACCTTCTGACACTCCCCCTGAGCAACAAAACCAGGTGGTTGCTCCATGTATACCTCCTCTTGTAGATCACCATGAAGGAAGGCATTCTTTACATCGAGCTGAAATAGAGGCTTGTCAAATGTAGTAGCCAGAGAAATAAGGATACGCACAAAATTCAGACGAGCCACTGGTGAGAAGGTCTCAAAGAAATCAACCCCATATGTCTGAGTGTACCCCTTTGCAACCAATCTAGCTTTCAATCTCTCCACAGAACCATCTAGATTATGTTTTACTGTAAATACCCATCTGCATCCCACAACATTTTTATCTGAAGGTAAATTAACAAGTTCCCAGGTGTTGTTCTGTAACAGAGCAGACATCTCAACATGCATAGCCTGTTTCCAGCCAATATCCTTCATAGCATCAAGATGATTTCTTGGAATGACCACAGAATCAATCCCAAGAGCAAAGGAGCGAGCCTGTTGAGATAACTTGGGCAAACAACATACATTTGTAATAGGATGTCGAATAGTACAGGAACGGGTACCTTTACGAACAGCAATGGGAACAACAAGGTCAGATGGTTCTTCAGGAATCCCTTGAGTAGAGGAAGATGGGGAGGGCTCAGACACTGGAGTCGCTACCTCCTCTGGATCTTGTCTGCCTCTTCTTCAATAAACATGTGAATATTGTAGAATTTGTGGACCATCTGCTAGCTGCTCTTCCTGAATGATAGTATAGTCAGGAATGATAGGTGGCACTCTCTCACTAGCATCTGATGGTGGCACTCTCTCACACAATTGCTCCCCCTTACTGGGAACACTAGAGAAATATGGAGTGGATTCATGAAAAGTCACATCTCTAGACACAAACATACAACGAAGATTTGGACAATAACACTTGTACCCTTTGCTAGTGTTAGAGTACCCAAGAAAGAGAGTCCTAATTGACCTAGGAGATAACTTATCAGCCTTAGGATCAAAATTGTGGACAAAAGAAGTACAACCAAACACTCTAAGAGGAACAAGGAAGGGTTGATCCTTGGGACGTAAGACAGAGAAAGGAGTACGTCCTTGAAGCACAGAAGAAGGTTGCCTGTTGATAAGAAAACATGCAGTAAGGAGAGCGTCAGCCCAGAACCGCTTAGGAACATTAGATTGAAACATGATTGCCCTGGTAATATCAAGAAGATGACGATTTTTCCTCTCTGCTACCCCATTCTGCTGAGGGGTGTGAGGACATGAGGACAGGATGTACGATGTATCATCCCAACCGAACTACAAAAATCAGCCATGGCATTTTGAACATATTCCAAAAGCATTATCAGATTGAAGAACTTTAATATTGCAATCAAATTCAACTTTTATTTCTTGATGAAAATGTTTGACAATAGATAGCACAGATTCTCGACTTTTCCACAAATAAATCCAAGTCATACGCGAAAAGTCATCCACAAAGGAGATAAAATAACGAAAACCATTATAACTATGGTCTTTTACAGGATCCCAAACATCACTATGGACCAACTCAAAAGGACATGACGCCCGTTTATTGACACGACCGGGATAAGACATTCTATGATGTTTCCCCAGTTGAAAGGACTGACACTCTAAAGACGATACTTGAGACAATTCTGGTTCTAACTTTCTCAGGCTCTCTAATGAAGGATGTCCATATCTGTAGTGCCACAGTAAGGGAGAGCCACTCTACAAGACAGCTGGAGCAGGAGCAGAAACTTGGCGAGGCAAACTGTCACCGTGGAAAAGGTAGAGATCACCTTCCTAGGCCCCCCACCAATCGTCCTCATACTCTTGAGATCCTATAACACAAAACAAGAAGGACCAAAGGTTACCGTACATTTCACAGTATCAATCAACTTAGCAACAGACAGCAGATTAAAAGGAAAAGCAGGCACATAATGTACGGATTTAAGATCAATTCCAGGAGTCAGAGAAACAGATCCACTGGCTAACACTCTCCTCACTGAACCATCTGCTATTGTTATAGATTTATGAGGGATATGTGAGTCAATGGAGTGAAGAAGTCTCCTCATACCAGTCATATGCTGTGACGCTCCAGAGTCAACGACCCATAATGAAGTAGAACCAGAAGCCAATAAAGAGGTAGTCTGATTACCAGTGGTGGACGCCAAGTTGGCTAAAGATGATGATCCCAAGCTCAGATGCTGAGTAGCCAGGATAAATCTATCATATTCCTCCTTGGTGAGTGTGATGCCAGAAGGACCAGAACTCGAAGTAGGAGGCTCAATAGACTCAGTAGTGGTAGCATAGTTTGTTGCTCCCACAGGTGGTACAGCAGGTCGACCATGCTTCTTCCAGCATTTCTCAATTGTGTGTCCAGGTTTGTCACAAAAAGTGCACTTAGGGCGAGTTCCACGTCCTCGGCCCATACCTATCCGGCCTCCTCTCACTGTAGCAGCTACAGAAGCATGAGAATCTCCCATGAGACTACGGTAGAATCAACAGGTTCAAAATTTGCCTGTAAAATCCTTGAATAGGCCTCTTCCAAGCTGGGAAGTTTATCAGAAGCTAAGATAACACTGCGGGCTGAACTGCACGAAGAACTCAGACCAGACAAGAATTTTGTTGTAATCAAGTCATCTTTGTCTTTGACTTGCTCCTGGACAGTTACTGGGTGGTAGAAACTCAGCTCTTGTGCAATACCTTGAATCACTCCAAAGTATTCTTCTAAATGTTTGTCTCCCTGTCGTTCTGCAAACAGGCGATCATATATCATGAACTGACGAAGCGCATTCTTCTCTTGAGAATAATTTTTCTTCACTGCATCCCAGATCTCTTTGGCGGTAGTGTAGAACATGAACCTCGAGGCAATCCCAGGTTCCATGCTCCCCCACAACCAGGTCTTCACCAGACTGTTATGACGCTTCCATTCAGCATAGCCTTTGTCAGTAAGTGCAGGAGGATCAGAATCAAAGTGTCTCGCCTTGTCACGTGACTCCAATACAGTATGGACAACATTCATCCATAAGAGATAATTCTTCCCGTTCAGGTTGATGGAGGGGATAGGAGACATCTCACTGTAGATGGTAGATGCCTTGGTGTCCTCCATGATTTGACGAGAAGAAGAGTGACGGATTGATACACGTCACAAAAAGATATGGGTGACGGGGAGATACATGTCATGTCACAAGATCAGATGTGTATCTGACGCATCCACAGCCCCCAACTGAAATTCCCTAATCACACATGGAGGAGATGTGATTAGGAATTTCTTACGTACCGACGGACCCTCCAGTTTGGGATTTAGAAATCCGTTGAATCAACTGAAGGACCCGACAATCCGGAGATAGAAGAGAAGGGGGGACGGCGGCTACGGCGCCTGGCCCAGGAGACGGCGACTACAGCGCCTGGCCCAGGAGACGGTTGCTCTGCCCGCTTTGGGCCGGCGACGCGGCAGCCGGGGAAGGCTGGCGACGTGCTCTGTTCACGCGGAAATCACTGTTCACTCTGTCGTACTGTTCACGCCGGAGTTACTATTTACGTGTACTGTTCACCGCTGGAAACATTGTTCACGTGGGTTGTGACGGATGGATAGGGTTAGGTTAGGAACCTTGCTCTGATGCCATGTGAAATGTGGTGCTGCAATGCAATGTGCAATGCAGCGTTAAGAGAGGCCATAGGCCTTCTCCCTTTTTATTAATAAGAGAAACTGGATAATTTACATAGAGGTCCAATAGGATATAGAAATTACAAAATAGAATAAATATGAAATATATTAACACTTATCATACTCCCTCTTCATACTTTCTCTTTCTCCCTCCTCATACTCTCTCTCCTCTGTATCCCTCGCATACTAATTACAAATTGAACGAGTAGTTGGTGTGGATAAGAGATAATCCCCCTTGCATGCGAAAAGGGATGCACATTAAGTGGTGGTAAGGGGAATAAAATTTTTGAAGGGAGAATCATTATCTTTTGAAAGTAGAAGCAAAGGGGCTCCCAGTAGATGGTTGTCATACTGTTGGGGGGTATGGGAGGCGTAGGCCCACAGTTAGGGGTCCCATTGCCACCTCAGTGGGCGGGAGTCAAGGGGAGGTCACCCCTCGTAGGGTTTTAGGGGTAGAGCCCCCGAGAAAAAGGTTTACAACAATTTTAGTGAAAGATTAAGCAAAACTAGCAAAGATAGGGTGGGAGTTGAGAACATTTCTAGAAACCACAATAGCTTTGCGGCCCTATCGAATGACAACAGCGAGGTTGTTGATGCCCCAGCAGGCAAACCGCTACGGCCAGGATGATGCCTAGCGGGGAAGGTGGACTCTTGTTGGTGGACACGATTGTACAAGCAACGGTTGTAACAATGTGACTATTGTTGTCGGCAAGGGACAATTGCCCTTACGGTTACTGTGAGAAATAAGATTGTATTGAATTGAATGGGATTAGATGAGTACAAAACTGGACGCCCTCTCCTTTATATAGGAGAGGGGAGACGCCCTAAGACTTAGGACGCAAGTAATCTAAACGGGCTGAAATACAAAAGCCCACTAACTAATTAACCTATTAACTAAATAGGCTATAAACTCTTTAACACTCCCCCTCAAGCTGGAGCATGGGTGAAACACATGTCCAAAGCTTGGAGGTTACAAGACTCGATAAAACGATAAAAGAAATGATAAATGAAAGATAAAAGATAAATACCACTCCCCATACAAAAGATGGATACTCCCCATTAAACAAAACTTCCCCTGAATCATATGATGATGATGACTCTGCAGGCTGAAAATACTCGAACTTTGAAGAATGTCTTTCTTTGAAGTGCATCTGAAGAGCATCTGAAAAATGGACCTGATACTACAGCAGTAATTCGCCACTTGGAGCAGACGATCATCCATACCACGGCCACGGCAACTTCACTGGAATACGCACTTAACGCGGCACGAACGCGGATCTCTCAATGATGATGTAGTGATAGTGGTGTCTTCAAAGCGTCTGAGAAGACGTGCATGACGTGGCACGAACACGGACGGACGATATGCTGGTGATACGATGCAGGTACCATAACTCTGTAGCATGAACCTTGGGGGCTTGACAGGAAAGGAGATATCATCCATCAAGGAAAGTCCCAAGAAGATCAGCAACAGGTGATGTTGAAATAGCAGATGCAGCTCGGAGAAGACGTGACGAAGCAGCTCGGTGAAGATAAACTTTGAGCTTCTGAAAATCTGAAGAAGCATCATCTGTCTCATATGAATGCAGCTGAAGAAATACACCATCAACACCTGACGTACATAACACGGTACGAACGCGGATACGGTGTCAACGCTGAATGAAGCTGGCTAGAGGTGGAGAACAGACGTGTTGAAGAACGTGAAGCTCCATGAAGATAATAGCCTGGAACATATATAACATGAATACATATATCATCATCTCATCTCATACTCTCTCTCTCTCATATATTCTCTCATGATGGCTCTCTCTTCCCATCTCTTCCTCTCCTCTTTATCCCCCCCCTGCACACCAAATATGACGAGAGTGAGTGTTTGGTGTGGAGAAATGGATACATGACCCCCCCGCACTGCGAAAGGGATACACACAAGATATGGGTGGGTGGGAAAGGAATTGGTGGATTTGAGAGGATTTTGTGATATGGAGATGTATAAAAAAAATGGAGAATGGAAACCGATAACTGAAGAGAGAGAAATGCTAAATGGGTCAATGTAAGATCTGGGTAGAAAATTAAATGGATCTAATCCCAACCCGAAAAGAGATTTGTTTGGCCCATTAAGGCAACAAATCCGGGGGTGCGGGGGCGAAGCCCCGCAAAAAATCCGATTAGGCTAAAACTTGGATCCAATTATCAAATATATGACCGATTAAGGATCCGAATAGAGATAGGCATCTTGTATATGGGGGGCAGTAATAGGGTTGTTTGGTAGCGGTGGGGAGTGATGGGTGATCGTCGGAGGTAGGGATAGTTGATGGCGTTGGGGCAGCAGCGACGAGATGGAGAGCAACAGTGAGCAGCGGCCAGAGGTATGGATGACGACGGCGGCGGCTGAAGGGTGTGATCGTCAGCTGGGAACAGTTGCTGGATAATGGGGCAGCAACCCTGCAGCGGACGAACACAGAAGATGACGATGATTGTGTCGCTCGGTTGATGTAGCACTCGGCCGCAACAAAGGAGATGATATTGGTCTCCTGCACGGCTCCAGAGATATTGCATGTCATGAGGCTGCATGCGGAGTCAAGTGCGAAGCATCTCCATGAGCGACGGCGAAGGCAGATGCTGAGGACGACGGCAGGATGCGGCGATAGAGACAATGGTTGTTGTGATTTGCGGTTGTGGTGCTGCTTGTTGTTGGCCGCGGTTGATTGTTATTGGATACGGCGGCAGAGGCGGATGGCTAAGGCGACACGGATTGTTGTTGTTGGCGGCCACGTTGGTTGTCGACGGCAGCGTGATGTTGTTGCAGCGACAGTGTGATGTGGCGGAGATGACAATGGCGTCGGATACATGAAGGCCGGAAAGGAGATCACCGACGGTCAGCTTTGAAATTGGAAAACATAGATTGTATGTCGGGAATTAGCGCTGACGTACAGATCTATGTGAAAGTGGGAGAAATAGGGCCATGGAGGTCGGAAGTGCCTAGCGGGCAGCCAGCCTATGCCATGGCGACGGCTGCCCGCAGGCGGGGAGAGCCCGTGGTTGCTCTCTTAAAGAGAGGCGGCGGCTACGTCTAGGGTTGTTGTGGGCGCCGGCTAGGAGAGGGAAGGGAGGACGGCTGCTAGGTTTTCCTCAGGAGCGAACGTGCTCTGATACCATGTGAAAAATAAGATTGTATTGAATTGAATGGGATTAGATGAGTACAAGACTGGACGCCCTCTCCTTTATATAGGAGAGGGGAGACGCCCTAAGACTTAGGACGCAAGTAATCGAAACGGGCTGAAATACAAAAGCCCACTAACTAATTAACCTATTAACTAAATAGGCTAATATAGACTCTTTAACATTTACTACTGCCATTGGTGGCGACAGCGATGGCGACTCCCTTCTGGCAGCCTTGTTGTTGCCCAACTGTTAGTTGTAGCAGTCGTAGGTGCCTTGGACGATCGTTGATGTTGGATGCAACAAGTGGTTGTGGGTAGATCGGCCGCTAAGGGCTTCTGGGGTCTTTAGACTGCCAACGTGTTGAAGGGTGAGTGTCGATGGATAGTCGGGAAGCACCTCTTGGCGGTGTCGTTGTTGCTGGCTAAAGATATGTAGGATGTAGAAGCTAGAATCGGGGAGGATTGGGGGAAGGAATGACTAGAAGTGACTCAGAGGAGGCAGATAACGTTGGTAATGGCCAGGATGACAAAGTGTCAACATTGGAGATTTTTTTGGAGGAAGAAGGGAGGAGACGACCGTGGAGGTCGGGATGATGTCTGATAATTAGGAAGCATGACACTTCCCGAAGGCACGTGTCCAACATGGTCACGCAGTGGACACATGGTGGACACGACCCAAACATGTCCAAGTCCTACTTTTTTTATTAGGAGTTGGACACAGCCCAAACACGGCTTGGATACAGCCCACATACGCCTTGGACAAAGCTAGAATATGGCCTAACCCAACACTAAGAAGGGAAAACACCTCCATCACTTTATTTACTTTCATTTTCTACAAAATAACAACATAATTCCCTCTCTTTTAATAGTTGTCCGGCACCACAACTACTTTTTAGTTTTTATTGTCCAAAATTTAATATGCAAAATATTTCACTATGAGTTCATTCTTGTGGTATTCAACTCATATTATTATTTGTGAATAAATCGTCTATAAGATTGATTGTAATTGTGATTACAATGTGGGTTTATTTGATAGTATGACTTTGATGGCTTGATTTCATGATCTATGGAATGTGGATTTGAATGTTAACACGAAATTTTATATAGCGTGGAGGAGATGACCTTTGTGTTCGAATTTGCTTCTCCTTTTTTTGTGTTTATACATAAATATACATGTATATGTTTTCCTGTTGTGTCCGGAGTCATGTTTTCCTATATATTTGAATATTGTTTGTGACAAGAAGAGACGGTGCCCGCCTGCATACGGAGGTTCAATCTTTTTTCTCTCTAGGATTAGGATCAATGCTCTAATACCAAGTGGAAATTAAATGTGTTGTATTTCTTATTGCTAGAGGCAGACTCCGCTCCTATATACATGTTCTAAAAAACAAAAGATGGTTTGCCTTAGATTGATGAAACAAGTACAGGAGACTCTCTTATATAGGAGAGAGTAAGAATAATATAGAAACAGGAATATTCTAGAAAAAGGAAAAAGACTAATGGGCTATTAAACAAAGGTCCATAACACAATAATAAAAGTAAAATAAAGCCAGGAAAATATATATACTAATACTCCCCCTCAAGCTGGAGCGCCCAGCTTGGCTATCAGCGTAGTGAATCTAGTCTTCGGAAGAATTTTGGTGAAAATATCTGCAATTTAATCTGCAACTGGTGTATAAGGTGTAGAAATCTGACCAGTTAAGGCAGCCTCCCGAACAAATTGGCAATCAACTTCAATGTGTTTGGTGCGTTCGTGGAAGGTGGGGTTGCTGGTAATGAAGATAGCAGCCTTGTTGTCACAGTGCCTTGGTATGGGTGGAGCAACAGAATTACCAAAATCTCGCATAAGATTGCATACCCAGAAAAGTTCACAGGTGGTGTGAGCCATGGCTCGATACTCTGCTTCAGCACTTGAGCGAGCAACTACAGTTTGCTTCTTGCTTCACCAAGTTACCAAGTCACCACCTACAAAAGTGCAGTATCTAGAGGTAGATCTCTGATCTATCTTGCTTCCAGCATAATCAGAATCAGAGTATCCAATAAGATTACAATGGCCATGTTTCTTATACAATAGACCTTTGTCAGGAGAACTTTTCAAAAACTTCAAAATATGGCAGACAGCATCCCAATGGCATTGACGAGGCTTATCCAAATATCTACTTACGAGACCAACAGCGGAAGTGATATCAGCCCTAGTAACGGTAAGGTAGATGAGTATTCAACCATTCTGCGATTTGGATGATGATCAGGATATGGAGAAGTGTCGTCATCCCAGTTACTGTTGGGATCCAAAGGTGTATTAGCAGGCTTAGCCCCAAGCAATTTCTGTCTCCGATAGGAGATCCAAAACATACTTGCGTTGAGACAAACAAAGACCAGAGGAAGAATGAGAGACTTCAATTCTCAGAAAATACCTTAGTTTGCCGAAATCTTTAGTAATAAAGTGATTTTCCAAGTATGAGTTAGAAGGAGACTTAGTCTCCCCCCCCCAAACAGGTGCTAGAGCCCAAATGACCCAAGGGATTGTAAATACAATGCGCAACAGGAGGTTTCGAACCCGGGTCCCCTGGGGAGGATAGGCCGGACAGAACCATTTGCGCTACACTGGCCGGATTTTCCAAGTATGTCTTAGTAGCTTGAATGTCTGCATGGTCGCTTCCAGATAAGATAATGTCATCAACATAGACAATGAGAACTACAAGACCAGAGGTAGTTTTCTTAGCAAATATCGAGTGATCAGACTGAGAGCAACGAAAGTCAAAGATATGAAGAATAGAATTGAGCTTGTCAAACTAAGCTCGGGGACTTTGCTTAAGGTCATAAATAGCCTTGCAAAGGAGACAAACTTTGGAAGACTCCCCCTGAATCTCAAAACCGGGAGGTTGCGCCATGTAAACCTCCTCATGGAGATCTCCATACAGAAATGCATTTTGACATCTAGTTGAAATAAAGGCCAATCAAAATTTACAACCACAGAGAAAGGATACGAACAGAATTCAATCGAGCCACAGGAGAGAAAGTCTCAAAATAGTCAACTCCATATGTCTGAGTGTAGCCCTTGGCTACCAGGCGAGCTTTGAGTCGTTCAATGGTACCATCTAGTTGATATTTAATTGTGAAAATCCACCTGCAACCTAGTGAACAACTAGGTGGCGCATTAACCAAATCCCAAGTATGTCTATCAGTGAGGGCCTGCATTTTTAGTTTCCATGGCTTGATTAATGCTGGGAGCTGGAGAGCCTAAGCAGCATTCTTAGGAATAGTAACAGCACATAAAGCAGAAGTAAAATTTGCAAAATTATTTCCCAGATTAGCAGTAGTGCAGAAATTCCCAATAGGATGTTGTGTGTAAGAGCAAGTGCCTTTGAGTAAACTGATAGGACTGTCCAAGTCAAAAAATACATGAGATGTTGGTTGATCTGCTGACGAGGTTGGAAGACTTGGTTGGGCCATAGAGGGATTTGGTGCCTTTGGTCTTCTCTGGTAGAATTTTAAAGGAGGAGCTGGTGCAACAGTGCTATCTGACAGGGCATTATCAACAGGCACAGGTAAAGGTGTTTTTGTCAGTAAGTCAGACACCAGGGCAGATCCAGCAAAAGAGTAGAACGGCATATGTTCAAAAAAGACAACATCAGTCGACACCATCCATTTCTTAGTAACCGGGTCAAAGCAGCGGTACCCTTTTTGTGTCCGAGAGTACCCCAAGAAAATACACTTAGTAGCACGAGGGTCCAGTTTAGTAAGGCCGGGACGCAAATTTTTCACAAAACACGTACTCCCAAAAATACGAGGAGGTACGGTGAGCAAAGGAGCATCCGAGTATAAAATCTGAAAAGGCACTTGATTGTCAAGAACAGAGGATGGCATGCGGTTAATAAGATAACAAGCAGTTGAAACAGCTTCTGGCCAGAAAACATGAGGAACATGATAGTGAAAGAGAAGTATACGCACAACCTCAAAGAGGTGTTGATTCTTGCGTTCAGCAATGCCATTCTGTTGGGGTGTATAGGCACAAGAGATTTGGTGAATAATACCCATTTTGTTGCAAAACAGATTTACTGAACTTTGCATGAATTCAAGAGCATTATATGTTCAAAAGATTTTAATGGGTTTACCAAACTGGGTACATATCTCAGCAAAGAAAGTTGTAATAGTGTCAAGAATATGAGATCTGTCTTTTAACAAAAACAACCAGGTGGTTCTAGAAAAGTCGTCAATAAAACTCAAAAGTATCAAAATCCAGAAATACTAGCAACAGAGCATGGGCCCCAAATATCAGCATGCACAATATCAAATGATGCTTTTGAGCTAATACAGTTTTTCTTAGTAAAAGTAGACCGAGTTTGTTTGCCTAACTGACATGTTTCACAATGAAAAACTGACTCAAAAATGTCAGATTATAAATGCTTCAATTTTGTCGGTGAAGGGTGCCCTAAGCGGTAGTGCCACTGAATGCCGGTTACATAAGTAGTCAGGTAAGCCTTCGTCTTCGGTGCATCCAAATAGTAGAGCCCATCTGGTCCCTCATGTCCCGAACTAATCTTCATCCTTGTGCGCAGATCCTGAAAAATAGCAATATATGGGTCAAAGGTAATTGAGCATCGTAGGCTCTTAACAGTTCTACTCACAGATAACAAGTTGATAGAGAATTTAGGAACAAAAAGTGTCGAGTTCAAAATAAGACGACCAGCAGCATAGATATTCCCTATTCCAGAAACAAATGTTTGAGAAACATCAGCTAAGGTGACAGGCGGAATGGCAGCAGTTGTATGCAAGGTAGAAAATAAAGAGTGATTGCCAGTAATATGAGAGGTGGCACCCGAGTCAATAACCCATTTATATTTACCAAACTATGCTAGAGGAGGAGATTGTGTCAGATGAGCAGAACCACCAGTAGTGGAGGTCTCCGCAGAAGAGGCCAGGCGAGCTTGGAGTAACTTCTCAACTTTAGATCCGATCCAATCAACAAATGGCGGGGCAGACGTAGAGGCAGAGGTGTCAGGCTGGTCTGAAGAAACTTGATTTGCCCAAGCAGGTTTGTCGTGTTTGATCCAACGACGGTCTTCAGTATGATTGTTGCGCTTGCAAAAATTGCTGAAACGTGGTTCAATAGAGGAGTCAGTGCCCGAGGAGTACGAACCACGACCAGCACCTAGAGTAGAGCAGCCTCGACCACGACCACAACCGTAGCCACATCCACGGAAAGAATCACCAGATCGAACAGCTAGAGCAGCATTGTCAGAAAGTTCAGGAGTCGCCTGAGATACAGAAGGCAAATGATGCACACATTTCAGAACATCGCATAAGGTGGGCAACGGATCACTGGAGAGAATCTGATCTACTACACCCGCAAAGGAGGATGGTAGGCCAGTAAGGAATTGAACAAGTTGTAGTTAATTCCGTTGTCTTTGTGCTTCCTTAATATCTGAGGATAGTGGACGATACACCTCAAACTCATCCCAAAGGGCACAACATTGATTGTAGTAATCTTCAATAGCATCTGGGGTAGAATACTCCTTCTTGGCCAGGTGTTTGAAAATATCAAACACCTTGGGATTTTGTTGATGAGAATAGACGTGGGAGAGTTGATCCCACATATCCTTAGCTGTGTGCAGGCGCAAAAGGGATTGGCTGGTTTTGGGTTCAGCACTGTTGACCATCCAGGCATAACCCCAGAGTCGCCCTTGAACCACAGGCCATACACCTGTTTAGTTTTTTCATCAGCATTAGCAGTTGGTTCCGCCGGCCCTGTAGTGGACAGATGGGAATAGCGCCCCTGAGCTTTGACATACGATTCAAAGGAGGTTGCCCAAGTGTGATAGTTGGAGCCGTCCAAGTTGGTAGTCGCCACACAGAGATTGCGAAGCGGATCGGAGGACGCCATGGGAGGTCACAGAATGCAAGACGACACAACAGACAGTAGTGGCAGGCCGAAGCAGGAATCATGTAACAGTCAGCAGACAGAGCAGCAGGTACGTAGCAGCAGTAGGCACATAGTAGACGAAAGCAGTAGAAACCCAACACAGGCAAATCTAAAAATACCCGTACACAGGCATAAGATAGCAGAATATCTGATGCATCAGATCCCAGAAACTCGCGTCGGGGCAGCAGTAGATATAGAGAACCTACGCCAGCATGGAGGAAAACCTTATTCCATCATGAGGCATAGGCAGAGAAAGAGCAAGATCCAATTACGCCTTCAACGTGCTATAAATGGAAAGTTACCGGAGACGTCCAAAGATTGGTAGGAAAGGAAAAGAGTGGTGGTGGTGGCTAGCGGAAGGGAGAGACGGTGGGGAAAGGAGGGAAGGAAGAAGAGGAGGTGGAAGAGGGTTGGGTGGAGTAGTTGGTGGCTAGCCTGAGGAGTGAGACATCAGCAGGGGCGGGGGTGGAGGTGGGGCGGCGAGGGGTAGTGGTGGTATGGGAGGGGATATGTAGGGTGGCGGTGGGAGTGTGGGTGGAGGAAGAAGGGGTGGCGGGTGAGGGGCTGGAAGAGAAGAAGAGAAAGGAAGAAGAGGGGTGGCGGCTAGGGTTTATGTGGGGATAGGTTAGGGTTGGGGTTTAGGGAGGATCAGCCCACTCTGATACCATCTAAAATACAAAAGATGGTTTGCCTTAGATTGATGAAACAAGTACAGGAGACTCTCTTATATAGGAGAGAGTAAGAATAATATAGAAACAGGAATATTCTAGAAAAAGGAAAAAGACTAATGGGCTAATAAACAAAGGCCCATAACACAATAATAAAAGTAAAATAAATCCAGGAAAATATATATACTAATACAGGTAATGAGGCATTTACAAAGAAGCGGACTTAAACCCTAGTGGGCCAAGACAATTAGGCCCATAAACCTATTAATTGATAATATCTCTAACATCTAACACATTAATTTACAAATTCATGTAGCCTAATACAAAGGTGTTGGCTTGTGCGCGCTACAGCCTATCAATAACTTTTTTTCAAATGAATGTTTAAGTTCTAATTTTGCTTGGCTTACTGCTACATTGTCCATTGCATTTGTCCCTAAAATCATAGACGAGGCTCTTCATCATTTATCCAAAGTCGAGCAATCGAGGCTGAGATGAGTGCACTATTTCATCAACGCACCTAGGATCTAGATGAACCACCTACTAAATTTCATGTTGGTTTCATTTGGATTATTATAGTTAAGTAACAACCAAATGTCACTATTGAGCGTTCTCAAAGCCTAAATGGTTACTAAAGGGTAACTCATGTCGTTAATTATATTGAGATGTTTTCTCTTGTTATTCATCTTAATTTTGTGTATGTGCTTTGTTAATATATGTGGTCTTATTTCTATTATGTTATTTTCCATTATATCTGGACCTTTCTGTAATTGTTACATTACTATAAATAGAAGGGTGCACACGTTGTGCAACCCTAAGCTCTCCAAATCTCATTGTCTTTCACATGGTATCAGAGCGGGCCGATCCACCTTAAACCTAATCCCTCTCTCTCCACCAACCCTAGCCGCCGCCACACTCCGAAATCTCCTTTTTTCCGCCGCTACATACTGCTACAGTAGCGCCGCCACTACTACAGTAGCATCGCTGCTACAGTAACGTCGTCCACCCCTCCGCAGCCCTCCATCCACCTCTAATCCCCAACTAACCTCCATCCTTGTGGCCTAATCCACCACAGGCCCCTTCGTCTAGCTCCGTTTCTCTTTCCGAAATCTTCGGACAGCCTCGGTAACTTTCCAGTTTTGGCACGTTGACGGCGTAACGGGCTTCATCCTCTCTGTCTGCTTGTGCCTCATGGTGGAGTGACTGATCCTCCATGTTGGCGTAGGTTTTTTCTCTTCGTTGTTGCCCCTGCGTGGGTTTTTTTTTACGATCCATGTGTGGATCTTCTACCTTCTACTACTAGTCCATGTGTTGGACTTCTGCCTCTGACTACTGACTTCTACTGCCTGTGCCTGACTGTTGTTGCCTGCCTGTAACTCTACGTCTGCATCTGTTTCTTCCTGATGGCGTCTACTCATGAAGATCTGCGACGTCAGGCGACAACTGTGAAGCAGGATGGGCGAAACTACCAGCACTGGGTGTGCTCTATGAAGATATATGTTAAATCACAAGGAAAAATGTCGCACCTGACGCGAGATCCACCACCCGTGCCTCCTGCAACAGCCGATTCGAAGGATGTGAAAGCCTATGATGATTGGGTGAACGACGACTCCACAGTCATGACATGGATTCTGAATAGTAGTGAGACCCAGATTAGTGTCACACTATTGTACCTGCATACGGTAAAGCAAATGTGGGATCAACTTGCCAGCACATATTCACACAGTCAAAATCCAAAGAAGGTGTTTGATATTGTGACAGAGTCAGGAATTCCTGAAAGCTCAGGGTTGCACAATGTGTGCACCCTCATATATATAATAATGAGAGATTTACAGAGAGGTCCATATATAAAGGAAAATAACAAAACAAATAACATGCTATGTAAAACAGGAAATATATAATGTAACACTCCCCCTCAAGTTGGAGCATAGATATCAATCATGTCCAACTTGTCCATCAGCGTGCAGAACTGTTTCTTCGCCAAGAGCTTGGTGAAGATATCAGCAACTTGATCTTCAGATCTTGTGAATGGAGTGCATATCTTGCCAGCAAGAATAGATTCTCTGATGAAGTGGCAGTCAACTTCAATGTGTTTGGTGCGCTCATGATAGACAGGATTATTTGCAATGAAGATGGCAGGTTTGTTATCACAATGCATAGGAATGGCCGATGAAGACTCAATCCCAAACTCTTTCAGAAGAGAACGCACCCACAGCAACTCACAAGCAGTATGGGCCATGGCCCTGTACTCAGCCTCAGCACTAGATCTGGCCACTACATTTTGTTTCTTGCTTCTCCATGTGACAAGATTGCCTCCTACAAAGGTACAGTAACCAGAAGTAGATTTTCTATCCACTTTGTTGCCTGCATAATCAGAATCAGAATACCCTTCAAGAACACAGTGCCCATTCTTTTTATAATGAAGTCCCTTGCCAGGCGACTTTTTAAGTATCTCAAGACTTGACATGCAGCATCCCAGTGGCACTGTTTGGGTTTGTCGAGGTACCTGCTAAGAAGACCCACTGCAGTAGCAATATCAGGACGAGTAATAGTCAAATAGATCAATTTACCAATCAACCTCCTGAATTTTTTATGATCAACAAACATAGCAGAGGAATCATCATCCCAATTGACATTGGGATCAAGAGGAGTATCTGCAGGTTTTGCTCCAAGCATACCAGTCTCCTGCAGAATATCAAGAACATATTTTCTCTGCGAAAGAACCAAGGCATTAGAGTTTCTAGAGACCTCTATGCCAAGAAAGTACCGAAGTCTGCCTAGATCTTTGGTAGCGAAGTGCTTGCCCAAATGATCTTTGGTAGCCTGAATACCAAGAGTGTCGCTGCCAGAAATAATAATGTCATCAACATACACAATCAGAAGTAATACCTGCTGAAGTCTTTTTTGTGAAAACAGAATGGTCAACTTGTGACCTCAGAAAGCCAAAATCAATCATGATCCTGCTCAACTTATCAAACCAGGCACGAGGACTCTGTTTGAGTCCATAGATAGACTTCTTAAGTCTGCAGACTTTATGAGACTCCCCCTGAGCAACAAACCCAGGAGGTTGCTCCATATACACCTCTTCCTGTAAATCACCATACAGAAAAGCATTTTTCACATCAAGCTGCAGGAGAGGCCAGTTTAGATTTACAGCAACAGATAAAAGAATTCTGACAGAGTTAAGACGAGCAACAGGAGAAAAAGTCTCAAAATAATCAATGCCATATGTCTGAGTATAGCCCTTGGCAACGAGCCTTGCCTTCAACCTTTCAACCGTACCATCAGGTTGATATTTGACAGCATATACCCACCTGCAGCCTACAGGCTTACACTGAGGAGGTGGATCCACCAGCTCCCAAGTGTCTCTGTCAGTAAGAGCAATCATCTCGTCATGCATAGCAGATGTCCAAGCCGTACTTTTCAAGGCATCGTGAACATTCTTAGGCACAGCCACAGCAGATAAAGCAGATACAAAATTGCTGGAATGAGTATGCAGATGAGCAGTAGACACACACTGAGCAATGCTATGAGAAGTGCAAGAACGAGTACCCTTACGGAGTGCAATAGGTATGTCAAGATCAGAATGTACCTCAGGTGCAGCAGAACCTTCTGGAGAAGACTGGTTGTCTTGGGGGGGTACTGGTGTGGAAGGTGCTTTATTCCTGCGTTGATAAACAATAAGAGGAGGATCTTGCTTTGCAGTAATCTCAGTATCAGTGCGGTCAGGCATACAGTCAGAAATAACAGGTAAAGGAGGAGCCAGAATGTCTGTCTGCAAACTATCTCCTACTGAAGAATAATACGGTGTATCTTCAAAAAAGACATCACTACTGGTAAACCACTTCCGAGTGTTGGGATTATAACATCGGTAACCCTTCTGAGTTCGAGACTAGCCCAAAAAAATGCATTTAGCAGCTCGAGGAGATAGCTTATCAGAAGTAGGTCCAAGCAATCGAACAAAGCAGGTACACCCAAAAATTCTAGGAGGCACAGTAAACAAGGAGGTGTCAGGGTGCAAAACCTGGATGGGAATCTTATTTCCAATAACAGACGATGGCATCCTATTAATTAGAAAACAAGCAATCAAGATAGCCTCAGGCCAATAAGAGCGGGGCACATGAGAATGCATCATTATCGTCCTGGTAACTTCTAACAAGTGTCTATTCTTCCGCTCAGCAACACCGTTTTGTTGTGGGGTATATGCACACGAAGTCCGGTGAATAGTACCCACAGATTTACAAAAAACAGCCACATCTTGCTTAACGAACTCTAAAGCATTATCAGTGCGAAGAACTTTAATAGGCAAGCCAAACTACGTTTTTATTTCAACAAAGAAGTATTTGATAGTAGACAGCACTTCGGACCTACTTTTTAACAGAAACAACCAAGTAGTCCTCGAAAAATCATCAATAAATAGAATGAAATACTTGTAACCAGACAAGCTTGGTACATGGCATGGACCCCATACATCAGAGTGGACTAAATCAAAAATGTTTTTACTGCTCACAGTACTACATCTAGGATACACAGTACGAGTTTGTTTTCCTAGCTGACACGATTCACACAGAAAATGACAACTGCCAATATCAGGAACTAAACTACGCAGCTTCTCCGACGAGGGATGTCCCAGCCTGTAGTGCCACTGTAGAGCAGAAACAGAAGCAGATAATGCAGATATCACAGCAGCTTTCTCTGATCGAGGTAATTGGTCCAAGTAAAAGAGCCCATCAGCACCTTCATACCCCCCACCAATCTTCGTCCTCGTGCGAAGGTCCTGAAAGACGCATGAACCAGGAACAAATGTCAGCCTACATTGTAAATTCCGTAAAATTTTGCTGACAGATAATAAGTTAAGGGGAAATCTGGGCACATATAAGGCAGATTTTAGGTCAAAGTGAGAAACAATATCACCGACTCCAAGAACCGAAGACTTGGAGCCATCAGCAAGCATAACAGAAGAATGTCGAGAAGGTGCAGATATATGTTTAAACAAAGATCTATTTCCAGAAATATGTGCAGATGCACCAGAATCTATCACCCATTTGGTATTACCAGAAGTAGAAGGTGAGGAGGAGCTCAGGAATGCAGTATCATAACCAGAAAAAGCAGCATGTGCTCCGCTAGTAGATGCAGCAGGAGAAGATCCAGCACGCTCAAGAAGAAGACGCTCCACCTTGGCACGAATGTAATCTGCGGTAGCCCCCGCAGGCTCTGGTGCAGGTGTCTGAGTACCACCCTCAGACGCAGTAGATGAGGAATCTGCAGCAGCATTGGCCCACGTCGGCTTACCATACTTTTCCCAGCATTTTTCTTCAATATGGTTAGACCGGCCACAGAAGGTACATACGTGTTGTCCTTGCTGAGGACGCGCAGCAGCAGAAGGTGGGGCGGTAGGAGGAGCTCCACGTCCAGCACCAGGTCCACATCCCCGGCCTGCACCTAGGGGAGGACGGCCATCATTGGAGCGGCCACGACCACGACCACGCCCGCCCCAAGCAGCCAAAGCAATAGAGTCTCCAGTCTCAGAAGGCGGAGACGGTGTAGATGATGGAAGGCGTTGGAGACGCTTGTAGGCAGTCTGCAAGGTAGGAAGTGGATCACTCGCCAAGATCTGATCTACCACTCCAGTATAGGACTCAGGTAAACCACTGAGAAACTGAATCAGCTGAAGCTCCGCCCGCTGTTTTTGCATAGTAGCTAAATCGGTGGACAGTGGGTGATACATCTCCAACTCACCCCACAGACCAGTGAAGGTGGAGAAGTAGTCTGAGATGTCAGATCCTGTAAACTGTAGGCGCCCCAGTTGCTTGGTGATATCAAAGACTTTCTTGGGATTTTCACTATGAGAGTAGGTACTGGCGAGCTGATCCCACATCTGCTTCGCCGTAGGCAGCTGAAGAAGAGTGACGCTGATCTTCTCAACTGAGCTGTTGAGAATCCATGTCATAACGGTCGAGTCATCACGAACCCAGTCATCAAAGGCTTTGATGTCCTTTGCATCCGCCTCCTCTGCAGGCTGAGGCGGACCCGTCCGAATCAAGTGAGAGTACTTCCCTTGTGATTTGGCAAAGATTACAAAGGAGCATACCCAAAGCTGGTAGTTGCGCCCGTCAAGCTTAACAGTAGTGACTTGACGACGCGAGTCTCTCCAGATGTCATCCCCAGAAGACGCCATGAAGACAGGCAGGAATTCAGGCACAGGCACAGGTAGGCACAGACAGAAGACGGACTACGCCGTCAGGCAGGCAGAAGCAAGTCACTGTGGACCTCTCACATACAAACTACGCTAAAGCGTAGCAGAAAACCCGGAGGCCGAAGCCTACACGGGCAGGCAGGCACAAACAAACACGAACCGAAGGTTGTCCCTTAGACGAACAACGCGCCGATCTCCCCCGGAAGACGGAACTAGTCCAGATCTACCAGTGGCTCGGTGGTCCCGTAGAAAACGACCACCCGGCAGCGCACCTGTTGTGCGAACAACAACTAAGGTTGCTCAAGCACTAGCGGTGCACCAAGCCAGGAGACAAGACGGAACCACGGAGACCCCCGCGGAGGGACCTGCGGCCCGCTGGAGGCGGCCTGCCGGCGTTGCGGCTGCTGCTGCCGGCCGGCGGACAGACCGCAGACGGCGGCGGGCGGCCTGCTGCCGACGGCCGGGTGGCGGGCAGGGGGGGCGGAGGAGGAGAGAGAAGGGAGGGAGGGAGGCAAAGACGGCTAGGGTTGAGCCTGCTCTGATACCATGTAACAGAGTCAGGAATTCCTGAAAGCTCAGGGTTGCACAATGTGTGCACCCTCATATATATAATAATGAGATTTACAGAGAGGTCCATATATAAAGGAAAATAACAAAACAAATAACATGTGTTAAAATATAAGATTGCTTGAATAGGAATAGATTGTGATAGATACAAAGACTGGACACCCCTGTCCTATATATAGGAGCAAGGGAGAAACCCTGAGACTTGTGTCCCAAGTAATCTAAACTAGACGGGCCGGAATATAAAGGCCCACTAAATAATTAGCCTATTTAACTAATAGACTAATATAGACACTTTAACACTCCCCCTCAAGCTGGAGCATGGGTGAAACACATGTCCAAGCTTGGAGAGTTACAAGACTCGATAAAAAGAAATGATAAATGAAAGATGAAGATAAATATCACTCCCATACAAAATATGTTACTCCCCCTTAATCAATACTCCCCCTGAATCAAATAGTGATGATGACTTTGCAGGCTGAAGATACTCGAGCTTTGAAGAAGGTCTTCCTTGAAGTGCATCTGAAATGAAGACATCTGAAGATACTCTGCAGACTGAAGAATGCGCCACTGGAATACGTGCTGAACGTGGCACGAACGCGGATATAGTGTGGACGAATGGACCTGATACTACAGCAACTCGCCACTGGAATACGTGCTTAACGTGGCACGAACACGGACGGACGATCTGCTGCTTGATACGATGCAGGAACCATGGGGGCTTGATAGGAAAATAGATATCATCCATCAAGGAAAATCCCAAGAGAATCAGCTACAGGTGATGTCGATACAGCAGATGCGGCTCGGAGAAGACATGATGAAGCAGCTCGGTGAAGATAAAACTCTGAGCTTCTGAAGAAGCACCCATCTGTCTCATGTGAATGCAGTTGAAGGAATACATCATCAACAACGGATATGGTGTCGACGCTGGATCTTCACTGCTGGCTCAAGTAGAGAACTGATGTGCTGAACAATGTGAAGCTTCACATGAAGATATAGCCTGGAATATATATATAATCTGAATACATATATCATCATCTCATCTCATACTCTCTCTCTCATACATTCTCTCATATGCTCTCTCTTCTCATCTCATCTCATACTCTCTCTCTCTCATACATGCTCTCATGCTCTCTCTTCTCATCTCTTTCTCTCCTCTCTATCCCCCCGCACACCAAATACGACGAAAGTGAGTGTTTGGTGTGGAGAAATGGACATATGACCCCCCCCGTAATGTGAAAAAGGGATGCTCACATAATATGGGTGGGTGGGAAAGAAAATGGTGGAAAAAAGAGAGGAATATGTGAAATGGAGATGGGTAATATGTGGAGAATGAAACCGATAGCCAAAGAGAGTATACTAAATGGGTCAACTTGAGATCCGGGTAGAAAAATAAATGGATCTAGTCCCGACCCGAAAAGGGGGTTTGTTGGCCCGTTAGGGCAACAAATCCGGGGGTGCAGGGGCGGAGCCCCCGTGAAAATCCGATTAGGGTCATAATAGGATCCGATTAGCAAAAGATAGGACTGATTAATGATCTGAATAGTGACAGGGATAATGCATATGGGGGCAGTAAACATGGTTGTTTGGTAGCGGTGGAGAGTGATCGCCTACTGTAGATGGCAGCAGTAGCATGATGGCGCACAACGCAGCAGCAACTTGTGGATGAAGATCGTCGGGATGATGATGTAGTGGAGGAGCAGCAACTTGCGGATGATGGCTGGATATGACACTCGGCTGATGAAGCACTTTGTCGCAACATAGGAGATGACAAAGGGTCTCCTGTGTGACTCCGGAGATATTGCATGCCAAGAGGATGCATGCGGAGCTAAGGCGGACCCTCTCCAAAGCGGCGAGGAAGGCTGATTTGAAGACTTCATGAGATGGAGCGGACGGTCGATACCGTTTTACATCGTCACTGATCAACTGTCGATACCATCGACAGGATTGTCGATGGTATCGACAGACGCTCTTTTTGTTGCTGTGATAAAGTCGATACCATCGACTTCCCTGTCGATAGTATCGACGCCAACGCTCTTCTGTCGTTGTGATAAAGTCGATACTATCGACCTCCTGTCGATAGTATCGACGCCGGCGATGCAGGTTGCGTCACGGATGGTCGGCGGCTGTTCCTTTGGGATGGCGGCTTGGATGATGGTCGTTTATTGGAGATGGCGGCTGCTAGGGGCGGTGCTGCTCCTGTTGGCTACGGCGGTGGCGCCGGCTGGTGCTGCTGCTGATGGAGGCGGCGGCTGGTGCTGCTGTTTTTGGATGGCGGATGGAGATTACCGCGACGGATGCCTACGGCGGCGATTGTTGCGGATGATGATGGAGGACGGCTGCTATGATAGGCAGCGGAGGTGTTGTATGGAAAGAATGAAAGAATAGAGAATAGAGATGACCATGGAGGCCGGGATATGCCTAGCGGGCAGCCGGCCTAAGCCATGGCAACGGCCGCCCGCAGGCGGAGAGAACCCGCGGTTGCTCTCTTCGGAGAGAGGAGCGGTGGCGGCTGCAAGGGAGAAGTCGGCGGCTTGGAGAGAGAGAGAGAGGGAAGCGGCGGCGCTAGGGTTCTCTTAGGATGGAAGCCGCTCTAATACCATGTTAAAATATAAGATTGCTTGAATAGGAATAGATTGTGATAGATACAAAGACTGGACACCCCTGTCCTATATATAGGAGCAAGGGAGAAACCCTGAGACTTGTGTCCCAAGTAATCTAAACTAGACGGGCCGGAATATAAAGGCCCACTAAACTAATTAGCCTATTTAACTATAGACTAATATAGACACTTTAACAACATGCTATGTAAAATAGGAAATATATAATGTAACAGATATCAACAAGCAACTCAGCCGTCTGCGTTTCTCTGGTTCTGATCTGACGGATTATTTTTCTGCTTTCAAGGGATTGTGGGGGGAGTTGGAAGCCTACCACCCCTTGTCTACTGATCTGGCTACTATGCAACGACAGCGACAGGAGTTGCAAGTAGTCCAGTTCCTCTGTGGCTTACCTGATTCCTATGTCGGGGTGGTGGATCAGATTCTCGCCAATGATCCGCTGCCTAATCTTCAGACTGCCTTTCAGAGACTACAACGCTTGCCTGCATCGTCATCTGAGACTCCTACTGATACTGGGGATTCGACTGCTTTTGCTGCGATGTCTGGTCGTGGTCATGGACGCAGTCGTTCATATGATGCTCGTCCTCCTCTTAGTACTGGCAGGGGGAGGAATTTTGCGGGTCGTGGAGCATCCTCTGAATCTACTACTGCTGCTGCTCGTCCTCAGACTGGCCAACGCTTCTGCAACTTCTGCAGTCGGTCTAATCATGTTAAAGACAAGTGTTGGGAAAAGTATGGTAAACCTGCATGGGCCAATGCGGCCAGTGACACTACTGCTACTTCAGAGACACCTACCCAGCCTATTTTGTCTGATGACTCAAGTACTGCCACTGCGGATTACATTCGTGCTGAGGTGAAGCGCCTACTAGTGAGCGTAATGGCTCCTCTTCTACTGCCACTACAAGTAGAGCCCATGCTACGACCTACTCGGGTTGTGATACTGCCTTCCTCGGTACTCCAACTTCTAGTGCTGGTAATACAAAATGGGTTATCGATTCTGGCGCATCGTCTCACATTTCTGGAAATCGAGCTTTATTTAGAAATTTATCTAGACCAGCTACTGCTTCTTCTGTCATGCTTGCTAATGGTTCTAAGTCTGCAGTTTCTGGGGTTGGAGACAATGTATCTAAGTTTCTTCTGAAGTCGGCTTTATATGTACCTCGTTTTCTGCTGAATTTATTATCTGTTAGCAAAATCTTACGCAGCCTGCAATGTAGCCTGACCTTTATACCTAGTTCGTGTGTTTTTCAGGACCTTCGCACGAGGACGAAGATTGGTGGGGGGCATGAAGGATCTGATGGCCTCTTTTATCTGGATGATCTGCCAAGACTGGACAAGGTTGCATTGGCTTCTACTTTATCGGCATTATCTGCATTACAATGGCACTACCGTCTTGGACACCCTTCTTCTGAAAAACTGAGACACGTTATTTCTAATGTTGGCACTCATAAGTTTCAGTGTGAATCATGTCAGTTAGGGAAACAGACTAGGGTTGTTTACCCTAAACGTCCTCAGATTAGTAGCAAAAACATTTTTGATCTTGTTCATGCTGATGTATGGGGTCCTTGTAATGTGCCTAATTTGTCTAGCTATAAACATTTTTTACTATTTATTGATGATTTTTCTCGGACCACTTGGTTGTTTCTGTTGAAAAGTAGGTCTGAAGTGTTGTCTACTATTAAATTCATTTTTGCTGAGGTGAAAACACAATATGCTATGCCTGTTAAAGTTTTTCGTACTGATAATGCACTTGAGTTTGTCCAAAAAGATGTTGCTCTGTTTTGTCGGTCTGTTGGTACTTTACATCAAACTTCATGTGCATATACACCACAGCAAAATGGAGTAGCTGAGAGGAAAAATAGACATTTGTTAGAAGTTGCTAGAACCATTATGCTGCACTATCATGTACCCAGATCGTTCTGGCCTGAAGCAATATTGACTGCTTGTTTCTTGATTAATCGGATGCCTTCCTCTGTGTTTGGAAATAAAGTACATGTCCAAATTCTGCAACCTCATTCACCTTTATTTACTGTACCTCCTCGGATTTTTGGTTGTACGTGTTTTGTGAGATTGCTTGGTTCTACTCATGATAAATTATCTCCTCGTGCTGAGAAATGTATTTTCTTAGGGTATTCTCGTACACAAAAAGGATATAGATGTTATAGTCCTACTGCAAAGAAATGGTTCATCAGTAGTGATGTTGTCTTCTTTGAGGATACCCCATACTACTCCACTAGAGGAGATACTTTGCAGCCTGATATTATTGCTTCTCCTCTGCCTATTACTATTGAATGTGTGTCTGAAAATTCTGATCAAGCGCCATCTAAGAGTACGACACCACCTCTTCATGTTTATCAGCGCAGGAACAGAACACCACCTGAATAAGACCCCCCTACTCAACACCAATCTCCTCCTCCAGAAGGTACTGCCACACCTGAGGTAATTTTCGACATGGATTTACCTATTGCTCTTAGAAAAGGAACTCGTTCCTGCACTTCTCATAACATTGCTAACCATGTATCTACTGCACATCTGAGTGTTCATGCTACCAATTTTGTCTCTGCTTTATCTGATGTCAATATTCCAAAAAATACTCATGATGCCTTGCAAAGTACAGCATGGACTTCTGCTATGCAAGAAGAGATGCGTGTTCTTACTGACAGACACACCTGGGAGTTGGTGGATCCTCCTCCTCAATGTAAGCCTGTAGGTTGCAGATGGGTATATGTTGTTAAATATCAACCTGATGGTACTATAGAACGGCTGAAGGCACGCTTGGTTGCAAAGGGGTATACACAGACTTATGGTATTGATTACTTTGAAACTTTTTCACCTGTTGCCCGCCTTAATTCAGTCAGAATTCTCCTTTCTGTTGCTATTAATCTAGACTGTCCTCTGCTGCAATTAGATGTCAAAAATGCCTTCTTGTATGGTGATCTGCAAGAGGAAGTTTATATGGAGCAACCCCCTGGGTTTGTTGCTCAGGGGGAGTCACACAAAGTCGGCAAGTTGAGGAAGTCTATTTATGGGCTCAAACAGAGTCCTCGTGCCTGGTTTGATAAATTGAACAAAATTCTGATTGAGTTTGGCTTTCTGAGATCTCAAGTGAATCATTCGGTCTTTACTAAGAAGACTACTGCTGGCATTGTGATTCTTATTGTCTATGTGGATGATATTGTTCTTTCTGGCAGTGACTCTATAGCCATTCAGGCTACTAAAGCCCATCTCTGCAACCACTTCGCTACTACAGACTTGGGTAAAGTGCGGTACTTTCTGGGCATAGAGGTATCTTGAACCTCTAATGCACTAGTGTTGTCTCAGAGGAAATATGTTCTAGATCTTTTACAGGAGACCGGTATGCTTGGAGCTAGACCTGCTGACACTCCTCTAGATCCCAATGTCAATTGAGATGATGATTCTTCTCCATTTTTTGCTGATAATAAAAAGTACAGGAGATTGATTGGTAAAATGATATATTTGACTGTGACTAGAGCTGACATATCTACTTCTGTGGGTCTTCTTAGCAGGCACCTAGATAAACCCAGACAGTGCCACTGGGATGCACTATGTCATATTCTGCGATATCTGAAACAGTCTCCCGGCAAGGGACTTCATTACAGGAAAAATGGGCACTGTTCTCTGGAAGGGTATTCTGATTCTGATTATGCAGGGAGTCAGATTGATAGGAAATCCACCTCTGGATACTGTACCTATGTTGGAGGCAATCTAGTCACATGGAGATCCAAGAAACAAAATGTGGTTGCCAGATCTAGTGCTGAAGCTGAATATAGGGCTATGGCCCATACTGCTTGTGAGCTTCTTTGGGTACGCTCTCTTCTAAAAGACTTCGGTGTTGAGTCTTCTTCTGCTATACCCATGCACTGTGATAATAAAGTTGCTATCTTTATTGCTAACAATCCTGTCTATCATGAGCGCACCAAGCATATTGAGGTCGACTGTCATTTTATTCGGGAATCTATTCTGACTGGCAAGATCTGCACACCTTTTACTCGATCTGAAGACCAGGTTGTTGATATCTTCACCAAGCTGCTGCCTAAGAAGCATTTCTGCACTCTGATGGACAAGTTGGGCATGATTGACATCTATGCTCCAACTTGAGGGGGAGTGTTAATATATGTGGTCTTATTTCCGTTATGTTATTTTCCATTATATATGGACCTTTCTGTAATTGTTACGTTACTATAAATAGAAGGGTGCACACGTTGTGCAACCCTAAGCTCTCCAAATCTCATTGTCTTTCACATGCTTATTTATGTGGCAGTTAACCAATGATGACCATATAACATATTATTTTTTCATTATGACATCATCAGTATTTAGGGCCTCAAATTGCATTGTTTATTCCGAGTTAGAAAAATGCATGATGAAAATGATGAAATTATTTTGCCATTTAGTTTGCTAGACATAGCGCCAATAACCCAACATTTCATGAGAACATAAAAATGTGCCACAAAGAGATAGAGCCATATCAAAGTGGTGGTTTGCTTGTGACATCTAGTTTTCAACTTGGCACTCTAGACTGCAATCAATTACGCCCAGATTATTGAATTGGGCATGTAAATACATTGTGACATATTAATAGCTTTTTCACATTACTTGTTATTCATGTTTTATAAGAAGTTATGCAATAACAATACCGTTCTTGCACTTTAAGATCGTAGGATGTTAATAGAAGGCAGAACAATTGGTTGGCTTTCAATCCTATGAATAAGGAAGAAAATGACTAATTTTGACGTCGCCTTGGTGGGCACAAAAACAAGAAATTTACATATTTTCAACAGATGTTTTCTAGCTTTTTGACGATGAAATGAACAAATTAATTTATGGAAGTTCCCCATATAGATCTATTGTAGATCTACTTATTTATGCAATAATATTTCATATTGGACATGTTTGTTGTTGTGTGTGTGTGTGTGTGTTTTTTTTTTTTTTTTTTTTTTGGGGGGGGGGGGGCTTCTCCTGGGCGAGTAACGATAGCTAAATGAGTTTGTAAGCACAATATCTAGATTAAAGACATAAATTTGTGCAAACATAATTTGGCCTAAGATGGTAGGACCTCTACGTAGTACATAAGCAGTGTTGCAGTGGTCTATGAGTTGATATTGAGGGGGCTTGAGACAATTATGGTTTATGTGATCTTTGTCCTCCTTGTCGGCTACACATGAGTTGAATGAATTTAACATATTGGCTCCAGTTTATTTTGTTTTATACAAGCATATGTGTCTCAGTGTGTTCTCTATATGCCTACTAGTGATGAAATGGACACTCTTGGATACACTCTAGCATTGTTTTTGGTCATGTGCTTTTGTAACTAGAGCCTAAAGGAGGCAACAACATAGTTAGAGGTGTGATTGATAATGACATACAAAATATCTCGGTAGTCGTGCTAATTTTTGTGCCTATCATTACAAATCATGTGACCTCAAAAATGAAAGTCTAACAGATCGTCATAGCCATAGATAAACTCCCAAACCCATTTTTGAATATTTTTCGTCTTAGATCATTATAGAAGCGGGAGAAATATGAGACAAAGGTAGAATTAGACTAGGGAGAGAAGAAACATAACTTAGATTGCCCCTAAAAAGCCCAAACAGCCATATAATAAAAGCAACATACATGATAACTCGTTTCTCAAAACATAGCTTTTGTTTTTATTGTGTCTCTCTGAAACGAGGGCAAAATGGGCCTTTTTTCGTCGGCAATCATCTAAACATCAAAATTTTGTCAAAAAGTCATTATAGTCTCACAAAACGGCCTAGAAATCGTCAAACTTTTGAACATTGCTTGTGAAGAGTAAAAATTTGAAACGAGTATCAAGGCCGATTTCATGCTCCCACAATGGTCGATCTTTGTTGGTAGGGGGTGTTCATAGTTTAATCTTCACAAGGGGGGCATTGGACTCCTCATGATTATGAAGACAGATTGGAGGTTTCATTGCAGTGCATCTTAATCGTACTTTCAATAAGGAGAAGTGCATGTTTCAATCAATTAGAAGCAAAGCTGCACACTTTTAAGTCGCACACATAGGTGTCAACCTTGACTTAATGTGTCTTGGTTCTCTTTCAATGTGTCGTATGGTCTATTTTTTGGTCTTCATGGAAACTAACAAGATCCCATTATACGAATCATAGTTCAATGCCCATATTAGGTGTCTTAGTGTAGTTGTTTGTGTTGGGACCTGATACCATACTGTTAGGTGTTATCAACGTTAATGCCCATTTTTTCTGGTTGCAAAGCCTTGACCTTACAGCTTAAGCTGAAACAAAAAAAAATACCCATATTAGAAACCCCCTCGTGTATTATAGAAATAAGAGGCATACATACATACCCATAAAATCATAAAAATACTTATTATAGGGAAAACTAACCTGGGAAAAAGTTATGGTCCCTATGCACAGTGCAGAAGTTGGCTGCCATGTCCCTTTACCACATTGAGTTGTATGCATAGGTATCTAGAAAAGTACGGAAGTACCTACAGAAACAATTAGTGTCACAGACATGACGCCTACTTATAGAGAGCCACCACAAAAGCACGGAGCCCTTAATGAAGCTTACAGCTCCAGTCTTCTTTGCAATTATCTAATTTCTTGTCATACATCTTTATAAGAGGAATGAATGACATGCATTCTTCAATTCAATCATTACAAATTAGGGTGCTTCACCCCCAAAACAATAATGGTTGTAGAAGGCAATTTACCCCCTAGATCATATTGGGCATTGTAACTTCTTTGTATGTAGTCATGTTGGTGCGAGCAAGGGAGACGGAGAAGATATGCAAGTACAGAACCATAATTTGTCAATCGTCGGCTTATAGTTGGGCTTTAGTGAAAAGATATACTAGTAGATTATGGGTCAGTTAAAGAAATTATTATTGATGGATGTGTATATATCGACTAAATAATGAAACAGTTAAACATTTCATATAATCTCTAACTACAGCATAGAGGTTGTATGTTTGAAAACTGAAACAGCTAAACATTCATGTAATATGACTACAACATAGAGGTTGTATGTTCGAGAAAACTCCACATACCTCCCAAGGACAAGAGCTAGAAGCACTGTGGTCCCAGAAGAGCTGTTAATCATGGAGTCATCTGCCAAAGAATGATCCACAAGAAGTAAGGCTTTTTTGACTGAGCATTGAACTTCTTCTACGAACAATTCATCAGCTTCAGAAGCACGAGGAAAATTTGCCTCCTCAATAAGGAATCTTATAGCATGCTTCTTGAGGTAGGTTGCAGCGTCTGGTCCTCCATGACCATCAAACACCTTAATAAGAAAAACAACTTTAGGAAACAATTAGTAGTAGAAGCTTGTGGATAGCCAGATGAAACTGGGTACCAATACCACCCTATTAGGTAATCCATTTGAATGTTGACATGGATACTCACCCCATAGAAAGCAGTGGGAGTGGGACAGCACATACTAGAGTCAAGATGTGTGGATAGATCGTCAATGCATATGTGCTCGTCCTCCATGCTTCTCCTGTGACCAACATCAGCAAAGCTTCCAGAACGGATGAGAGGGACATACTGAAGCAACCCAGGGTCATTATGACTGGCAGGAATTATACCAGGGCTTTTCAATACCTGAAGATATAATTTCAGAGCACAGAATGCAATTGTTTCTAAAAACTAAAAATACTTTAATTACACTCACATAAGAATTTCATCTAAACTGAGAAAGTTTGAACCTAGTATAACAACACTAAAATTTACACCTAAACTTCCAGAAGAAAATAATTTGTTATACAGCAGTACTGTAAGGGAGGCTGGGTTTAGTCAAATTTCCCATAAAACAAAATATATTCCAAGAAACAAACCAACATTTATAATAAAGAAATGCTGAGAAAGCTTGTCTAACTGAACTTATAAAGAAAGCAAACAGCAAACAGAAGTACATGTATCTTAAAAATAGTATATTTTCAAATGAATAGATCTGTGCCGTAAACCTTTCCTTATCAGCCACACCCAATAAAATAATATTATTATTTACTCTCACAAAAATGAACTGCTCCCCATCCTTATGTTTAATGTGCTTGAAATATATGGTTTGTACAACTTTGTAGAAAAGATAAGAGCGTAAATTCCGGAAGAAAGAAAGGGAAACAAAAATATGTATTGTGAAACCCTAATAATAATCAATTAATCAGAACCAGTCCACCTTCAATAAGATGCCGCCCAGTCCTGGAAGTTCACTTCTTTTTTTTTCAAAATACTGAAAGATCAAAGAGAACAGAGTATATTCATCATAATTCTGGCCAACCTACAGGTTTAGAAGGTGGAATCAAGTTTAATGAAGAGGATGTCCCCACAGCTTTTGTCTCCATTATTCAAATGGAATGTAGAGTCCAGAAAGATAATCACGTGGATCACAGTAGAGTGAATGAAATGGAGTGGCACCAAAATAATATCATCATCATCTAAGCCTCAGTCCCAATTATGTTGGGGTCGGCTACATGGATCCTTCGTTTCCATTCAGCTCTATCATGAGCCATATTCTGGTTGAGATGTAGGGATTCAAAATCTCTCTTTATAAACTCATCCCATGTTAATTTAGGTCTTCCTCTTCTTCTATTAATTGTGCTTGACTCAATAGCATTGCTTCGTATAGGCACTGTAGTCGGTCTGCATGTCCGTACCATCTGAGACCTTGTTTCTTCACCGCCCAACATTCACTCCCATAGAGCATGGCTGGCCGTATAGCTGTTCTATAAAACTTACTTTTTAACCTGAGAGGGATCTTCCAATCACATAAAACTCCAATTGCACTCCTCCATTTCAACCATCCTGCAGTGATCATGTAAAAAAGGTCATTTTGGACATCCCCGTCTATTTGAATAATAGAACCCAAGTAACGAAATTTATCACATTTTGGTATATCTACTCCGTCCAACTTGGCTCCATCATTCACACTGCGGGATTGGCTGAAATTGCAATGCATATACTCAATTTTGCTCCTGCTAATCATCAATCCATTTGATTCCAATGCCTCTTTCCACCGTTCAACTTTATCATTTAATCCATCTTTACTTTCGTCAATCAAAACAATATCATCAGCAAATAACATACACCAAGGAATATCATCTTGAATATTCTTTGTCAGCTCATCCATAACAAGAACAAACAGATATGGGCTGAGTGATGATCCTTAGTGTACCCCAACTGTGATAGGAAAAGTTGGTCTCTCTCCTCCAGGAGTCCTCGCACTTGCAGTAGAGCTATCATACATGTCTTTGATCAAGTCAATGTATTGGATAGGCACACCCTTTTTCTTCAAAACGATCCACAATACTTCTTAGGGTACTCGATCATAAGCCTTTTTCAAATCAATAAACACCATATGAAGATCTCTTTTGCTTTCTCTATACTTCTCCATAAGCCTCCTTATCAGAAAAATAGCATATGTTGTTGATCTACCAGGCATGAAACCAAATTGGTTGTTTGATATCTATAGAGATATGTTGTTTTCTGTTATGTTTTGTTGAGTGTCATGTGCATAGCATGTGCCTCACTTATGTTGTTTACTTCTGTAGTTTAGTCCCATATTGCTCACCTCTGCTTTAGTCTCTATTCTCTTCTGTTATATAAGAGACTGCATTGTACACTATTTTACTCACTCAATAAACAAGCATTGGTTTATCTATATGGTATCAAGAGCAGACCCGGTCCCCTTTTTCCTTCCCACCCTGCCCCCATGCCCTGAAGTGCCCCCCTTCCCCCCCCCCCGCCGCCAACCACCCAGTGCCACCGGCTTGCCCTGCCTCGCCGCCGCCGCCCAGCCCCACCACTAGCAGCCACCCCTCCGCCTCCACGACCCACCGCCGCCCGCTATCTGCACCCACCACCCCCCACCCTTGTTGTAGCGGTAGCACCTCCCCCTCTCCACCTCCGCCTCCATCTTCTTCCTTCTTCACCAATCTCATCCTTCATCTTCTCCTAGCGGGTAATCTATTCTTTCGGACAGCCATAGACCTCTCACGTTGAGAGTCCCCTACGTCTCCGGTTCTTTTTCTGCCTGCGCCTCATAAAGGATTATTGATTTCCTCATGACGGCGTAGGTTCTTTTCATCTATCTCTGCCCGAATACGGGTCCTTCTGATCTGATGCGTCAGATTCCTGCTGCTGCTACTACCCCATAGCGGGTTTATTATTTACTGTCTGCTACTGCCCATCGTGAGTTATTTTCTTACTGCCTGCTGCTGCTACGTCACCAACCTGATGTTGCATGCCTCTGCCCAGTATGGCATCTGTGGAAACTCCTAGATCTCTATGTGTTACCACGATCAAGCTCGATGGATCCAACTACCATCTGTGGTCAGCGTCCTTTGTTCTATATGTGAAGGCTCAAGGCGAATACTCTCATCTTACTACTGATCCACCTCCTGCCCCTGATGCTACTACTGACGACAAGACCAAACAGGCTTATGCCCAATGGTCTATAGACGACTCCGGCATTATGTCCTGGCTTCTCAACAGCACCAAGCCGCGCATTAGGCAGTCTCTCCTGTGCCTTCATGATGCCAAAGCAATGTGGGAACAGTTGTCTCATGTCTACTCACACCATCAAAATCCAAAGAGGGTTTTGAAATTTTCAAAAACCTAGCCAAAAAGGAGTACTCCTCAGATGCATCTATTGAAGATTTTTACAACCAGTGCTCCGCTCTCTGGAACGAGTATGAGATCTACCACTCGTTGACTACTGACATCAAAGAAGCTCAGAAGCAGCGCAATGAACTCCAATTGGTTCAGTTCTTGGCTGCACTTCCCGCTTCTTTTTCAAGTGTGGTTGACCAAATATTGTCAAGTGATTTGCTACCGACTCTTTGCGATGTTCTAAAGCGGGTCCAGCGACTACCATCGGTTTCCTCTACACCAGCTATTGAGCATCCTGCCTTAGTTGCTCGCACTACTGATTCTGGACGTGGCCGTGGAGGACGTCCACCACCTTCTAAAGGAAGAGGCACTTCTACTGCTCCTGGACGAGGTCAAGACACTGGACCTCGCTACTGCAACTGGTGTGATCGTGACAATCACACTGAAGATAGGTGTTGGATCAAGCACGGCAAGCCAGCTTGGGCAAACCAGGCCTTCACTGAAGCTACTACAGAAGTCGCATTCGATCCACCAGTTGCTCCTCCATCCACTGACAGGCTTCGCTCTGCGTTCGAGAAATTCTTCCAGGAGTGAATGACTCAACTACCCTCAACATCGACGGGAGGCTCATCTGCTATGTTGGCGTCTCCCTCTGTTGGTGACCAAAAGTGGTGTATTGATTCTGGGGCGTCTGTTCACATGGCAGGCGACCTCCACTTATTTTATGTCCTATCTAAAACTTTACATATTCCATCGGTCACCGTTGCTAATGGCTCAAAAGCACCTGTACATGGCATTGGCATTTGTTATCTCGCAAGATGAATCTTCACTCTGTTTTATATATACCTCAGTTTCTATTAATTTACTATCTGTCAGTAAAACTGTCAAACAACTTCAGTGCTCTATTAAATTTGATCCCTCTGGTTGTGTTTTGAAGAATCTCTGCACGAAGACGAGGATTGGTTCGGGCCATGAAGGACTAGATGGACTTTACTACTTAGCTTTGTGAAACCTGCGTTTTGAGTAAACAAACGAGGTATGTTATTCTGCAAAGAATGATATTGGGTCTAAAGATATGTTTGACATTGTTCACTCTGACATCTGGGGTCCATGTAGTGTCCCGAGTCAAACTGGTGTTAAGTATTTTTTGACATTTATTGATGATTATTCCCGTAATTAACATGGGATGAGCTTATAAAGAGAGATTTTGAATCTCTACATCTCAATCAGAATATGGCCCATGATAGAGCTGAATGGAAACGAAGGATCCATGTAACCGACCACAACATAGTTGGGATTGAGGCTTAGATGATGATGATGATGATGATTGATGATTATTCCCGTGTTACCTGGCTTTTTCTGCTCAAAAACCGTAGTACTATTTTAGACAATATCCATATTTTCTTCTCAAAAATAAAAACTCAATTCAATAAAAACATCAAAATTCTCCGTACTGACAATGCCCTAGAGTTTATGCAAAAGTATGTCACCTCATTTTGTTCTAATCATGGCACCACACACCAAACCACTTGTCCCTATACTCCTCAGCAAAACGGTGTTGCTGAACGCAAAAATCGCCATCTCTTAGAGGTTGCTCGTACTCTTCTTATCCATTACAAAGTCCCTCACCGTTTCTGGCCTGAGGCAGTCACTACGGCATGTTTTCTTATAAACCACATGCCCTCTTCTGTTTTACAAAATCGCATCCCATACTCTATCTTGTTTCTTGATGCACCTCTGTTTCCTGTACCACCTCGCATTTTTGGGTGTACCTGTTTTGTTAAAAATTTGTGCCCAGGAATGTCGAAACTTGACCCTCGGTCTACTAAGTGCATTTTTTTAGGTTATTCACAAACTCAAAAAGGCTATCGCTGCTTTGATCCGATACTTAGACAGTGGTTTGTCAGTGTGGATGTCGTTTTCTTTGAGCACATGCCCTTCTTTTCTGAGGATGGAGCAAGCCTAACTCCTGATGTGTTGGCACAAACACCTCTACCGGACATAGTTGAAAATCAGTCTGTATCTGACCAGCCTAAAGAACGTCCACTGCAAGTGTACAAACGTCGACCGAAGACAAGCACTCCTTCCATGGCCCCTCCTCAACCAATTCCTGCGTCTGCGGATGATCAAATAAACACTGAGGTAACCTTTGATCCGCACCATCCTATCAGCTAAAAGGAAAGGTGTACGCTCCTGTACTAAGCATCCTATCAGTCATTTATGCACTTCTGATAATCTGCATAACAACTTTGCCTGCTTTATTTTTGTACTATCTGCTGTCAGTATTCGGAAAAAGACTACAGAGGCTCTTGCTATTCCAGCATGGAAGAAGGCAATGGACCAGGAAATGCAGGCACTATGTGATCGCAAGACATGGGAGCTTGTGGATCGCCCTTCTTCTTGCCCTACAGTGGGCTGTCGTTGGATCTTTACTATTAAATATCAGCCGAATGGCACTATTGAACGTCTCAAAGCCCGTCTTGTTGCTAAGGGCTACACACAGACATACGGTGTTGATTATTTTGAGTCTCTCTTGTTGCACGGTTAAACTCTGTTCGCATTCTGATTTCTGTAGCTGTGAATAAAGATTGGTCACTCTATCAGCTTGATGTGAAAAATGCATTTCTTTATGGAGATTTACAGGAAGAAGTATACATGGAGCAACCACCTGGATTTGTTGCTCAGGGGGAGTGTGCATCTAAAGTATGTAAGCTGAATAAGGCTATCTATGGTCTCAAACAAAGTCCACGAGCCTGGTTTGACAAGCTCAGTCAAATTTTAGTCACCTTTGGCTTTCGTCGTTCTCATTCTGATCATTCAGTCTTTATTCGCAAGAGGGTAGTCGGACTTGTAATTCTGATTGTTTATGTAGATGATATTATATTATCTGGCAGTGACACAGTGGGCATACAGGAAACCAAAACCTACTTAGAGAAGCATTTTGTCACTAATGATCTGGGAAAACTTCGATATTTCCTATGCATTGAAGTCTCCAGATCATCTGCAGGACTGTCTTTCTCAGAGGAAATATGTACTTGATCTGTTGCAGGAAACTAGCATGCTTGGTTGCAAACCGGCTAACACTCCACTTGATCCAAACATGGACTGGGATGATGCAAACTCTCCTCCCTATGCTGATCATCACCAGTTCAGGAGGCTGGTAGGTAAGCTTATTTATTTGACTGTCACACGAGCTGATCTTACTGCTGCTATCGGATTCATCAACCGGTATCTTGACAAACCCCGGCAATGTCATTGGGAAGTTGTATGCCATATTCTGAGATATCTTAAAAGCTCTCCAGAAAAAGGCTTGATGTATAAAAAGCATGGCCACTGCAACTTATCCGGGTTCTCGGATTCAGACTATGCAGGAAGTCGTTCTGATCGGAAGTCAACTTCAGGCTATTGAACTTTTGTGGGTGGAAACTTTGTCACCTGGCGAAGCAAAAAGCAGACTGTTGTCGCCAGATCTAGTGCAGAGGCGGAATACCGAGCAATGGCTCATACTGCTTGCGAACTGTTATGGGTTCAGAGTCTCCTTCAGGAGTTTGACATATCTTATTCTAGTCCTATTCCTATGTTTTGTGACAATAAGGCCTCCATTTTTATTGCGAGCAACCCCACATTTCACGAGAGGACGAAACATATCGAGGTCGACTGTCACTTTATTCGAGAAGCAGTTCTCACTGGTAGAATTTGCACGCCATATCTCAGTAACAACAAGCAAGTTGCAAACATCTTCACAAAGATACTTCCCAAAGCTCGCTTTCTAACTCTGGTTGACAAGTTGGGCATGTTCGACATCTACGCTCCAGCTTGAGGGGGAGTATAGAGATATGTTGTTTTCTGTTATGTTTTGTTGAGTGTCATGTGCATAGCATGTGCCTCACTTATGTTGTTTACTTCTGTAGTTTAGTCCCACATTGCTCACCTCTGCTTTAGTCTCTATTCTCTTCTGTTATATAAGAGATTGCATTATGCATTGTTTTACTCACTCAATAAACAAGCCTTGGCTTATCTATAATATCTAGGTTAGATCTAAGCCTCTGCTCAATAATCCTCTCTCAAAGCTTCATTGTGTGACTCATCAACTTGATATCTCTATAGTTTGTGCAGCTCTGAACATCACCTTTGTTCTTGTAGATGGGGACTATAGTACTATTCCTCTACCCATCCGGCATCTTCTTAGTCTTCATGATCTTGTTTAAGAGCTTTGTTAACCACATAACTCCCTCATCCCCCATACTCTTCCATAAATCAATGACAATATCATCTGGTTCGCATGCCTTTCTCATTTTCATCTTCTTCAAAGCATTCTTGACCTCAAATGGTGAAACTCGTCGTGTATAAATGATATCACTTGTATTCATGTCACGTGTCTCTAACATTATTTGCAATATCTCCATTGAAAAGCTTATGGAAGTAATTTCTCCACTGGTTCTTGATATCATCGTCCTTTACCAACACCCTGCCATCTTCATTCTTGATGCATTTCACTTAGACTCAAGTCTCTTCCTTTCCTTTCTATTATACGAGCCATTTTATATATATCTTTTTCCCCTTCTCTTGTGTCCAACTTCTTATAAATATCATCAAAGTATCTAGACCTTGCCTCCTGAACAACCTTTTTAGCTTCTTTCTTTGCTTGCTTATATCTTTGGAACGTTGCATCATCTCGGGATTTGGGCAAGCTCCTATAGATCTCCCTTTTCAGTTTAATAGTCTTCTATACTTCATCATTCCATCACCAAGTCTCTTTCTATGGAGGCCCACAACCTTTGGACTCCCCCAAAACCTCTTTGGCAATATTTGTTATGCAGGAGCTCATGTTATGCCACATAGTATTAACATCAGACTCCAAGTTCCAAGTTCCCTCCTTGTTGAGTTTATCATGAAAAGTCAATTTCTTTTCTCCTTTAATATTCCACCACTTGATTCCGCTATCTTGGTTTCTGTTATGCTTCCCTTTATTGATCTTCATGTTAATATCCAAAACCACCAACCTATGTTGGGTCGTGAGTTCTTCGCCAGGAATCACTTTACAATCCTTTCATATATTACGATCCACCCGCCTCGTAAGGCACCAAAATAATATACACCATAAAAATATGTTCAAATTAAAAGGTAATTGTGAAGCAACCTGCATCCCCGTCGATACTATCGACAGGAGGTCAATGGTGTCGAAGTTATCACAGCGACAGAAGAGCGTCTGTCGATACTATCGACAGTCATGTCGATGGTTTGATCAGCGGCGACCGGCAATCTGTCAACCGATCCTATCTTTATTATGTTATTTGTTTTATTTATTGTTACTCTCTTTTTTTCCTCTTTGTACCACAACGTATTTCACCCTAATATATAAAAAGAAGAGAGACGGCTATTGCCCTCTCAAGGGAAGCTTCTCCTTGCAGCCGACAAATCTCTCGGTGTTCGTCTCCTCTCCTCCTCACCTCTTCTCACATGGTATTAGAGCAGGGCTCGATCTAGGGCGTCTCTCACTTCTTCCGTCACCGTTCGCCCCTTCTTCTTCTTTCCTGCTTCTTTCCTTCCTCTCCCTCTCCTCTCGCCGGCGGCGTCGCCGAGAGGCAGCGGCTGGGCCGCCGTCTAACTGCAGCCCCATCCGCCGTTTTGGCGTGAGGCATCGGGCTTGCAGGGCTATCTTCGTCTACGTTGGGCTTTCGGTAGGCCTCCAACGCTGTCGTAGACTCCACCATAGAGTTGTTTGGGGATCTTCAGGAGATCTGACGACCGTCTAAAATCTAAATCGGAGAACTCGTCACCCAATGGCTGGACTCCTAGTCACATCTCCTCCATGTGTGACTAGGAAAATCGATTGGAGGCTGTGAATGCATCAGTAACGCATTTATCCGTGTTTTCTTGTTGTGACGTGTATCTCTCTGTCACCTCATCTATCTCTGTGACGTGTATCTCTCCGTCACCTCAGCTCTCTCTGTGACGTGTATCAATCTGTTACAAGGCTCCCATCTATAATGGAGGACACCAAGACCTACAGCGAGGCGTTTCCTATCTCCTCCATCAAACTCAACGGGAAAAACTATCTATTATGGATGAACGTTGTTCATACTGTCCTGCAATCTCACGACAAGGCGAGACATGTTGACTCGGGTCCCCTGGATTCTACTGATAAAGGATATGCTGAATGGAAACGTTATGACAGTCTTGTGAAGACTTGGTTGTGGGGTAGTATGGAACCTGCAATTGCAGCTAGGTTTATGTTCTACACTACAGCTAAAGAAATATGGGACGCAGTGAAACAGCATTATTCTCAGGAGAAGAATGCCCTTCGGCAATTCATGATCTATGATCGTCTGTTTGCTGAGAGTCAGGGTGACAGATCTCTTGAGGAATAATTTGGAGCTATTCAGGCACTTGCTCAAGAGCTGAGCTACTATCATCCTGTGACAGTTGTTGAACAGGTCAAAGACAGAGACGACTTGGTTACTGCTAAATTTCTATCTAGGCTTAATCCCGTTTGCGGTTCTGCCCGGAGCGTCAGTCTGGGTTCTGATAAATTGCCAAGTTTTGTGGAAGCCTATTCGAGAATTCAGCAGTCTATTTTTGAGTCTGCTAATCCTATTTCTACTATATCTTCTGGAGAGTCTCATGCATCCGTAGTTGTTGCGGTGAGAGGACGACCTGGTATGGGCAGAGGACGTGGGACACGTCCTAAGTGTACTTTCTGTGACAAACCGGGACATTCAGTGGAGAAGTGTTGGAAGAAACATGGGAGACCTGCTGCACCTCCTGTAGGGGCAGCGCATTATGCCACCTCTACAGATTCCTCTCTGTCTTCAGCTGTGGGCACCAATTCTGGGACCGGCATCACTCTCACTCAGGAGGAGTATGATCGGTTCATTCAGGCCACACAGCACATGAGTATGGGATCGTCATCTTCATCGTCAGCAAATCTGGCATCTACTGCGGGTAATCAGGCCACATCTCTCATAGCTTCTAGCTCTACTTCATCTTGGGTGGTTGACTCTGACGCGCCGCAACACATGACTGGTATGAGGAGATTGCTCCACTCTATTGACTCGTATATCCCTCATCAATCTGTCACACTGGCAGATGGTTCAGCGAGGAGAGTGTTAGCTAGTGGATCTGTCTCTCTAACACCCAAGATTGATCTTAAATCTGTACACTTTGTGCCTGAGTTTCCTTTTAATCTTCTTTCTGTAGCAAAATTGATTAACACTGTAAAATGTACTGTAACATTTGGGCCTTCTTGTTTTGTATTACAGGATCTGAAGAGTATGAGGACGATTGGTGGGAGGCCTAGGAAAGGTGATCTCTACCTTTTCCACGGTGATAGTCTGCCTCTCCCAGTATCTGCTCCAGCTTCACCCATCCTATTGAATGGTTCCCCTTTACTATGGCATTGCAGATATGGACATTCGTCGTTAGAGAGCCTGCGGAAGTTGGAACCTGAGTTGTCCCAAGTGTCATCTTTAGAGTGTCAGTCATGTCAGCTGGGAAAGCATCATAGGTTGTCTTATCCCAGTCGTGTCAATAAGCGGGCATCTTGCCCTTTTGAGTTAGTCCACAGTGATGTATGGGATCCTGTTAAAGACCAGAGTTATAATGGTTTTCGTTATTTTATTTCCTTTGTGGATGATTTTTCCCGCATGACATGGATCTATCTTCTCAAAAGTCGAGAGTCTGTGCTATCTATTGTGAAACATTTTCATAAAGAAATAAAGGTTCAGTTTGACTGCAATATAAAAACTCTCCAATCTGATAATGCCTTAAGAGTATGTTCAAAAGGCTATGTCTGATTTTTGCAGTTCTGTGGGTATGATCCATCGCACGTCGTGTCCTCACACCCCTCAGCAAAATGGGGTGGCTGAGAGGAAAAATCGCCATCTTCTTGATATTGCTCGTTCGATCATGTTTCAATCCAATGTGCCTAAGAAATTCTGGTCTGAAGCTCTTTTAACCGCTTACTTCTTAATTATTAGACAACCATCCTTTGTTCTTAAAGGACAAACTCCTTTCTCTGTGTTACGACCCACGGGTCAGCCCTTCTTTGTTCCCCTTAGAGTGTTTGGTTGCACTTCTTTTCTCCATAATTTTGACCCTAAGGCTGACAAACTTTCTCCTAGGTCTATTAAAACATTGTTCCTGGGTTATTCTAGTACTAGCAAAGGATACAAGTGTTACTGTCCTTGTCTTCGTCGCATGTTTGTGTCTAGGGATGTTACCTTCCATGAGACCACTCCATATTTCTCCGATGCTATGAGTAAGGAGGAGCAGTTGAGAGAGGGAGTGCCACCAGATTTTCAGAGTGAGAGAGTGGCACCATCTGTGCAGAGTGAGGGAGCGCCACCCATCATTCCTAATTATACTTTTATTCAGGACGAGTAGGCAGCTGAAAGGCATGTTATTCAGCAGTACCCACATGTTTATAGTAGGCGAGGCAGACAAGATCCAGAAGAGGTAGCGACACCAGTCCCTGAGCCTTCCTCATCGTCTTCTACTCCCGAGACTCCTGCAGAAGCATCAGATCTTGATCTTCCTATTGTTGTCCGGAAAGGTACTCGTTCTTGTACTATTAGACATCCTATTACAAATGTGGTTGTTTGTCCCACTTATCTAAGCAGGCCCACGCATTTGCTATTGGGATTGATTATGTAGATATACCAAGGAATCACTATGATGCTATGAAGGACAGTGGTTGGAAACAGGCAATGCAGCTTGAGATATCAGCTCTTTTGCATAATGGCACATGGGATCTTGTTGACTTACCTGCAGGGAAGAAAGCAGTGGGTTGCAGATGGGTTTTCACCATCAAACATAATTCGGATGGATCAGTTGAGCAGTTGAAGGCCAGATTGGTCGCAAAAGGCTACACACAGACTTATGGTGTGGATTTCTTTGAGACCTTTTCTCCAGTAGCTCGTGTGAATTCTGTGCGGATTATTATCTCTCTGGCTACTATCTTTGGTTGGCCCCTGTTTCAGCTTGATGTTAAGAATGCCTTTCTACATGGTGACCTACAGGAAGAGGTATATATGGAGCAACCTCCTGGGTTTGTTGTTCAGGGGGAGTGTCAGAAGGTGTGTAAATTGAAGAAAGCCATATATGGGCTGAAACAGTCTCCTCGAGCTTGGTTTGACAAGTTCAGTGACGTTGTACTCCATATGGGTTTTTCTCACTCCATGACTGATCACTCTTTATTCTACTCTAGCTCTTCTTGTGGCTCTATCATTATTGTTGTATATGTTGTGACATAGTGATTACTGGCAGTGATTCTACAGGCATATCTCATGTGAAGGAAGGTTTGCAAAGACACTTCCAAACGAAGGATCTGTGTAAACTGAGATATTTTCTGGGCATTGAGGTGCTTAGATCTCATGCAGGTGTCAATCTATCTCAAAGGAAACATGTGCTTGACTTACTACAGGAGACAAGCATGACTGAATCTAAACCAATATCTACTCCTATGGATTATCACATCAAGGAGACAGTTGATGATGTTGAGTATTCAGATCCAGGATATTACAGGAGAATGGTTGGCAAGCTAATATATCTGACTGTTACATGACCTGACATTTCTTTTGTTGTAGGCGTCGTGAGTCAACATATGCACTCACCACGACAGTCACGCTGGACAGCAGTTTGTCGGATTCTGAGATATCTGAAGAGTGCTCCTGGTAAGGGGATCACATATTCTAGACCCAAGGTGCCTCCATCTACTTAAACTCTCACAGGGTATTCAGATGCAGACTGGGTCGGTGATCATACTGATAGAGGGTCTACATCAAGCTACTGGACCATCCTAGGGGATCGTTTGATTACTTGGAAAAGCAAAAAGCAGCATGTGGTAGCTAGATCCAGCACTGAGGCTGAATACCGTGCTATGGCCCATGCATGTTGTGAACTACAATGGGTCAAATCTATTCTTTCTGAGTTAAAGATCCCTATTCTGTCTTCTATGGAGCTCAAGTGTGACAACCAATCTGCTATACACATTGCCAGGAATCCTATCTTTCATGAGCGTACAAAGCATATAGAAGTTGATTGCCATTTTATTCGTGATCAAATCAAAGATGGCACTATTGTGACGCCATATGTCAAGTCTGAAGATAAATTGGTGGATATCTTGACAAAGCCTTTGGGTCCAGCAGCTTTTCAAAAATTATGTGGCAAGTTGGGCATACACGATGTGTACTCTCCAGCTTGAGGAAGAGTGTGAAGCAACTTGCATCCCCGTCGATACTATCGAAGTCATCACAGCGGCAGAAGAGTGTCTGTCGATACCATCGACAGTCCTATCGATGGTATCGAGAGTTGATCAGCGGCGATCGGCAATCCGTCAACCGGTCCTATCTTTATTATGTTATTTGTTTTATTTATTGTTACTCTCTTTTTTTCCTCTTTGTACCACAATGTATTTCACCCTAATATATAAAAAGAAGAGAGACGGCTATTGCCCTCTCAACGGAAGCTGCTCCTTGCAGCCGACAAATCTCTCGGTGTTCGTCTCCTCTCCTCCTCACCTCTTCTCACAATAATTTATAGAACAATTAACATGTAGCCATGTACAGTAGTACATGTTGGGCATCGAAGAAAGAAGATATCTACAAGACAAATGAAAACACTGAAATATATGTGTGGCAAGGAACACAAGGAAAGATTGCATTAGAAATGACTATCGATGAAATAAAGTGGAAGTGGCAAAATATAAAAGACAAATTAGAAATGTCAAGGCATGTATAACATAGGCCCATAAGTTCACCAATATCAAGCAATATTATTGAGTCATAGTCAAAAGAGGAAAAGGTAGATCCAAAATAACATGAGAAATGTTGATGAGGGATCTAGCTTTGTTACAGAGATCTGGCTTTTTCAGATCTTGTTGAGAATATGAACCAACACAGAGTTGAATATAAAAAAACCAACGTGGTTGGATTTTAGCTTAGATGGAGATGACAATGATACATTAGTCACAAGTTTACAAGGGGGTTCCAATCTCATAGGGAGAAAGAAGGCGTCACTTGGCAAAAAGCTAATCAATTTGGTTCATTAATTCATTTGCATTCGGCAACGCCTAAAGTTGGCCCATATGTCAAGATTTTTCCCTAATTCCTATTCAGACTCAAAAGACCAAAATAACTAATCAACTAGAACATAAATGTCTAATTTACCTAAAAATAAATATATATAATAGTAAAGATAAAATATATCAGGAAAACCTAAATAATTTAGGCAAGAGACTGTTTGAGCTCACTCAACATCAATAGGTCCACACACATAGGTCAAATACTCCTTGTATGCCACCAATTTTGCCTTCCCCCTCTAGTAGACAAGGTTCCAAGAAGTCTAGGCGTGACCACAACACACCCACTGTCGTGGCTACATGTGGTAGCAACATAAAAAGTCATAAGCACCGCAGGAAACAGTAAGGAGAAGAGTCAAATATAACTTGTTGGTTGTGTGTGTTTGTGTATTGTTAGTATTGGTGGTCATTCCAATAGCCTAGGCGTGTTGTCTTTATATTATGTCCTTTATTACTGCATGTAAGTGACGATACGCTCACCCACATAAGTGTACCCATATATCCATGTACTCCTACATATAGGAGGCTTTGTATCTCATTAGAAACTAATCAAATTCACTTTTACTTTCCACATATTATATAAAGGAAAAGTACATGAGTTGTTTACCAAACCCCTCAAAACAATGAATATTGTATAGAAACCTTGTGGACCAAATATTTAACAATTCCCCTCGAGCTATAGCATATATATATTCTATGTGCCCAGCGTGCTACACACAAAAGTAGGGCCCAACATCGATTTAATGACTTAGTGAACAAATTAGTAAGTGGATTCTCTGATATGCAAAGAGCAAGCTTGATTACCTTTTTCTAAGGCTTTCCCTTGATAAAGTGATAGTTCACCAGATTCTTTGTTCTTTAACGGAAGATAAGGCTAGAAGCAATATGTATAACATCTTGATTGTCACACTTCACATCATTTTTCATGTTAAGAATAACTTAGCTCTACCAAGGAATCTCTATTCCAAAGAAGCTCACTAGTAACATGAGCCATGGCTCTATATCCAGACTCATGTTGCACCTGGCGACAATTGTTTGTTTCTTTCTCTTCCAAGATTTCAAATTATCACCTAAAAATACATCATTTAGCAATACTTGCCCTTACCCAATCTCCATTGCAAAACCCTTGTATTTTTAGATGATTTAATTCTCGTATAAGATTGATGACATGATTCTCGTGTAAGATTGTATTTCATGAAGTCTTCTTTGTATGAGTAGCATATGTGTGAGTGCCTCTACATGACCTCAACACCACCTCCATGAACTCACAAACAATAGTGGTAGAAATCAACGAACTTGATTGGGCACTATCAAATAGTACAATTGTCCCATATGTTGTAGCATCTTGTGGGTCCTCAATACGATCTCCCTACTAAATAGACTATTTGACTTTAGCATTCATAGACTAATATGTTGGTTTGGCTCCTAGCACCCATGTTTCTTCATGTAAGTCCAAGGTACTCCATCTAAGACATAAAAACTCCATTTTTTATGACTACAACTTCAATGCGTGAGAAGTATTTCAAGTTGGCAAAGTCTTTACGTTGGAATTATCCCAACAATAGACCTTGAATTGTGATATACCTTATTGATCATTATTCTAAAATAATAAAAGGCTTCTTATTGAGTGAGTAAAACAAGTACAGGGCACTCTCTTTTATAAGACAAGAAGAGTAAGACATAGAGTAGAGCCAGGCAATATGGGATAAAAGAAAGAGGCTAATAGACAACTAGAAGTCTAAAGCCAAAACACACTAAGTAAAAATAACACAGTAAAATATATATACTAATACTCCCCCTCAAGCTGGAGCATAGATATCAATCATGCCCAGCTTGTCAATCAGAGTAGTGAATCTGGTCTTCAGAAGAATTTTGGTGAAGATATTAGCAACTTGATCTGAAGTATGTGTATAAGGCGTAGAGATCTGACCAGATAAGGCAGCTTCTCGCATAAAGTGGCAGTCAACTTCAATGTGCTTAGTGCGTTCATGGAATGCAAGATTGTTGGCAATAAAAATAGCTGCTTTGTTGTCACAGCGCATGGGGATCATTTTAGAATTAGAGATACCAAAATCTTTCAGAAGGCTGCGTACCCAAAAGAGTTCACATGTTGTATGAGCCATTGCTCTATACTCCGCTTCAGTACTAGAACAAGCTACGACTGTTTGCTTCTTGTTACGCCAGGTAACTAGGTTACCACCTACAAACGTGCAATATCCACAAGTAGATCTACGATCTATCTTGCTGCCAGCATAGTCAGAATTAGAATAACCAACAAGATTACAGTGCCCATGTTTCTTGTAGAGAAGTCCTTTCCCAGGAGAGCTTTTAAAATATTTCAGAATATGGCAGACAGCATCCCAGTGATATTGTCTGGGCATATCAGATACATGCTAACCAGTCAAACAGCAGATGTGATATCAGCTCTAGTGACTAGTAAGATATATAAGTTTCTCAACCATGTGTCGATATTGATGATGGTCAGGGTAAGGAGGAGAGTTCTCGTAATCCCAATTAGTGTTTGGATCCAAGGAAGTACTAGCAGGCTTGGCCCCAAGCAGACCTGTATCAGATAGAAGATCCAGAACATATTTACGCTGAGACAAGCATAGACCAGAAGATGACTGAGAAACTTCAATTCCAAGAAAATATCTCAATGTGCCTAAATCCTTGGTGACAAAATAGTTTTCCAAGTAGTGTTTTCTTGATAAATACAGAATGATCAGACTGAGAGCGGCGAAACTAGAATTTTTGAGGAATGGAGCTCAGTTTGTCAAACTAGGCACATGGACTTTGCTTCAGGCCATAAATTGCTTTGCGCAGGTGGCAGACTTTCGAGGACTCCCCCTGAAGCACAAATCCGTGAGGTTGCTCCCATGTATACCTCTTCATGCAGATCTCCATATAGAAAAGCATTTTTGACATCAAGCTGAAATAAAGGCCAGTCACGATTAACCGCCACAGAAATAAGTACCCGCACCGAGTTAAGGCAGGCGACAAGAGAGGAAGTCTCAAAATAATCCACTCCATATGTTTGAGTGTAGCCTTTGGCGACCAAACGAGCTTTGAGACGCTTAATGGTTCCATCAGGTTGATATTTGACCGTAAAAATCCATTCGGCAGCCAACAGTGGAACACTCAACAGGTGCATCAACCAACTACCAAGTATTTTATTCAGTGAGAGCTTGCATTTCAGATTCCATGGCTTGACGCCAAGCTGGATGCTTAAGAGTCTGAGAAGCATTTTTAGGAATAAAAACAGCAGAAAGAGCAGAAGTAAAGTTTGCAAAGTTAGTCCCCAAGTGAGCAGTAGTGCTGAAATTTCAAATGGGATGTTGTATGCACGTCCGAGTGCCTTCGTGTAAACTGGTCGGAATATCCAGGTCAGAAAATACCTGAGGCGGAGGTGGGGATGGATCTGCCGACGAGGATGGATGATTTGGAGGGGCCATGGAGAAAGTTGGATCCTTCGATCTTCTTTGATAAACCTTCAGTGGAGGAGCGGCGGGAACACTAGTAGTATCCGGTGAATCAGCATCAGCAATCAGAGGTAGAGGTGTAGCCGCGAGTAAATCAGATGTCAGGGTGGAGCCAGCAAAAGAATAGAATGGCTAATGCTCAAAAAAGACTACATCAGCCGAAACCATCTATTTCTTAGTAACCGGGTCATAACATATGTACCCTTTTTGTGTCCTAAAGTACCCTAAGAACACACACTTGATACACGTGGATCAAGTCTGGTTATTCCATGACGTAGATTTTTAACAAAACATGTACTGCCAAAAAATCCAAGTAACAAAGAATAGAGGGGTATCAGGATATAAAATCTGATATGGCACTTGATTGCCAAGAACAGAAGATGGCATGCGATTAATGAGATAGCATGCAGTGGAAATAGCCTCTGGCCAAAAACATGGGGGAACATGCTAATGAAATATAAGAGTGCGGGCAACTTCAAGGAGATGTCGATTCTTGTGTTCGGCAACTCCATTCTGTTGAGGTGTGTATGCACATGAGGTTTGGTGAATGGTACCCAATTTTCGACAGAAACGACTAACAGAGGTTTGCATGAACTCAAGGGCATTGTCAGTGCAAAAGATTTTTATAATTTTACCTAATTGGGTACTTATCTCAGCAAACAAGGAAGTGATAGTACCAAGAATATTAGATCTATCCTTTAGCAAGAATATCCAGGTGGTTCTAGAGAAATCATTGAGAACAGAGAAATTGGAGAACGTAGGGTTCCACAACGTGTGTACCCTGATATTTATATAAGTGGTACAATTACAGTGAAGTCCATATAGAAATGTAAAATAACAGAACAGTAAATAAAGACATATATGAACACTCCCCCTCAAGTTGGAGCATAGATATCAATCATGCCCAACTTGTCCACAAGAGAACTAAAGTGCTTCTTTGCCAGTAGCTTGGTAAATATGTCAGCAACCTGATCTTCAGAGTGGGTGAAAGGAGTGCAAATCTTGCCAGATAGAATAGTCTCTCTGATGAAGTGGCAGTCGACTTCAATATGCTTTGTGCGCTCATGATATACAGGATTGTTAGCAATGAAAATAGCTGCCTTATTATCACAGTGCATAGGAATAGGAGTAGAAGACTCAACACCTAAGTCTTTCAGAAGCGATTGCACCCATAGGAGTTCACTGGCAGTGTGGGCCATGGCCCTGTATTCAGCTTCAGCACTGGATCGAGCAACTACATTTTGTTTCTTACTTCTCCATGTGACCAGGTTACCTCCAACATAAGTACAGTAGCCAGAAGTAGATTTCCTGTCTATCTTACTCCCAGCATAATCAGAATCAGAATAGCCTTCCAGAGAACAGTGCCCATTTTTCCTATAATAGAGGCCTTTGCCAGGAGACTTCTTCAGATATCTCAAAATATTGCATAGAGCATCCCAGTGACACTGTCTAGGCTTATCCAGATACCTGCTAAGAAGACCCATAGCAGTAGATATATCAACTCTAGGCACAGTCAGATAGATCATCTTGCCAATCAACCTCCTGTATTTTTTGTTGTCTTGAAATAGAGGGGAAGAGTCATCATCCCAATTAACATTGGGATCCAGAGGAGTATCAGCTGGCCGTGCACCAAGCATCCCAGTTTCCTGTTAAATATAAAAGATGGTTTGAATAGAATAGAATGGATACAAAGACTGACGACCTCTCCTTTATATAGGAGAGGAGAGACGCCCTATTACTTAGGACCCAAGTAATCTAAACTAGACGGGCCGGAATATAAAGGCCCACTAAACTAATTAGCCTATTTAACTAATAGACTAATATAGACACTTTAACACTCCCCCTCAAGCTGGAGCATGGGTGAAACACATGTCCAAGCTTGGAGAGTTACAGGACTCGATAAAAAGAAATGATAAATAAAAAATGAAGATAAATATCACTCCCATACAAAATATGTTACTCCCCCTGAAATAATATTCCCCCTGAATCATATGGTGATGATGACTCTGCAGGCTGAAGATACTCGAGCTTTGAAGGTCTTCCTTGAAGTGCATCTAAAATGAAGACATCTGAAGATACTCTGTAGGCTGAAGAATGGTCCTGATACTACAACAAGTTGCCACTGGAATACGTGCTTAACGCGGCACGAACGCGGACGGACAATCTGCTGCTTGATACGATGCAGGAACCATGAAACTTGGGGGCTTGACGGGAAAGGAGATCATCCATCAAGGAAAGTCCCAAGAGGATCAGCTACAGGCGATGTCGATACTGCAGATACAGCTCGGAGAAGACGTGATGAAGCAGCTCGGTGAAGATAAAACTCTGAGCTTCTGAAGAAGCACCCATCTGTCTCATGTGAATGCAGATGAAGGAATACACCATCAACAACTGACGTACATAACGCGGTACGAACGCGGATACGGTGTCGACGCTGGATCTTCACTGCTGGCTCAAGTAGAGAACTGGTGTGCTGAATGATGTGAAGCTCCATGAAGATAGCCTGGAATATATATAATCTGAATACATATATCATCATCTCATCTCATACTCTCTCTCTCATACATTCTCTCATATGCTCGCATGCTCGCTCTTCTCATCTCTCCCTTTCCTCTCTATCCCCCCCGCACACCAAATACGACAAGAGTGAGTGTTTGGTGTGGAGAACTGGATATATGACCCCCCCCCTTAATGTGGAAAAGAGATGCTCACATAATATGGGTGGGTGGGAAAGAAAAAGGCTAAAAAGGGAAAAATATGTGAAATGGAGATGGGTAATATGTGGAGAATGAAACCGATAGCCAAAGAGAGTATACTAAATGGGTCAACATGAGATCCGGGTGGAAAAATAAATGGATCTAGTCCTGACCCGAAAAGGGGGTTTGTTGGCCCGTTAGGGCAACAAATCCGGGGGTGCGGGGGCGGAGCCCCCGTGAAAATCCGATTAGGGTCAAAATAGGATCCGATTAGTAAAAGATAGAACCGATTAAGGATCCGAATAGAGACAGGGATAATGCATATGGGGTTATTTGTTTGGTAGCGGTGGAGAGTGATGATGATGAAGTGATGATGATGAAATGATGATGATGAAAACAGCAGGTGATGGCGTAGGGACATCAGTAGCATGATGATGCAGATAGCAGCAAATGGAAGACGAAGATCGCCGGGATGATGATGAAGTGGAGGAACAACTTGCAGATGATGGCAAATATGACGTCCGTTGGTGTAGCACTTTGTCGCACCATAGGAGATGACAAAGGGTCTCCTGCGTGACTCCGGAGATATTGCACGCCAAGAAGATGCATGCGGAGCCAAGGCGGAGCCTCTCCAAAGCGGCGATGAAGGTTGATCTGAAGACGTCATGAGATGGAGCGCCGGTTGAAAAAGTGCGATCAAGGCTGGGGATACGGTTGTTTGGATAAAGCAACATTGCAGCCTACGAGCACAGATACAACGACGATGATGGATTGCTGATCGTTGCTGATCAACTGTCGATACCATCGACAGGACTGTCGATGGTATCGACTGACTCTCTCCTTGTCGCTGTGATAAAGTCGATAGTATCGACCTTCTGTCGATAGTATCGACGCAGATACTCTTCCGTCGCTGTGATGAAGTCGATACCATCGACCTCCTGTCGATAGTATCGACGCCGGCGATGCAGATTGCGTCACGGGATGTCGGCGGATGTTTGCGTCTGGTCTGATGTCGATACTATCGACACTCATGTCGATAGTATCGACGCGGCGGCGGCGGCGGCTGCTCCGGAAGGTGGAGATGGCTGTTCCTTGCGAATGGGAACCAATTTCTGATGGTCCACGACTCTGTGGAGATGGCTGCTGACGGCTACTGCTGCTGATGGTGGCGAGGCGCTGCTGCTTTCAGATGGCGGAAGGAGATTACCACGGCGGATGCCTACGGCGGCGATTGTTGCGGATGATGATAGAGGACGGCTGCTATAATAGGCAGCGGAGGTGTTGTATGGAAAGAATGAAAGAATAGAGAATAGATGATGACCATGGAGGCCGGGATATGCCTAGCGGGCAGCCGGCCAAGCCATGGAGATGGCGGCTGCGGCCGCCCGCAGGCGGAGAGAGCCCGCGGTTGCTCTCTTCGGAGAGAGGAGCGGCGGCGGCTGCAAGGGAGAAGTCGGCGGTCTTGGAGAGAGAGAGAGAGGGAAGCGGCGGCTAGGGTTCTCTCAGGATGGAACCCGCTCTGATACCATGTTAAATATAAAAGATGGTTTGAATAGAATAGAATGGATACAAAGACTGACGACCTCTCCTTTATATAGGAGAGGAGAGACGCCCTATTACTTAGGACCCAAGTAATCTAAACTAGACGGGCCGGAATATAAAGGCCCACTAAACTAATTAGCCTATTTAACTAATAGACTAATATAGACACTTTAACACTCCTGTATTTTTTGTTGCCTTGAAATAGAGGGGAAGAGTCATCATCCCAATTAACATTGGGATCCAGAGGAGTATCAGCTGGCCGTGCATCAAGCATCCCAGTTTCCTGTAATAGATCAAGTACATACTTCCTCTGAGATAAAACAAGAGCATTAGAAGTTCTAGATACCTCAATGCCCAGAAAATATTGCAGTTTCCCCAGATCTTTAGTAGCAAAATGTTTACACAAATGAGTTTTAGCAGCCTGAATTTCAAGAGAATCACTGCCAGATAGAATGATATCATCAACATATACTATAAGAATCACAATACCAGAGGGGGTCTTTTTTGTAAAGACCGAATGATCAACTTGTGATCTCTGAAATCCAAAAGTAGTCAGAATTTTACTCAACTTGTCAAACCATGCTCGAGGACTTTGTTTGAGTCCATAGATAGATTTCTTTAACCTGCAAACTTTATGTGACTCCCCCTGACTGAGCAACAAACCCAGGAGGTTGCTCCATATAGACCTCTTCTTGAAGATCACCATACAAGAAGGCATTTTTAACATCTAGTTGTATAACAGGCCAGTCAAGATTAATGGCAACAGAAAGTAGAACTCTGACAGAATTAAGGCGGGCAACAGGTGAGAAAGTCTCAAAATAGTCAATACCATAAGTCTGCGTATACCCTTTCGCCGTCAGGCGTGCCTTCAAGTGTTCTACTGTACCATCAGGTTGATATTTCACAGCATATACCCATCGGCAGCCAACAGGTTTGCACTCAGGAGGTGGATCCACCAGCTCCCAAGTTTCTCGATCAGCAAGAGCATTCATCTCCTCCTTCATGGCAGTAGTCCACGCTGTACTTTGCAGGGCATCATGTACAGTCTTTGGAATAGCAATAGCAGATAAAGCAGTGACAAAATTACTTGCACGAACACTCAGATGTGTAGTAGAGACATGATTAGCAATATTATGAGTAGTACAGGAACGAGTGCCCTTTCTAAGAGCAATGGGCAAATCTAAATCAGAAGTTACCTCAGGTGGTGCAGGACCTTTTGGAGGAGAAGATTGATGTTGATTGGGGGGTGCTTGACCAGGTTGGGACCTGTTCCTGCGTTGATATACAATAAGTGGAGGGGTAGTATTTTCAGTACCTGAATTATCAAAAACACAATCACTGGTAATATGCAGAGGAGAAGCAATAATATCTGAATTCAAACTATCTCCTTTAGCTGAGTAAAAGGGCATATCCTCAAAAAAGACAACATCACTGCTTGTGAACCAATTTTTAGTAGTAGGGTTATAACACGTATACCCTTTCTGCGTTCGAGAATACCCCAAAAAAATACATTTGGCGGTTCTTGGAGATTTATCATAGGTTGGCCCAAGTAACCGTACAAAGCAGGTAGAACCAAATATCCGCGGAGGTATAGAAAACAATGGTGCATCAGGTTGTAAAACTTGCCCAGGAATCTTATTGCCAATCACAGAAGGCATTCGATTTATTAAGAAGCAGGCAGTTAGAATGGCTTCAGGCCAGAATAGGCGAGGCACATTAGAATGTAGCATGATAGTTCTAGCAACCTCTAGTAAGTGTCTATTTTTGCGTTCCGCAACTCCATTCTGCTGAGGTGTATATGCGCATGACGTCTGATGAATAGTGCCAACCGATTTACAAAACAATTCGACATCATTCTGAACAAACTCCAATGCATTATCAGTTCTAAAAACTTTAACAGGCATAGAATATTGTGTTTTTATTTCAGCAAAAAAGAATTTAATTGTGGACAACACCTCAGACCGACTTTTCATAAGAAACAACCAAGTGGCATGAGAGAAATCATCAATAAATAATATAAAGTATTTGTATCCAGACAGACTTAGAACATGACATGGACCCCATACATCAGCATGAACAAGGTCAAAAATATTTTTGCTACTAATTTGAGATCGTTTAGGATAAACAGCCCTAGTCTGTTTTCCTAACTGACATGACTCGCACTGAAACAAATGTGTACCTACACCAGATACTATGTCTCAGCTTCTCAGAAGATGGGTGTCCAAGTCTGTAATGCCACTATAAAGCCAAAACAGATGAAGATAAAGATGAAGCCAGCGCCACATTGTTCACCTTTTTCAGATAGTCCAGATAATATAATCCATCAGATCCTTCATGCCCCCCACCAATCTTCATCCCCGTGCGAAGGTCCTGAAAAACACATGAACCAGGTACAAAAGTAAGACTGCAGTTCAGGCTACGCACAGCTTTGCTAACAGATAATAAAATTGAGCGGAAATCGAGGCACATATAGGGCAGATTTTAACAGAAACTTAGAAACTATGTCTCCAATCCCAGAAACAGGAGACTTGGAGCCATCAGCAAGCATAACAGAAGAATGAGATACCGGTCTAGATAAACTTTTGAAAAGAGACCGATTCCCAAATATATGAGATGAAGCACCTGAATCAATAACCCATTTAGTATTACCAGTACTAGATAAGGGTGCACTGAGGAAGGCGGTATCACAACTAGAATAGGTAGCAGCATGCGCTCCAGAAGCAGCTCCAGAGGATGACCTAGTACGCTCAAGCAGTAGACGCTCCACCTCAACACGGATGAAGTCGGCAGTAGAACCGATGCATCAGTAGCAGTATACTGTGGCACTACCTCAGTGGTAGTATGAGTATCAGAAGCTGCATTAGCCAGGCGGGCTTTTCATATTTCTCCCAGTATTTTTCTTCAATATGATTAGACCGGCCACAGAAGCTGCAGAATCGTTGACCAGTCTGCGGACGTGCAGCATTAGGAGGACCAAAAGATGCTCCACGACCAGAAGAGCTCCTCCCCCTACCAGCACCAAGAGGAGGACGAGATTCGTGAGAACGGCCGCGTCCACGGCCGCGTCCACGGCTACGACCAGACATAGCAGCAAGTGTAGTGGAATCGCCAGTATCAATAGATGTCTCAGATGAGGATACAGGAAGGCGTTGTAGATGTTGAAAAGCACTCTGTAGAGTAGGCAGTGGATCTGGCCAGAATCTGATCCACAACCCCAGCATATGAGTCAGGTAAGCCACACAGGAACTGGACTACTTGCAACTCCTTGCGTCGACGTTGCATAGTAGCCAAATCAGTAGACAAGGGATGGTAGGCCTCCAATTCCCCCCAAAGTCCCTTGAAGGCAGAAAAATAGTCAGTACGATCAGATCATGAGAAGTGCAGACGACTGAGCTGCTTGTTGATATCAAAGACTTTCTTCGGATTCTGGCTGTGTGAGTAGGTACTAGCAAGCTGATCCCACATCTGCTTGGCTGTCTGCAAGTATAATAAGGTGACACTAATTTTTGTCTCACTACTATTCAGAATCCAAGTCATAACAGTAGAATCATCTTTAACCCAGTCATCATATGCTTTGACATCCTTGGAGTCGGCAGTGGCAGCAGGCACAGGAGGTGGATCACGCGTCAAATGTGACAGTTTGCCTTGAGATTTGACATAGATCTGCATGGAACAAACCCAGTGCTGGTAGTTTCTCCCATCCAGTTTAACAGTGGTAACCTGGCGACGCAGATCGTCATGTGAAGATGTCATGGCAGGCAGATCACCAATTGCCGACAGAGAAAACACGCAGGCACGGGTAGAACACGACTGCCTAGTTCCTCAGCTAGGCGGCAGTAGGCACAGTGAAGTGACTGGACGGACTAGTTACATACGGGCTACGCCGAGGCGCAGCAAAGAACCTGGTGGCTCAACGGGCCTACACAGGCAGGCAAAGAACGTGGCTGGAAAAAAAACGCAGCACACGTAGGAATCAACTAGACGAAGGACCGCGGTTGGATCACGCCAGAGGGGCAACAAGAACAGCCCCTAGGTGCGACGGGCCACCAGCCGTGCCAAGAGCAGCGACGGGCCACCAACCGTGCCAGGAGCAGCGACGGGCCACCAGTCGTGCCAGGAGCAGCGACGGGCCACCAGCCGTGCCAGGAGCAGCGACGGCAGTAGTGTGCCCGGCTGCTGCGGCGGCTGCGAGCAGACCGGCCGGCGGGTGGCAGCGGGCGGGGCGGCGGGCGGAGGGGCGAGGCGGCCGGGGGGGAAGGGAGGGAGGGGAAGAAAGGCAGTGTCGGATCTACGCATGCTCTGGTACCATGAGAACAGAGAAATTGGAGAATGTAGGGTTCCACAACATGTGTACCCTGATATTTATATAAGTGGTACAATTACAGTGAGGTCCGTATAGAAATGTAAAATAACAGAACAATAAATAAAGACATAAATAAAGACATATATGAACAATCATCAATAAAACTCATGAAGTACCGGAAACCAGAAATGCTAGAAACTGAACATGGGCCCCAAATATCAGCATCTACTATATCAAATGACTATTTTGAGCCAATACAAGGTTTCTTAGAAAAAGTAGATCTAGTCTGTTTGCCTAACTGGCAAGTTTCACAGTGAAAAATAGAATCAGAAATATCAAGGATTAAGTGCTTCAACTTGGCCGGTGACGGATGTCCCAACTGATAGTGCCATTGGATGCCAGTCACAGAAGTAGTCAGAAATGTAGCAGTCTTCGGTGTATCTGGATAGTATAAACCATCTGGTCCCTCATAGCCTGAACCAATCTTCCTCCTCGTGCGCAGATCCTGAAAAATAACACCGTCTGGGTCAAAGGTTATGGAGCACCTTCGGCTCTTAACAGCTCTACTGACAGATAACAAATTTATTGGGAATTTAGGACCATATAATGTTGAACGCAGAGAAAGATGGCTAGAAGTGTGGATATTCCCAAAATCGGACATTGGTGTTTGCGAACCGTCGGCAAGAGTAACAAGAGGAATAGCAGTAGTTTTATGCAAACTAGAAAATAAAGTAGAATTGTCAGTAATATGGGAGGTCGCACCAGAGTCGGTCACCCGTGTTTTTACCAGACTGTGTCAGGAGAGCAGTACTGCCATCAGAAGAAGTCTCAGCAGAGGAAGCCAATCGTGCTTGAAGTAACTTTTCAACCTCGGATCTGATTCAGTCAGCAGATGGTGCGGCAAATGGAGAAGCAGCAGTGTCGGGCTGGTCTGAAGTGACTTGATTTGCCCAAGCAGGTTTTCCATGCTTGATCCAGCAGCGGTCTTCATTGTGATTGATTTGTTTGCAGAAGTTGCAGTAGCACGGTTCATTAGTGTTAGAGGCAGAGGAGTACGAACCACGCCCTGGGCCTGTAGTAGATCGTCCGCAACCACGTCCACAGAATGAATCGCCCGACCTAACAGCAAGGGTTGTCCCTTCGGAGGAATCAGGAGGAGCTTGAGATATTGAAGACGGTGCACGCACTCCAGAACATCTCGTAAGGTAGGCAGAGGATCACTGGACAAGATTTGATCAATGACTCTCGCAAAAGACGATGGTAAGCCACCGAGAAACTGAACCAGTTGCAACTCGTTGCGTTGTCATTGGATTTCTGTAATGTCTGCTGAGAGCAGATGGTAGACCTCAAACTCATCCCAGAGCGCGCAGCACTGATTGTGGTGGTCTTCCACAAAGTCGGTATGAGAGTATTCCTACTTGGCCAAGTGTTTGAAAATTTCAAATACTTTCTTTGGATTCTGCTGATGAGAGTATACGTGGGAAAGTTGATCCCACAAGTCCTTAGTGGTCTTCTGTCGGAGTAGAGATTAGCTGATTTTAGATTCAACGTTGTTGACCATCCAGGTCATAACGCCATAATCCTCTTTAGACCATAGATCGTAGGTCTGCTTTGTCTTATCATCAGCATTTGCAGTAGGAGCATCTGGGCCTTTAGTAGAAAGGTGGGAGTAGCGCCCTTGAGCCTTGACATAGAGCTCGAAAGAGACCGCCCGTAAGTGATAGTTGGAGCCGTCGAGTTCGACAGTAGTGACGCACAAGTTTCGGGGAAGATCGGTGGACGCCATGAGCGGAAGAAGTCAACACAGGCACGGGCAGCAGGAAAAAGTAGCAGACATAAGGTTGACGCAGCAGTCAACAGAAGCATGCAGCAGCAGAAACCCAACACATGGGCAGATCTAAGAACACCCGGACTGGGGACAGAAGTCAGAAGATAATAGTAGATCTTGGCATCAGATCTCAGGACCCCACGGAGGGGCAGCAAAAGATACAGAAAAACCTACGCCAACATGGAGGAAGAGCTACTCCACCATGAGGCACAGGCAGGCAGAGAGCAAGACCGGAGTAAGCCGTCAACGTGCCAGAACTGGAAAGTTACCGGAGATGTCCACAGACTAGCGAGGAAGAGAGGGAGTGAATGGGGTGGCTAACCAAATGGGGAAATGGTAGCGGATGGGTAGGGTGGTGATGCGGAATAGGGAATGGAGGAAAGGAGGCGGTGAAGGGCTGGATGGAGGGAGGTGGAAGGGCGGCGGGCAGGTTGTTGGGTGGCGGCGGGTTGGCTGGAGGATGTGGTGGTGGCGGCGGGCTGGTAGAGATGGAGGTGTTGGCGGTGGGGCTGGTGGAGATAGGGAATGGCGGCGGGGTGGGTAGGGGAGGGAGGGAGGAGATGGCAGTGGAGAGGAGGGGCAGGCTAGGCGGCGGCAAAGGAGGGAGGGGGCGACAGCAGCAACTAGGGAAAAAGGGGAGGGAGAGGGTGGCGGCTAGGGCTTATGGGGACATGGGTTTTAGGGTTTGGGTGGTAGGGGCTTAGGGAGGATCGGGTGGCTCTAATACCATCTAAAATAATAAAAGGCTTCTTATTGAGTGAGTAAAACAAGTACATGGCACTCTCTTCTATATAAGACAAGAGAGTAAGACATAGAGTAGAGCCAGGCAAAATGGGATAAAAGAAAAGAGGCTAATAGACAACTAGAAGTCTGAAGCCAAAACACACTAAGTAAAAATAACACAGTAGAATATATATACTAATAATTATCTACATTTATAACAAGAAGAATGAAATCAAAGTAACTATTTTATGGGGAAAAATGATCCACGCGACATTTGTGAAGGCCAAAATCAGAAAGAGCGTGACTAAACTTGTCAAGTTAGGATCTAGGAGATTGCTTCAAAGCATATAAAGAATGAAATTTTCACCATATCAGATTGCTCATGAGGACCAGAGCAACAAACCAAGGCAGTCCCTCTATACAAAATCCCATGAAGAACACATTCGTAATGTGTAGTTGGGAGAGAGACAAAGAAGTAGTAGTTAGAGGCACAAATATGCGGATAGACGTCATCTTTTCCACTACAGAGGTTCCATATAATCTTCACCATAGACTTGAATATAACATGTAGCAACCAGACATGCCTTTCAGTCAATAGTTTCATTTGAACCAAATTCCATAAAGACCCACATGCAGCTAACAATATACTTCTAAGCAAGGCATGGGTCAAGAGACCATAAATGTGTCTTAATGCTACCATCTCATCCTCCATAGTAGCTTGGCATCCAGGTGACTTGGACATCACACACGTAGGAGTGAGGAAATATAATTAGAAAAAACACAGAAAGGAGATGAGATCATAAGAAACAAACATAGAGTAAGCAGTACAACAGTACTTGCCTTACCTCAGGACTATAGGCAAGTCATTAGAAGGATTGCTTGTTTCTGCCATGATGTTAGACCGATATTCAATTGTAGTAGGGCTGAAATATGCATTGTCCATACTTGTCAAGGCGCCCTAGTGTTGCGCCTAGGCTAGGACGCTTTATTATAATGCTACAGTGACCTAGTTTTGTGGGTCTAGTTGTATATTTACTTATTTTAATGTTTGATATGACTACACCAATGCTCAAAATTAATAGTGTTGCCTATTTTATGTGCCAAATATCACTTTTTAATTGGATCTAAAACTCTTTTTTGGGTTTGACTGGATCTAATACTCTTTTTTGTTTGACTGGATCTAATACTCTTAGTACACATTTGATTTTTCTTAGTTTGCACCTTCAATTCAGATTGTACTAAGTAGCTATGCTATGAAGGATAGTGATTACATTGCTTAATATTTGTAGCTATGTTGACAATAAATATATATTTATATGTTGATCACTCTTACATTCTTTACAATAATTCTTTTTGTGTCCTTGACATTATTGTCAAATGATAATATATTAGAAATGTAATTGGTTGTTTTTTCATACAATAAAATATATATATATGGAGAGACCGACTATAAATATGTAGATAACTACATATATAACTACACAATGTGTGTATATGAGTGGGGAAAAACCATGACACATGTATATATACATAAAATATATACATAAATTATTATTTTTAAAGGTCGCCTAGGCGCAAGGCGTCCGGCCCCAACGCCGTGTCGCCTTGCCGCCTTAACAAGTATGGCATTGTCCATCGTAATACTTGTAGCATTGATTGCCTTTCATTCTATGCACTTAGGTGGTGGGGTGATAGCAGTATGGCTACATGACATGGATATGCATTGTCCATCGTAATACTTGTAGCATTGATTGCCTTTCATTCTATGCACTTAGGTGGTGGGGTGATAGCAGTATGGCTACATGACATACATGTTGGATCCATGATGGTATGAAGGATCCTCACAATGATTAGCAAGCTTATGTGACTAGGCCCGGTGGTCCAATCGATTGAACGCCCACTCAAAAGACCTAGCGGGTTGGGTAGCCTCTAAACCTGCTTTTCAACCAAAAATGTATCATTCAAGTCTTTCCAAATTGATTGCCACAACGCTCACCATCTCGAGTATCTACAACAAGGACGGTGCCATCCTCGTTGTGATGCAAATCAAGCACAAGCAGGAAAAAGTTCACCGCACAAGGACACTAGCCCACTTACTTCTCAATTACTAGCATTGTGATTGCCTCACCAATATCATTTCTAAAGGTGGAATCAACAACTAGCAAGGTAAAATGCTTCTCATTTCAACCACAAGCATCACTCCAATCACTGCTCTAGCTGTGTGGCGACAACGACCTCACACACTGACCACGATGACAACGAGTATGAGGATCAAACACACATTGTCCTAGCAAGCCCAGCAAGCCCAACCATGACAAAGATGTGTGAGGGTCAAAACATTGTGTCTTGGCTCCATGAACACTGAGCTTTCCCATCATGATCATCATCGAACCAACCTCTTTTGCTCTAAGGCTGAGTGTGCGAGCCAGAAATGTGTGTCACCTATAGTAGTGGAAATGTCACTAATGTCACCTTCACATCTACGGTTCAGACTTTGGGTTATGTCTAGCTGCTCAATCAACATCATACTTCTTTCTCTAGATGAACAACACTCATTTACATGTCATGTAAAGCTTACCCATATATCATTAGGGACGGTCATGGCAGTAGGACCACCACACATAGCATGATGACTTCACCGATCCACAATATTTCTACACTCTCGGTGGTCTCCACTGGCAAACTATCTAGCTTCACCTTTGTGGCAAGCACTCTGCCACATACCACTTGCAATGACTTGTAGAGGCATGTGGAAACCGCCACCTAACTCGTCAAAGGATCATCTATCTCAACAAGGGATTTCATGTAAGACAGTCTACACATCCAACCCATCATTGGACCCGCAACCCCTATAAATATTGATTTGAGGTCCCATTAGTTATTTCCAGTTATCTTTATGTTTATTTATTTCCAGAGACTTAGTTGTAAGTTAAACTTTGATTCTATTTATGATTGTTAGTTAAATTTGCCATATATGCAAATTTCTCACATCATTACAGTCTAGTCTGAATTTTATATATACCCAACCCGGGGGGGGGGGGGGGGGGGGGGGGGGTATTGATACTTTTAGGGTTCAATATAGACTTGATTAAAACATTAAGGTTTATTGTTACCCACAAACACAGTTCGCCATTATAAATAGCAGAGAAGAGCTGGTATGTTCGTGTCATACCATGAAACAGACAGAAGTCTAATCACATGTGTATAAACAAAGCTTGGTGATAGCTATATTGTGTTTTCTTGCTATACGTTGATTGTTTCCTCAAACTAGTTTGCTAATATAGTTTTAGTCACTAGGGTTTCCATTAATGTGGGTGTCCTGCTAGCAATGCTATCAATGTGCCATAGATATTCGTTCATCAGTGAAAATGATGATTAAGTCTTTGCCTTTGTTTGAACTTGCTTGGCGTTATTACTGGTGGTTGAAAACAGCCACAATTTTGGAAGAAAATACAAATTATGATCATATAGGACGTTTACACTAAAAGCTGAATGGACAGGGTGAAGGTAGCGTGAACTATTTTTACAATTGACCAACTCAATATCCAATCTCTGACAATATAAATAGCAAAAAATGGTTATAAGGAGGAGAAATTACTGCAAGGATGACAGCCATATGAATTTGATTAAACAATTCGTCAAAGTTAATTTTAATAGTGAATTATATTTACGGTAAAAACTGATTGGACAGGAGGAGGCAGCATGATCTCCTCTACATAGAGGTATCCTATCAATCAGGGAACCAAGGATAATAGGCGAGGATATCATGACTCTTCACAACTAAGTCAGAAAATAAAACAAAAAAACACACTTGGGAACTAAAACAGAGGTAGAGAATCGCATGTTTACCTCGCTATCGGCAACCATCGCATATAGGTGGATGTGTAAGATATGTTTACGTCTAAAGACAATTCTCCTGAGGAACAGCCAGCTGGAATTAGCGACTGAATAGATCCGTCGACTACTCCTCTCTATAGAAGAAATCACACGCAGGCGGCGGCAGCCGCAAAGAAAGCAAGTGCAGCGATTGAAGAAGATAAAGAGGATGGAGTGGAGGAGATGAACTCAAAGGGAGAACGAGACTGGAAGAATGGTGAGAAGGGGATTTACTCTTCCTTTTGTGCTCGGGATGTGCGAGTCGCCGACCTACTTTAAAGGACACGCTGACCGTTGACTATGCATGGAGTAAGGAAGGAACGAAGCAAGAACGGAAGCGAGGGGGACACGGAGAGGCCAGCAGGAGGGGAGTTAGCAGATTCCACGAGAGTAAAACCAACATGGTCGGTCAGAGGAAGAGGATGCGTGATGACAGGTACCAGCAGCTAATGAGTTCATGTAGGCTGCGTTTACACGGTGAGTCATGTGGAGCGGACAGGGTCTTGGGTGGGGGGAAATATATGATAGAGAATTTATTAGCCGTTCGAGATCGAGATTAGTAAGTACGGACAGTGTTACTCCGAGTCAATGGATATATCAATCTTGTTTTTATTTGGCAACTCAATCCCATTGGAAGCACTCTTTAAATTGGACTGACTTCGTAACTTATGTTTTTTCAGTCTGGCATATAAAACAAAATAATACAAAAGACGAGCTAAATTTGGACCGGGTTTCCGAAATCCTGCTACTAGCAGGATTGACTTGATCTAGATTAGAGGATTACGATGTCCAAAACGGACCTCGACAGTCAATTTTTGCCAAACAAAATACCTGACTGGGTTAGTGGGGATTAGCGCCTACGTGACACAAAAAGACAACGCCCAGTCCGGTTTTGATCCCGAACCAAACAGTACCTTAGAAATTTATCATGTTTTGATCTTTATAGAAAACTAGGCTTAAACCTGTGTTATGTGTGTGTGTCTTAGTGAAAAGAAGATGCAATGAATATGTACAATATATAGTAATAGATCTTTTCATACCCACAAGGACAAGTGTGTAATTTCAAAAAATAATAGCTCCCTTAGTGGGCTTTTTTATATATATAGACTATGATAAACTATGAAAAAAAATCTTTTAAGACATGTATGTAAAAAGATTTTTTTATTAAATATGATGCATAATTGTAATGATATTTATTAAAAAATCATCCCTATTTTTTTCCATACGCATGTTACCAAAATAAAACATTTTAATCATTTCTCCTCGCGCATCATCTTTTCCTTCCCCGTCATTTTCTCCTTCCTATTTCTTTACCATGCACCAAATGTAGTTGTGTAGCTTCAAAGAAATATTTTTGGGGGAAAAAAAGTTGTCAAGAAAATGGTGGTGAAAAGGTAAAAAAAGGAGAAACTTAGAAAAAAGTGCAATATAAATTAGGAAAGGAGGAGGATAAGAATGCAGTCTAAAAGGTTCTATATGTATACTTTGATTTGACATATGATAATTAAACGTCAAAAAATGAGAAAATGACGTAAATGGGTGTATATGAAAATATAAAGAAAAATATCATGGTCAAGTGAAATGCGTCAAAAATAAAAAGTTTCTTGTTTGATGTTCGTAACAACAAAATTACATGGAACATGGGCATCCTTCCCTAATCTAAATGGGATGTCCTCTATTATCCCCATTATTGTAGTCATGGAAGAATATGTCAACTAGATCACCATCCTATTGGACAATAAGGTTGTGAATTTAAACCTCTTGCACAAGCAATAGGACATGATAGAGATTCTAGCCCTAAAATTAGGTAGTCCTCTCTTAAATGTACAATCCCCAATGAAGTAGGCAATAACAAAGGACTTCTGGGTCCTTGAGCTTCTGTGACATCCTATTACTCGCAATGTCAAACATGTTGGAAATATGACATCAGATAGTGATAACACCAAATTTTGTGATGTTTTTTGCTCTTATTTTGTTATCAAAACTGCCATTTTTAACTGTTTTCCTCTCTTTTTATATGTACTTTTGCAATAATAGGCCACGCAACGCTCTTAACCCAAATATATCATCTTTTGCAGAGTTTTCTCCCATTTTTAACCCATTTATCAGCAATAAGGCCCGTCCCGGCCCACATATGTGTTCTACATATATCGGCCTTCCCCACTTGCCGGCCGATACGCTCACTGCCCGACAGGGCATCACAATACACCGACGTGCGACACAAGGATGTCGCGCAAGAAGGAACCAACGGGCGACGCGCCTCTTACCCGACAGGGAGCCAGGCTCGCCACGACAACTTAAGCGTGCCGCGCGATACGGCCACCCACCGGCAGGCGCCGCCCATCAAGATGACCGACAGCCGACATGCTTGTGTCGGGTGATTATGATATCGGTCATCCACTGACCCCGCAATAATGGAGCTGATAAAGAACATGTGGCGTCTGGAGCACCATAACTTCTTCCAACTGCTGCCTACAAATAGAAGCTACAGGACTCCGATTGAACGGGTCGGAACCCGGTGAGAGCTACCAGAGTAAAGAGCTTGAAGCTAGTGTATCGTGCCTCAGGGTGTGCCGAGCAATTCTAGGTGAGCACTTCCCCATCCCGAGAGGGAGAGAATGGTTCACTTAGGGTCGTCTCGGGCACCACTGCAGGTCGATATCAGCCAACGGGGATATCCGATACAAGTGACTGACTCTTCAAGCGACACTCTAAGCCTGACATGATACTGAACCCCGATACGCATCGTCTATCACGGCGTGTCGCCCGAGAGGGTACCGCCCGACATAAGCGTATCGGGCTAGGGCGCCTCGCACGATATAATCCGCCCTTCGTTAGCGTGTCGCCCGAGAGGGTGTGCCGCCCGACACGGGTGTATCGGGCAAGGCTCCTACCCGCTATCGGGCTGGAGAGTCTGCTGTAGTCTCTCGTCCTTCTATATCAAGAAGGCGACGTTTATCTTTGTTATTTCAGTCATTTAATTCATTTAATCATGCAATGTAATCATGCCTTTATATGTTATGGAAATAGAAGAGTTTTAATCACCTGTTGCTTATACTTGGTACCTTTGTTGGATGATTGCCATATTTAACATCTGAACTCTAGCTTGTACGTTTGGATCGCATTTTGATTAGCTACCGAATCGTGTTTTCCCGTTGCAACATCCTCAAGAGAGGTGTTGTGGCTCCAGTGTTTGGTCCAATTCTGGAGTACGAGAGTGCCCGGAATCGGAGTTGCTTTAGTAACATTTACACTCTAACTTAAGCCCAGCAACCTCGAGAGAGGTGTTGATGCTTAGTTAGAGGTACCCGCTTCGAGAGGAGGGGTACAGGATGTTTCTGCTGCCGCTTATTTTACCGTAGTTTTCTCCTTCGTACCTTTCTTTAGCGCTAGTATTATCTCTCTGTTCCCGTTGCACGAAAATCCCTAAAAACTGATAAATGCTTAAAACCTTAATTTTTCCGCGTAGCTCCAGTTGGAGATAGATTTATTTTGCTTTATCGACCTTATCATGCTGCTCCTTTGTGGAGTTTTACCATCTCTTTACCCTTGCCGGAGTGTAGCGTGTCGATTCTGTGTTCTCAACACTACCACCCTTGTCTATGTGTTCGACCCCGTATATCTACTTCGACCCCGTAAACAAAGTTGTGGGGGCCTAGAAGGTTTCAGGTTATAAATGTAAAAGCCCGACTACTTCAAATCCGCCTCCAATTTTAGGACGCGCGATTTAGGCCGGTCAGATAGGCAGTGAAAACAATCATATACCCTTTTAAAAAACAATCGCGTCAACAACTATATAATGGGAAAGATGGTTTACGAAGTCATAACATAACTTGGAGCAAGTCTAGTGATTATATTCTCATTGGAGTTGTGCAGCTTTCTTCTAGTTGTACTCAAACAGCATTTGCGTCGGCCTCCTGGTTGATCACTTTGGACAGCAGGTTGACGTTGTCCTCCTAGCGGTAGACAATGGCTTCTTCGCCTCTATAGTAGTCCACATGGGCCACTAGGAACTCTTGTCATTCTACTAGAATGGACAAGAAGGAGTTGTGTCCCCTCACGTTGTCAAACTAGTCACTGACTTGATCTCCCACAATTGTTCTCCCTTTGCTATCCCTCCCTTTAGCAGGTAGGACTTGCTCGGATTCTCTCGGTTACCACAACCATAGAAGACAAATAATTGTCAAAGCAAATGAGTTGTGTCTGAGAAGCTCTTAGTACCTCTCTATTTATAGCAGGGTCAGGGTTAGGGTTCCCAGTCTGAGTGGGAGCAGAAGGGACTAAGATTTCACAAATTTTCTCAACATGTGAGGGGTGAAACGGTCAGTTGGCATGTGAACCTGTAACATCCCTAACCTGGGTTACACTTTAACCCTAGGTGTTTTGATTAAGAAAGATGATTATATGTTTAATATTATCTTGTAAAAAGTAATTAGGGCTCATGAGAAACTTGTGTTTCAATTTTGGTCCTGTTTAAACAATGTTGAAGCAATGTTTGCTTATTTTGGACTAAAGAGCAAATTACCCAAGTTGAGGGGTTATATTGCAAATGTTGCAATGATAAGATGTTCCTTATGTGTTGAAGCATCATGAGAATGAAGATGATACAAAGGTATGGCTTGTGGTAGCCTGAGTACCAAGGAAAAGCTGATAAAGCAGTGTTTGTGCATTAAAACCTAGTTTTGATGTAAAGTGCAATTTACCCAAAACCTAGGGTTCAATATGCAAATTACCACTTCAATAAGGTCCCTAATGTTTTTTGGAACCATGTAGAGCAAAGAAAATGAGAGGGATGCCTCATTTGAATTAAGTTGGAGGAGAGAGAATCTTGATATTAAAATAATCAAGATTTAATCCTGATTGAAACCCTAATTTGATTTAGGGCAAAAATAAATGTATTAATTAAGGGCCTTCAACCAAAATTAAAATGGTTGGATTTTGATGTGCGTGGACATCCTTGAGCCTTGCAAGGACCACGAAAATATCCAAGGGAATGGATAACTCACTCACAATTTTATAAGAAAAAGAAATATCCACTCACATATGGATATTAATATTATATGATTTAAGGTGCTTGATTTGCTTTTCTTTAAATCATGGATAATTGAGAAGAATAAGAGGCAAAAAAGAGAGCCTCGTCCCTAAGGAAGTTGAGGGGGAAGAGGCGGCACCATTTTTGGGATTAAATGAATTTTTATAAGGCACTTTCTCTCTCCTTGAATTTCTTATAAAAAGACCCTTTACAAGCCAAATGAAAGGCTTTTTCGTTTTCACTTCTTCTCCTAGCTTGGAAACCGACCAAGGGAGCTAGGGAGGACCTGGAGGACGACCCCCAACCTGTTGGTAAGGTTCTTGATCCATTTCACCTTGATTCCATGGTGAAAATCGAAAATAAATTATGGATTTCTTCTTATTTCGATCTCCTCTTCAACCCTAGCCAATCTTTTCAACCAAAAGCTTGAGGACGAGCTTAGGGGGAGTTGCAAAAGCTTCATCCACCATTGTTGGTGTGATCTTGGAGCTTTGGAGATCAATTGGAGGTGGGTTTATAACTTGAAACCCTAACTTTGTTATTGCATTCAATTCCCCATCAAATAATGATCATTTCTCTATTTGTACAATTATCGATTTGGTTGATTGATGCAATCTCCATGGAAATCACAGCAGGTTTCGTGGGTCTAGAGCTTGATTATGATGACAGAATCATAAGCACACACCTCTCAAAATATCTAGACCAAACGGTTTCAATCAAATGTCCAAACAATTTGTGTTTTGGAAGCAAACGGTTTCACCAAACCGCATGAGACCAAACAGTTTCAGACCATTTGGTGATGTTGACCAGGGTTGACCATTTGGGGAATTTTTCATAATGATCTAGGTTAAATACCCACCAATTATTATTGATTAACTCCAATCGGTTCATGAGTTGAAGTTCCATCAATCGCCTAAACCCTAATCGGGTTGAGTGATGATTTCATAAGTGCTTGAGTTTGAAACTTGGGTTTATTGACCCAAACGGTTTCAAAACCGTTTGGGAATCACCCAAACGGTCTCAAGACCGTTTGGAGGTCAACCAAGATCGTTTGGAGGTCTATGGTTGAGTATGTCTAAGTGTTTGAAGATCCAAAGATATGGTATCAACCCTAATCGGCTAAGTGCTGATTTTGTAATTGAATAAGTTGATGGTTTGGGTTGATTGACCCAAACGGTTTCAAAAACGTTTGGGGATCACCCAAACGGTCTCAAGACCATTTGGGGGTCACCCAAGACCATTTGGAGGTCTATGGTTAAGTTTGTTCAAGTGTTTGAAGGTCCAAAGATACCAAATTGAAATACAATTAAGTGCTGATTTGGTGACCAATCGTAGGATCCAAACCCTAATTGAATGACATGGTTGATGATGATATGATGACCAAACGGTCTCAATACCGTTTGGAGGTCATCCAAACGATCCCAAGACCGTTTGGGGGTCACCCAAGACCGTTTGGAGGTCCAGGGTTGACTATGGTTAGGTGTTTAAAGATCTAAAGGTACTCAGTCGAAGTGCAATCAAATGCTGACTTATTGATCAATCCAATGATCCAAACTTTGATTGATTGACTTGGATTTTGATGTTGACATGGGCAAACGATCTCAAGAACATTTTGAGGTCATCCAAACTACCTCAAGACCGTTTGGGGTCAGGTCATGTCCAATTTGGATGATGGTCCAATAGTTTTAAAGCAACTAGACTCGCATTGGTTAATGTTGAAGGATCATCAATTCCAAACCCTAATTCAGTTGATTCAAACCCTAATTGATGATCAATTGAGGGTTAATTTAGGATCAAATCAGTTGAAGGATGACCTAATTAACCCAATTGAAGTATGGTGATGGGTCCAATTGAAGATTGGTTACATGAATTCAATGATTGAAGGAATCAACATTGAGAACCCCAAATCGATTTGATAGGTTGAGACCATCTTTGGTCCATGCGGTTTTGAGGAGGCTTGGACCAAACGGTCTCAACACCATTTGAGTCCAAATGGTCTCAAGACCGTTTGGGACCAAACAGTCTCAAGACCGTTTGGGACCAAACGATCCCAAACCGGTTGAGCCCATGCGGTTTCAAAAGGTGCTTTAGCAAACGGTTTCAAGTACTTATTTTAGCAAATGGTCTCAAGCACCACCTTTACCAAATAGTTTCAAACCGTTTGAACTTTGAATGACTAAGACCATTTGGGGCTCAAGTAGTCAAAATTAATTGATGACTCAATTGGTTAATCCACTTGGACACCTTTTGTAATTGAAGATTCAATTGGTCAATTCAATTGGATACCTTATGTAATGGAGGTCCAATGTAATTGAATCTCTTGAGAATTAATATGATGAATGATCCATTGATCCAATGATGATTAGTAATGATCATCAATGAAGGTACAAAGGTTGAATCCCTAATAATACCTAAGTGATTAGTGCCAATTAAGGGATAAACCCTAATTGCCTATAAGAACAATGACTTGGTACATTATGTTAATCATAATTGTATGTACTTGATTGAAGGGTTGATGTAACCTAATAAAGTTGAGAGGATGATGGAAAGGAATTCATACATGAGTAGTGATCATGTGATGAATAGGGTATGATCCATAATAAAGAGATCATGAAACCCTAATCAAGAAGGTTGTTGAACCCCAATCCCTAATTTAGAGCAATATCAGATGTAACCCAAACCTAGGGTAATGTTGTGACTCTAAAACCAAGATAATAAAATTTGAATCCCTAATTGAGGTTGATTCCATGTGAATCCCTAATTGAGGTTGATACAATGTGAATCCCTATTTGAGGTTGATTCCATGTGAATCCCTAATTGAGGTTGATTCAATGTGAAACCCTAATTGAGGTTGATTCCATGAGAAACCCTAATTAAGGGTGATGCTATGAGAAACTCTTATTGGGATGAATAGTAAACCCTAATTTTAGGCAATAAGATGTGAAAGCCTAATGAAGGGTAATGTTATATGCAATCCTCACCCTAATGAAGTATGGTAGTATGTGAAACCCTAAACCCTATTAAAGAGTAATTATATGGGAAACCCTAATTCGAATAATGGAATGGTAGCCAATACATTGATGGGGGAAATACCTAAAGTGATTGATTGTAGATACCCTTATAGCAAGCAATGCTTTAACCTGAGATGAGTCAATATCATTAAAGATAGTTGGACCATTCTTATGCGTGACCTATGCACTTCATGATAAGAGTGATAGGTTAGTGGATGAAAGGATTAAGATGGGAAATACCTTAATCCAAGATAAGTTGATAACTCAAGAAAGTTGGAAGTAATGAGGTAAGTGATACATCAAGATATGAAAGACTTCACAGTTAGCATCTCAAAGTTGATATACTTTGTCCTAATATGAGATGGGAAACCTTAACCCTAAATTGGGTAATGGGACATGAGAAATCATAATATGATATGAATGGTAAGCCCTAACCCTATTGAGGGAATAGAGGTGTTACTATTATATTACATGAAGTAATATGTTATGTTGCCTAGTGAGAGGTGACAAGATGCTTTATGGGCCTTATGAGCCATGAGGATGGTTGTTGCCTAGTGAGAGGTAACAAAATGTTTTAAAGGTTACCCAGGATTGATATAGATCAATACCTGGAATAAAATCACAGGATTGAGATAGTTCAATACCTAGAATAGAGGCACATGATTAGCATAGTCTAATACCTAGAATGCACAGGATTGGCTAACTCCCAATACCTGGAATAATAATACAGGATTGGCTAATTCCCAATACCTAGAATGCATAGGATTGGCTAACTCCCAATACCTGGAATAATAACACATGATTGGCTAATTCCCAATACTTGGAATGCACAGGATTGGCTAACTCCCAATACCTGGAATAATAACACAGGATTGGCTAATTCCCAATACCTAGAATGCACGGGATTGGCTAACTCCCAATACCTAGAATAATAACACATGATTGGCTAACTCCCAATACCTGGAATAATAACACAAGATTGGCTAACTCCCAAGACCTGGAATGCACAGGATTGGCTAACTCCCAATACCTGGAATAATAACACAGGAATAGCTAACTCCCAATACCTGGAATGCACATGATTGGCTAAATCCCAATACCTGGAATAATACCACAGGATTGGTAATAACCCAATACCTGGAATGGTTGCACAGGATTGACATAGATCAATACCTGGAATAGTTATACATGATTGACATAGATCAATACCTGGAATAGTTGCACAGGATTGACATAGATCAATACCTGGAATAGTTATACAGGATTGACATAGATCAATACATGGAATAGTTGCACATGATTGACATAGTTCAATACTTAGGAATGGATACACATGAATAATATAAGTCTAATGCTTGTACTAGTTGCACAGGATTGGTGTAATCCAATGCCTGGAATATTTATATAGGATTGGTATAGACCAATGCCTGAATAAGACATGATGATGCACACTCTCATGTCCAATATAACCAAAATCTGTTTAGCTGATTGGCTAAGGCCAATAAGTTGAAACAAGAATGTCTCATGGGTGACATATCAAGATAATGAGTGTCACAAGAGAAGTTTGACATGATGGTATAATATGGAGGATAAATGATATAAATGTTCTTCCTATTTCTTATTAAGAGAAAATTTGATCTATTGTTCTATCATAGATAGTTACAATGCTTTAAGATGAGAATGCTTTAAACTGCATATCCTCTGTCCAGTTTTATGTATATATCTGCAATAATAATGTTTTGGCGGAGAGTTATATCTCCTGCTGGGATAATTTACAATTGTCTCACCCCCGTGGGATCCAATGTTTTTAGGTGGATGCAGACAAAGAGGCAGGAAACCTTTAGGAGAGAAAGAACAGCAGCAGCAGTATCAAGGACAACAGTAATATCTCAGATGGAGATACTGCATGTCTAATCATATAGTTAGAAAGTCCTATGTGTCGTCTCTGTACTCTCAGGTCCTCGGAGTCAGTAGTCAGTGTTTTTATTGAATCGATCTGAGATTTTGGCTTGATGCCTTGAGGTTTTATGTTGTCTGTATATAATGTTGAATAGGACAGCTGATGTTGCAATCCTCGAGAAGAGATAGTACAGGTTGTGTACTTATGGAACGGAATGTAAATATTATACTTTGGTTCTTGATGAAAAAGATTTCTTATGTGTGGATCTCTTTGCAAAAAAATTTAATTTTTAGTGATTTTCAGTAATCCGTTGCAAATGATTCACTTCCGCTTAAGTAAATTTCGTTTTTATAAGTTGGATGCCACAGAACCGATCGGTTCAACCCTTGAACTGATCATTTCTGATTTAATGCACAAAATGATGTCAGCTCAAATCCTTGAATCAATTGAATTGATCCACCAATCACTCAGTTCACAACCTGAGCTAGTTGGTTCATGGACCTAAGTCGATCGATTCACTTCCTGAACCGATCAGTTCACTGTCCAGAATTGCCAAAGTGGATTCAATTGGCATGGCACATTGTAAAGGCCGGTTCAACACTTGAACATGTCAGTTCACTTGTCCAGTCAATCAATTTTCAACTAATGTTGTTTAAATCGAATACCTAATCTTTAATAATCAAGTTTAAACCAAATTCATGAATGAACTCCTATTCCAAGTGTATCCTATGTGTGTGACCCTATATGTTACAAGTTATGTTGTCAGTGAATGTCCATAACTCATTTATGACATCACAAGCAAAGAGTGGTGCCTAGTCACACATCATTACTACCCAAGTAATCAGAAAGTCGGAGAACAACTTCAACGTACAATTTGTGATAGGTGTTATAGTGATTGTATAATTCTTTTTTCTATGATATCTAGATTTAAATTGAGGCATGGAAACGTTATCCTTTCAATGTTCAATTCATGTTCCTTGAAGTAGAGTACACTGTCTGAGATAAATGTGACCTCAATATCATATGTTGATCCACATGTGCATATGCATGTCTTTTTCAATCTCACTTATCAAGTGATTGGGATATCAAACTCATGTAGGACGGACAAATCCCATCTACATCACTCACAGTCATCCCCATGTGTCACAATGTATCCAATCATCACCTTTATGGCAACCATTATTTAGGATTATAGTGGATAATGTCAAAATACATCGAATGACATGTGACGAGTGTAGCGCTTTCAAGTCTAAGAACCAAAATCACCACCTTCACTGTGAGAGATGACTATGAACACCAATTATGGTTCTCATGTGTCACTCTCAAGGTGGGTCTGTCTGATACACTGTTCTCTAATAAGTATCTATGTGTTTGGTTTAATATCACATATCATGACTGATGAGATTTTGTCATCAACCAACCCACACTCTAGTCTTATGTGTTATTGTTGCCTACATGTCTTCCATAATAACATCCAACTAGGGACATAACAAGAATGTACATACTCTTGACATCTGTATGATCTCATTGTTCAGGTCACCCACCTAAAGACATACATCATTGAGTAATGTTATTCTTTAGACATTCATTATGTTTCCTCATTATCTCATAACTGAGTGAAATAGAATAAATCAAAAGCTTTCCTTTATTATTAATGAAATAGTTATTCATAATATGCCATCACAATCATCATATGATTGTCTCTATGGGCATACATATCAATAGACTCCCACTTGAACTTAGAGCCAATCACCCACAAATCCCATTTTTAGTGATCTAAGCATGTCCATCATGTTTCTGCTACATAAGTGCTAATCTAGAAGGTTAGCAACACCTTGCCTTTAGTCGGTATATTGCATGTTTCACATCTCTTCATTGTCTGATATTTCATATAAGATAGAATTGCCATAGCTTGATATCAAATATTACTTACATAATCAGTATCTCCATTGTTGTCATAGTATTTCTACTATGACATCAATGGTTGGCACATCTCTCAAGTTCATCTATATGAACTCATACAATACTCACTCATTTGTTCATAACACCAAGGCATATGGCTTTAACTGTAGGATTAAAGTAATTGTCTATAGTTTGGAAACTTTTACAACTCATAACTCTTATTTTAGGATTAAATACAACTTTATATTGTGATCATTCTCTGTCATTTCAGAAGCTTGCAATGGTATAACTCTTTACACCGAACTCTTCCTTATTACCATAATGCAACAATTAATCCTTTAGTGTTTCTCAGGTACTAATGGATGTTCGTTATGGTATTCCAATGACCCCCATTGGAATCTGACTAAAATCATCTTGTCATGTCCAATACATACAATATAATGAGATGAGTACACTATATTGCATATTAGAACACAAGGTTCATGAGAGACCGATCCCATCTACATGGATAAATTCTCTTTCACTGAATCCTTCATGTTGAACCCTTTCAGCATCTTGCTAATATATGTTCTTGTATTTAGGTTTAGAAACTTTCCAGGACTATCTCTATAGCTCTCAATTCCTATCACATAGAATGTTTCACCTAATCCTTCATAATGAAGGTGATTTCCATGCCAGGTTTCAATACTTGGTATTGAGATGTTATTCCTCATCAATATGTGGAATATTCACATGCTCTCACTAAATCTTTTGTAATCACAGATTTCATCTTTTATCTTGACTCAAGTCAAACTCTTTTACTATCTTGTCAAATCAAAGAAATCAATTCTAAAATGCTTGTTTCAACTTCTAGATTGAACATTGTAGCTTATAGACTTTATTTGCATTAATGGAGTTATAAAACCTACAGGTTGTGTCTCATACACATCCTATCTATTATTCCTATTAAGGAATGTGGTTTTACAGTCCATATGCCAAATCACATAGTTTTATTAAACTGCAATAGTAAGCATGTCAATTGGTGAAGGGATTTCATCATGTTCAACATTTTAAAATAGTTGAAAACCTTTGCAACCAATATGTCCTTTTATGTCATCCATGTTGGTTTTTCTTTTGAAAACCCAACTACACCTTATAGGATTTTATCCCTTTAGGTGGTGCCATTAAGGTCATACCTTGTTGGTGTTCACGGATTCCAGTCTGGATGTTATAGCCTCAAGCCATTTCTCATACATAGGTCCCTTAATAGTTCTTAGTTGATTGTTGACTCATCATATTATGATCAACTCGTAACTTATCTAAGTTATAGGATTCACAATCTTTTAACCTCAAACATGTTATGCTAGAATTGTGGTTTTGTGTTATAGATGGAACTTGAGATTCCACAACAATTTGTGATTCTCAAAATTCCCATTGTACCTCCTTAGGTTCATTGTTTTCTTTGTTGATCTTGAACTTTTCAAGTTCTACTTCAATCCCACTGATTCCTTTGGAATTCAGCTATCCTACCAACAAACATTTTTTTATCAAATTGAGATAAGTAGTATTCAACAATTAACATTTATGTGGTTAAATCTTTCCAAAAAACTATTTTCTTATATAATTTTCAATCCTTTAGACATATCAGGACATTCCCATGCTATATCTCATATGTTGTCTATTAGACCATTTAAGATGGTACATTGTATTAGTGCTAACCATGTACCTTTTAAGGAAATTCAAAGATCAAATTAAAGGATAATCATATCATGACTCATCATGATGTGATTCTTTATTACTGATACATCATCATGTTTCAGGTGGAGTTGATTGTGATACACTATCAAAGTCTCTCTAGAAGGACCTCAAACTATTCTTGTAAAGTATTTCAACTTTGATCATATCAAAATATCTTGATACTTTAAGAAAGTTATGTACTTAATATATATAATCTTATTGAACACTTCAGGATATTTGTATTTTACTAAGTACATATCATCATATCATTAGTAAATATAATGAAGTATAAATAATTATCTCTAGCATTTATTCTATAGGTCTATATACATCATTATGTACAAATCCTAATAGAATGCTTGTTCTCCCACTACACCTAGTGAGAGATGGTTTTTCATGTTGATCATATATAAGGCTTGCATGTCTCTTATTGGTTCAATAACCAAAAGAGTCTAGATAAACATCAATATGTTCTAGAAATGCATTTCTCATATATGTGCTCTAGATGAGAATGCAATTGATTGTTTGAGTTTACCAAGTTTTAATCTTTTGGGTATTTACTTTATAAACATTTATCTTTTGATTATTTCATATACAGATCACCAGACATTTGGGGTATTGCCATTTAAGATCATATCTTTAAAATAGAAGCATTAGCAACTCTGTTTATAATCATCCTTGTCCATACAAGATGCATAAAGTAAAATGTTTCTATTATTGGCATACTAAAATAACAATTCATATAACTCTATTATATGTCCTTTGGGCCAAGATAAATTTTAAATATAGACTAAAGTTGCAGCAGCTCTTGCTCTGAATAATCCATCCTTGTCCTTTCATAAAGGATTTATCTCTTATCCGATCTTGTACATCAACGTATGTTAGATCTACATCCGGTATCACATACCCAAGACGAAGAAGTAATCATATTTATCTTATAATATTATACCTGAAGCAGAGGTTTCTATCCCCTACTTCTTCTTCTTTATTTCCTCCAGATAGTGAGGGAAATTCCTTTTCTAGTGTCCATCTTGGTGACAATGGTGACAATTGCCTCCCTTATTTACTCCTCCCTTTGCCTTGAGTGTTGAATACGTGGGCTTCTAGCCAGCTTTAGAACTCTTCTTATCTTTGCCTTTAACTTTAGACCTACCTTTTGTCTTATTGATCGTCATCACGGACTTGGGTTTGTCTTTCTTTGTAACGTCCCAGGATTTGAGGCCTCGGATAACATGATCTTAAAAGGAATGATTGGATTACCCATATCACCAAGGTGCACCTCCTTTTCCGGGATCCCATCACTAAAGAACTCCATAGTTAAGCGTGCTCAGCTTGGAATAGTACTAGGATGGGTGACCAATCGGGAAGTTGATCCTGGCTTACGCGTGAGTGTGGATAAAGCGCACAATTAAGGCTAGTGGTGGTCCGTGGGGCCAGTCGTCATTCCTGAAACTCTACTAGAGCCTTAGGCAGTGGGCTCGGGCAGATACAAATGGTATCAGAGCCATAACCCCTCCAGTAGGTGGGGCCCGCATGGGCATGTGGCATGCCAGTCTTGAGTCGTGCGGTCCAGGCATGTAGGAAAGGGCTGTCCATGGTTGACGTAGCCACCCTTGCGCTGGTATTCCGTGATCAGGAGTTGGGTGTCCATGGGCCATTGTGGGTCTGTACTGAAATGGGGTCAGATTATGAGGCCATATAGTTAAGACTTGACGAGGACGTCAAGAGTCTAAGTGGGGGAGATTGTAACGTCCCAGGATTTGAGGCCTCGGATAACATGATCTTAAAAGGAATGATTGGACTACCCATATCACCAAGGTGTACCTCCTTTTCCGGGAGCCCATCACTAAAGAACTCCATAGTTAAGCGTGCTCAACTTGGAGTAGTACTAGGATGGGTGACCAGTCGGGAAGTTGATCCTGGCTTGTGTGTGAGTGTGGATAAAGCGTACATTTAAGGCCAGTGGTGGTCCGTGGGGCCAGTCGTCATTCCTGAAACTCTACTAGAGCCTTAGGCAGTGGGCCCGGGCAGATACAAATGGTATCAGAGCCATAACCCCTCTAGTAGGTGGGGCCCACATGGGCATGTGGCATGCTAGTCTTGAGTCGTGCGGTCCATGCATGTAGGAAAGGGTTGTCCATGGTTGACGTAGCCACCCTTGCGCTGGTATTCCGTGATCGGGAGCTGGGTGTCCATGGACCATTGTGGGTCTGCACTGAAATGGGGTCAGATTATGAGGCCATATAGTTAAGACTTGACGAGGACGTCAAGAGTCTAAGTGGGGGAGATTGTAACGTCCCATGATTTGAGGCCTCGGATAACATGATCTTAAAAGGAATGATTGAACTACCCATATCACCAAGGTGTACCTCCTTTTCCGGGAGCCTATCACTAAAGAACTCCATAGTTAAGCGTGCTCATCTTGGAGTAGTACTAGGATGGGTGACCAGTCAGGAAGTTGATCCTGGCTTGTGCGTGAGTGTGGATAAAGCGTACATTTAAGGCCAGTGGTGGTCCGTGGGGCCAGTCGTCATTCCTGAAACTCTACTAGAGCCTTAGGCAGTGGGCCCGGGCAGATACAAATGGTATCAGAGCCATAACCCCTCTAGTAGGTGGGGCCCGCATGGGCATGTGGCATGCCAGTCTTGAGCCGTGCGCTCCATGCATGTAGGAAAGGGTTGTCCATGGTTGACGTAGCCACCCTTGCGCTGGTATTCCGTGATCGGGAGCTGGGTGTCCATGGGCCATTGTGGGTCTGCACTGAAATGGGGTCAGATTATGAGGCCATATAGTTAAGACTTGACGAGGACGTCAAGAGTCTAAGTGGGGGAGATAGTAACGTCCCAGGATTTGAGGCCTCGGATAACATGATCTTAAAAGGAATGATTGGACTACCCATATCACCAAGGTGCACCTCCTTTTCCGGGAGCCCATCACTAAAGAACTCCATAGTTAAGCGTGCTTAGCTTGGAGTAGTACTAAGATGGGTGACCAGTCGGGAAGTTGATCCTGGCTTGCGCGTGAGTGTGGATAAAGCGCACAATTAAGGCTAGTGGTGGTCCGTGGGGCCAGTCGTCATTCCTGAAACTCTACTAGAGCCTTAGGTAGTGGGCCCGGGCAGATACAAATGGTATCAGAGCCATAACCCCTCCAGTAGGTGGGGCCCGCATGGGCATGTGGCATGCCAGTCTTGAGCCGTGCGGTCCATGCATGTAGGAAAGGGATGTCCATGGTTGACGTAGCCACCCTTGCGCTGGTATTCCGTGATCGGGAGCTGGGTGTCCATGGGCCATTTTGGGTCTGCACTGAAATGAGGTCAGATTATGAGGCCATATACTTAAGACTTGACGAGGACGTCAAGAGTCTAAGTGGGGGAGATTGTAACGTCCCAGGATTTGAGGCCTCGGATAACATGATCTTAAAAGGAATGATTGAACTACCCATATCACCAAGGTGCACCTCCTTTTCCGGGAGCCCATCACTAAAGAACCCCATAGTTAAGCGTGCTCAGCTTGGAGTAGTACTAGGATGGGTGACCAGTCGGGAAGTTGATCCTGGCTTGCGCGTGAGTGTGGATAAAGCGCACAGTTAAGGCTAGTGGTGGTCCGTGGGGCCAGTCGTCATTCCTGAAACTCTACTAGAGCCTTAGGCAGTGGGCCCGGGCAGATACAAATGGTATCAGAGCCATAACCCCTCCAGTAGGTGGGGCTCGTAATGGCATGTGGCATGCCAGTCTTGAGCCGTGCGGTCCAGGCATGTAGGAAAGGGCTGTCAATGGTTGACGTAGCCACCCTTGCGCTGGTATTCCGTGATCGGGAGCTGGGTGTCCATGGGTCTGCACTGAAATGGGGTCAGATTATGAGGCCATATAGTTAAGACTTGACGAGGACGTCAAGAGTCTAAGTGGGGGAGATTGTAACGTCCCAGGATTTGAGGCATCGGATAACATGATCTTAAAAGGAATGATTGGACTACCCATATCACCAAGGTGCACCTCCTTTTCCGGGAGCCCATCACTAAAGAACTTCATAGTTAAGCGTGCTCAGCTTGGAGTAGTACTAGGATGGGTGACCAATCGGGAAGTTGATCCTGGCTTGCGCGTGAGTGTGGATAAAGCGCACAGTTAAGGCTAGTGGTTGTCCGTGGGGCCAGTCGTCATTCCTGAAACTCTACTAGAGCCTTAGGCAGTGGGCCCGGGCATTTACAAAATTTATTGTAACGTCCCAGGATTTGAGGCCTCGGATAACATGATCTTAAAAGGAATGATTGGACTACCCATATCACCAAGGTGCACCTCCTTTTCTGGGAGCCCATCTCTAAAGAACTCCATAGTTAAGCGTGCTGAGCTTGGAGTAGTACTTGGATGGGTGACCAGTCGGGAAGTTGATCATGGCTTGCGTGTGAGTGGACAAAAAAAGTGCAGTTAAGGCTAGTGGTGGTTTGTGGGGCCAGTCGTCATTCCTGAAACTTTGCTAGAGCCTTGGGCAGTGGGCCCTGGATGATACAAATGGTATCAGAGCCATAACCCCTCCAGTAGGTGGAGCCCACATGGGCATTGCATGCCAGTCTTGAGCCGTACGGTTCAGGCGTGTAGGAAAGGGTTGTCCATGGTTGACGTAGCCACCCTTACGCTGGTATTCCGTGATCGGGAGCTGGGTGTCCATGGGCCATTGTGGGTCTGCATTGAAATGGGGTCAGATTATGATGCCATATAGTTAAGACTTGACGAGGACGTCAAGAGTATAAGTGGGGGAGATTGTAATGTCTCAGAATTTGAGGCCTCGGATAACATGATCTTAAAAGGAATGATTGGACTACCCATATCACCAAGGTGCACCTCCTTTTTCGGGAGCCCATCTCTAAAGAACGCCATAGTTAAGCGTGCTGAGCTTGAAGTAGTACTAGGATGGGTGACCAGTCGGGAAGTTGATCCTGGCTTGCGCGTGAGTGGACAAAAAAGTGTGCAGTTAAGGCTAGTGGTGGTTTGTGGGGCCAGTCGTCATTCTTGAAACTCTGCTAGAGACTTGGGTAGTGGGCCCCGGATGATACATTCTTCATTTGTGCCTCAATTGTTCTCAACATGCCAAGTAACTATATCAACGACTTCATATTGCAGTTCATGACAAATTGACTCTGGCAGAGATTGCAAAATCACATCAGTTGCCAACTCTTAACCCAAGGGGAATCCCATTCTAGAAAGGTTCTCCACATACCCAATGATCTTGAGTACATAAGAGCCTACTGGATCTCCTTGTAGCATGTTACATTTGAACAACGCCTTAGAGACATCAAATCTCTCATGTCTTGCCTAATATTGGAACATGTTCTTAAGATGTGTGACCATCTCAATAACATCCATGTTCTCATGTTGTCTTTGTAACTCATAGTTAAAGGAGCACAACATTAGGCACTTGACACCGACGAAATCTTCAGTATGCATCTTATAAGAATATCTATCAGCCTTAGGTTCATTGGGAAGATGTTCTTCTGGCTCTGGTGTCTCCAAGACATAGAGCTTGCGCTCCTATGTGAGAACAATTCTCAACATCCTGAACCACTCATGGAAGTTATTCCCATTCAACTTGTCCTTCTCAAGGACCGATCGTAGAGAAAATGTGTTGTTGTGTGCTGCCATTTAATTCTACAAGAGAAATTTGCAATTTTGTGAAAAACCCTTTTGATTTAATTTGATTTGTATAAATTTGATGACGTTTATTAGGCCTTAAATTAACTATCACTCTCATATTATTTTGGTCAAATTGATAACCCTCATTTATCAATTTGGATGATTGCATTGCACAAACTTCTAATGAGACAACATCCAAAATAATTCAATTATTACCTGACCAACGCCAACGCCCATAATCAATCATTAAGGTAGACAACATTTGCCAATTATATCTTATGCAATTCTTGGATATATGGTATGCACAACTCCTAGAAATAGCAATATGCATACCTCTAGGTGTTTAATCTCATTAAGGACACCTAGTTAAGCCCGACCAAAAAGCCAAGACGACAATAATGCACCCTGCTTGACAGGCCCACATTATTACCATCACACTTCCATGAGATAGACAACACACCACCCTTGGGGTGCCCACGCTTAGTCGATCAAGCTTTTCATGTGCGTCACCAATGGAAAACATCTTTGGCCTAATATATTTTATAGGGGATTTCATACGTAAATACATATATATTATCCAATCACTACATATATATAGTACATATCATATACATGTTATATCCCACAACGTAACACGCAATGTAAAACATTAGCAATGGTTATACTATTGTAATTCATTAGAGCCATAATGAATTACTACCACCTAGGTCTACATCTCATGCATGAATTTGTTGTTGGTGTAGATTCGTGCTTGCCAATCTAGGTTGATCGGTTCAACCCTTGAATCGGTCAGCTTGCCTCCTGGCCAGTCAGTTGGTCATCTGAAATGATCGTCTGTCCTCCTGTCTGAGTGATGTATGGACACCTCACTACTACATAAATAGATTATAACGTCACATTTACATGCGTCGGTTGTTAACAAAAACTGACGCCTAAAACCTACAATGTCGGTTGAATACAAAAACCAACATAAATCTGTGGGGAGTGGCCAGACACGGGTATCACTTTTTATTTAGCGTCGATTCCTCAATAAGAAACCGACGCCCAAAATCGACCCCCAAATCCAAATTTTCCAATGAAAAAAATTCCTCCAAAATTTAACATACGACGTCGGTTGTTAACAAACCAACCGACGACTAAAGGTTTTTTATGAGACAGAAATTGGGCCCATTTTTATCGTCAGTTCTCTTGCGATAACCGACACCGATGTGTTTACGTGTGTTGTCCCCGCAAAAATTTTCACCCCCCTTTGGCGTCAGTTTTCTACGGAAACTGACAACTATGGTCATAATTCAAAAACTTTTTCTTTTGTCGGCATATGTAGATAGATGTCGGTTTTTCTAGTTGAAACCGACGACTATCATTGAACATAGGTGTCAGTTTTTTTGTGGTAACCGACACCTATTGTTTTATGTGTCGGTTGTTTTGAATAACCGACGCCTATTGTTAACTTAATAGCACCCGCGCGATCCAAACTCTTCCCCTTCTCTGTTTCATTCCCGATTGAGAGCTTTGGTCTGGCGATTCCTTTCTCTGCTACCGCGGATTGAGAGCTTTGGTCTGCCGCCTGCCGCCGCTCGACACCTACTGCTCACTGTCGCCGCTCGACACCTGCTCACCTACTCACTTCTCGCCACCGCTCGACACCTGCTCGCCTGCTCACTTCTCCTGCCGCCGCCGCTCGACACAGGTACCCTCTTCATCCTCTATTTCCTCCATTGAGAAGGTCAGTCACTACTTACATCCATCAGTAGATGCTTGTTCCTAAGAGCAACTAATCACACGACATGTTCTTAGATTGACAGTTCAAAATCACCATGGCTAGGGTTCTTAGATTGAAAGTTCAAAATAAAATGAAGTCAGTGTTAAACTCAATTTTATGTAAGAAACAAAAGTGATGTCACTTCCAAACCCGATTTCTATTTATACGTCCCAAGAGGACATTTTTACTGTTCTATATGATTAAAATTACAACTGGATGCATCCATGTCCATGAAATATATTATTGTTTCTATTTAGTTGTGCCCTAGCGATGTATTGTCTCATAGTTCTAAATTTTCATGTTCTGAAATTGTTCCAAAATTATATCTTCAATCTACTTTTTTCACCTTTATACTTTATGTATTGCCTCTAAAATAGAAGATCTATTTGGTAGAACTGTCGACCTTTGTCCAGACCCTAAAGTGGACTCTATGAACACAGCCAATTAAAGTAACATATTAATATATAATAGTTTATTTATGGAAGTTGCATAGAGACATGCAATTTTTAGTAACAAAATGATCAAAATAACCCCTATTCTATTTTGCTACTGTAAAAAAGTAAACCCTAGTAATTGATAGTATAAATGCATCTAAACATTCATAAGCTATTAATGTGTCACTTGGAGAGAAATGGGAATATTCCTATTTAAGTAAAAATTACATAGGACATAATATGAAGTAATGATTAGTAACATAATGTGGTGGTTATCTATATGAAATTGATTATATATGCAATTCAAGTAGAAATATTAGAAAGAAAGATAATGAAACAAGGATGAAATTTTAAATAACCTTAGATGGGAAAGAAAACTTCAAATCAATGCATGGTATTTCATGGTCTCTCTTCCTAATGTGTTATGTTACAAATATCTATATATTAGGTTAAGGACATGTTTCTGTTGTGACATGGTGAGTTTTTTACTATGTTATACCCACCAGATTTGTGTTATATATAAAATAATACACTGATTAATTTAGGAAGCATTGATATGTTGTTATGGCTGTCCACAAGTGTTTGTATAAGAAAATTGTGTATAAGAAAATTGTGTGTTGAATGGGGTTGTGAACAAGGGACTGGTGTTATATTTTGCTTGCCTAGAAACCCATCCAAGATTTACTCATTAGGAGTAAATCTTGGATAGTCCCCGGTTTGGGACTGTTCTTGAACGCCTAATCTCACTTAGGATGTAAGTGTATAATGTGTATTGGGTTTTCAAGAAAATTTCGACAGCATTTCCCCGTTTGTTCTCTAAGTACATATGTACTTGGAGAACATCGGGGAAATGTTGCTGAAATTGTATTGAAAACCCAATACACATTATACACTTACTAGTGAGATTAGGTGTTCAAGAATGGGATAGATGGTACACATTTATTATATGTAAGAATGAAAACATATGTATTTGTTGGCCTAGAAACCCATCCAAGATTTACTCATTAGGAGTAAATGTTGGATAGTCCCCGGTTTGGGACTATTCTTGAACACCTAATCTCACTTAGGATGTAAGTGTATAGTGTGTATTGGGTTTTCAAGAAAATTTCGGTAGCATTTCCCCATTTATTCTCTAAGTACATATGTACTTGGAGAACAACAGGGAAATGCTGCCGAAATTTTCTTGAAAACCCAATACACATTATACACTTAGAAACTGATGCCTTAGGCCATTACAATCATTAGAGGCATGCATGTTTATATTTTTTATATGTTTTATTTTTCTAAATGTGAACTTTACAATGAGAATGTGAACTTTACAATGTGAATTACTTTACAATGTGAATGTGAACTTTACAATGTGAATTACTTTACAATGTGAACTTTACAATATGAATGTGAACTTTCAGATGGCTGAGTATTCATATGATGGCCGTGCCGATGATTACCACGAGGGTGAGGACGTCAATGCGCCGCCTTACAATGTAAGTTTTAAAAATATATCCCGCCTCACATTTATATTTATATCCTATAAGTGTGTTTTTTTTGTCAAATTTTAGGTTGGTGATGTACCCCCTAAAGAAATTGGGGCACTTGATGAGCAGCAAAAAAATTTGAGAAAGTGAGGGGCATCATGATGATGAACAAGTTACTATAACAAAGGGGTAATGGACCCAAACTGGCTGTGGATTTCGATCATGCAGGAAATCCAGTTGGAGTGAACCGCAACTCATTTATTTCATATCTTGGGGTTCTTACTCACAGCCATTGTAGTCCTATTTTTGAATCCTGGCATAGAGTTCCTAAGGAGAAGAAAGACTTAATCTGGAAGGAACTATGCATGAGTTATCATTATTTGCAATTCTATTTTTGTAGATTACTAATTTTTAGGATACTAGTTGATATGGATGAAAAGCTGCATCGTAAATGCGTGATGCAACGTTGTGGGAGGGTCCTAAGGAACTATAGGACAAATCTCACCTGAGATTACATACACAATGTTGAGAAGAGGTTCTTGATTGATTTCTAATTCTAGACATTGATCACTTTTTGACTAACTCTACACTTATAATTTTTGTTTGTATTCTCTTTAAAAAATAAATTTAGGAAGAAGGTAGCCCCTGATCAATGGAACTACCTAGACCCCAAAGACTGGGAGAAGTTTGTTACCCAAAGAAAAATAGATAAATTCAAGGTATTAAGCGCCACTCCCAATTTAATTAATATATGTGTATTCACCTATTCAAGATTAACCTTTAGTATTACTAACCAAATCAATGTGCTTATTAATAAGGCTATCAACGATGCTCAAAGAGCAAGGCATGCACTAAATGTGCATGACCACACAATGGGTCTAAGAGGATATGCAGGCATTCACCAAACACTATAGGCTGAGTATACTGCTCAGTCTACTACTCAGTATGCTACTACTCAGGAGTCCTCTACTATTGGTCTCACACCTCTACCTCGCCATGCTATCTGGATAGCTGGGAAGCAAAACAAGAAGGGAGATATAACGAAGCCCGCAACTGCTGAGGCATCTACAAAAATGGTAAAATTCAACTCTTAGAGCAATCGATCGATATTGATTATTGTTATGTTTACTTACCAATTTTTGTTGATGGCGATTAGCGGGAGCTGCACGAGCAAAAGAAGGAAGGCTAGTTCATCCCTGAGGGCACAAGGGATGAATTGACAGTTGCTCTGGGTAACCCAGAGCATCCTGGATGTGTTAGGGGTGTAGGCGCTGGTATGGGCATCAAAGCATTCTTTGGTCCATCCCAGCGATGGTGAGTCCAAGAAGCAATGGTGAAGTGGCATGTGTCTCATACGGCCACTCAGACGGTACATGTGACGTATCGCGCTTCTATTACTCCTACTGCAGAGGTTGGGAGTAATCCTGTAGACCCACCATCTAGCACATCCTCTGTAAGTATTTTTATGACATAGTAGCTAGTCTTTGCAGAGGTTGGGAGTTTGTGTATATATGCATATAACATTCTTTACGTAAATTTGTAGTGGTTGAAGCCATTCCATCTAAAAAGTCAAGAATATGTCGTTGCAGAGGCGTCGACTTACCCACCCCTTCTAGGGAAAATGTTTCATGATACTCCAGTACCAGATGGTGAGGTTCGTGTGAGCCCGATAAGTGTAGTCCCCAAATGGAGGGATCTTACATTGCCATATGCCCACCCAGATTTTTAAATGCTTGGTGAGGCAGAAGGCAAAGTGATATTGTGGCCCAAAGCGGATGTCGTCTATACTAATATTGTCTGCTAAATTTACATTACATTAATTTGTTAGTGTGTACGTATATATGAGTCAATTGATATGAAATTATATATACAAGTCAAAAGGAAGACACCCGCTACATCTCGGCCTCCACCTCCACCTCCTGAAGTACCAAGTTGGCTTCCAAGGGACCTACATGCCTCGTTAGGTCCTAATTGTAGGGATATGGTAGATTGGATAGGTGAACATGATCCAATTATCCCTATAAATGTTACTATTTCGGAGGAAGTTGTAGGTCAATCATACGATAACAATTTATTTATACAAGTTTTGCATATGTATTAATGCATACGTAATACAAGTTTTGTATACATATTAATGCATACATATTAATACAGGTCAATCATACGATAACAAGATATTTATATAAGATATTTTGGAGTTGTTTCGTTATGATTGGCTGAACACATCTATGATAGAGTTGTGGATATGGTGAGATCTTGTTTATGCATCCATATACCTTATTTTATATACGGTGATCTGGTTTCTTATATATTAATGCATACGTAATACATGTTTTGCAGCCACTTACACACGATATGTACAAATTTTTCATTTCTCCATGTGGGATTTTTGGTTCCATCTTTGATTAGTCTTGTAGTTTAAAACCTTAGGCCAGTTACTTCATACTGCTGTGATGTTTTTAAACATTTTGGTAAAAACAAGAAGACGGTGATAATATCTCCATTCAATATCGGGTAAGTTTACTTTGCTTATAAATTCGACTTAAGAAAATTACATTTTTATTGTGACTTTTGAGTTATTAATTTATAACTTTCTTACCTCTAGTGGTAAGCATTGGGAGTTACTAGTTATTATCCCCGAGACGTTCACTATCTATTATTTAGATCCTACGGGGAAGGAATTGAATATATATGGACACATAATGAAAAGGTCATTATTCTTGTGTGAAATATTTCATATTTTTATATCCGTTAACATCTGTTATTACATTACTATTTAATTATGCAATTTAATGTGTTACATTAACATGTAGGGTTTTACAAGAGTACGCCAAAGTTGGAGGAAAGATCCCCAAGAAAAAGAACCAACCACTAACTTGGCAGAATGTAAAAGTAATTTCCCAACTCCAATATATATAATATTTATGTGAATTGTGCTTATTTGTATTTTTGAATATTTTGTATGTTTCAATTTATAGTGTGCTACACAAGACAACGGTTGGGCATGTGGATACTATGTGATGCGATTTATGAGCATAATTATCGAACATGCCACAATGGAAATTGATACCATACATCAGGTATTATATGTAGTCTCATTAGATAATATGAAATATATCAATCTTATTATATATTATTAATTATATATATACATCATTCTCTTTGCAGGTGTTTAAAACTGACTTCACTACAGGTGAAAAGTTATTAGATGTACATACTCCCTATACGATGGATGAGTTAAATGATGTAAGAGAACAATGGGCAGAAGCCCTACAAGTAGTGGGAATTTTTAAATATAATTGGGATAATGACGATGATGAATAAAGAATGATATTTCTAAACTTTGTTCTCATAATTATTTTTGTGTGAATGTGAATGACTTTTTATGAATTGCCATATGTATGAATGTGAAGATGATCAATACATGAATGTTTCTACATGTGTATGAATGTGAAAAGAGATGAAATGAATGGAACTGCAGGTTGCTAAATGTGTGTGAAAATGGAGGAAATTTGAAATGAAACTACTAGTTTCTATATGTGTGTGATGAAAAATAATATGAATTAAATGTACTTATACATGTGTGTGAATCACATGATAAATATATAATATTGTCTATCTTGTTAATTTTGTAGGTTTGTGGCATGTTGTTGGCTGATATCAATGGATGTTGTAAACCTGCAGTTCAGAACTAAACTTTTGCATCCTGCTGACCAGCAATACAGCAGGCCTGCAAACTGATAAGAAAAAAATCAGAACATAGGCGTCGATTATTTGTGTAAAACCGACAACAAAACACATAGGCATCTGTTGTTAGTGTAAAACCGACATCTTTATCCCCTTCTGGCATCAGTTATCTGTAAACCTGATGCCTATTGCGGCCAGGTACCACATCCATGCTGGGTAGTATGATCGTGGTGGCAGGGGATATGGTATCGATTATTAGTATACTAACCAACGTTGATGGTCGGTTCGCCAGGCGGTCGGTTCACTCCTCCTGCGGTCTGCCCTCCTCAGTCCTCTAGCTAGTCGGCTCATCACATGAAATGGTCAGCTCACCTGGCCCTAAAAGTCATCTTCATCGTAGTAAGAAAAGAAACTATCATATTGATATTAAACTTATTATATGGTAATGAGAAATCTTGAGTTACATTAGAGGGAATCAAAGGTAGGAAATAATAATACTTTTACATTGGGAAGAAGAAGGTAGAGGCTCGATATGAAAATTAAGATATAATAGGAACAAACAAACCAAACCGCACACAGATATTTGGGTTATTGGCCATAAACATGCTACACATCCATCATCAAAACCAATTTTAGGGAGATGCATGTAAATTGCATATATATCATATCATATATAATATATTAGTTTGGGATCGTATGTGGTCTTTAATCAGATATGCACATTAATCAGTATAAGTATTTGCATTATATGTAATAAATAAACAATGAAAATCCAAAATCTCTGATCATATTGATTATCCCAAAACATAGTAAATTGATGTGGCTTTGATACCACTTTTGGGAAATATGGCACTAGATAGGCATAAAAAATAAAAACAAAATTGACTGCCATATTCCCCTTTAACAAATGATCACGTCAACAACTATGTAATAGGAAGGATGGTTTATGAGGTCATACCTAGTCCCAGAGCAAGTCCCACGATTATTCCCTCATTGTAGTTGTGTAGCTTTCTTTTAGTTGCACTTGAACAACGTCTACATCGACCTCCTGGTTGATCACCACGAATAGTAGGTCGACGTTGTCCTCCTAATAGAAGACAATGGCCTCCTTACCTCTATAGTAGTCCACACAGACCACTAGGAACTCTTTTCATTCTATTAGAATAGACAAGGAGTTATCCCCTCACATTGGCGTACTAGTCGCCAACTTGCTCTCCTACAATTTTTCTCCCTCGTTATCCCTCCCTTTAGCGGGTAGGATTTTCCCAGGTTCTCTCAGTTACCACAACCATAGAAGACAAATAATTATTAGAGGCAATTGAGTTGTGTCTGAGAAGCCCCCGATACCCCTCTATTTATAAGAGGGCCAGAGTTCCTAGTCTGAGTGGGAGCAGAAGGGACCAAAAATTCACAAATTTTTTCAACCTACGAGTGAGAAAATGAGCAGTTCATAGGTGAACCGATCGGTTGGCATGTGAACTGATTGGTTCAACCCTTAAACCGATTGTTTCATCATGTTTCCCAATTGTAATTTTATTGAAAATTCATATCCAATTTAATGCACAATGTGATGTCATCACAAATCCTTGAATCAATCGAGTTGATCCACCAACTGCTCGGTTCACAACCTGAGCCAGTTAGTTCATGGACTTGAGCCGATCGATTCACTTCCTAAACTGGTCGGTTCATTGTATAGAATTGTCAAAGTTGGTTCAATTAACCTAACACATTGAAACATTTAGTTCAACACTTGAACTAGTTGGTTCATTTGTCCAGTCAGTCAATTTTCAACCAGTGTTGTTTAAATTGAATACCTGACTCTTTAGTAATAAAGTTTAAACCAAATTCCTAAATGAATTCCTATTCCAAGTGTATCCTATGTGTGTGACCCTATAAGTTCCAAGTTATGTTGGAAGTTGATGTTCGTAACTCATTTATGACATCTCAAGTAAAGAGTGGTGCCTAGTCACACATCATTGCTACCCGAGTATTGGAAAGTTGGAGAACATCTTCAACCTACAATATGTGACAGGTGTTATAGTGATTGTATAATTCCTTTTTCTCTAATATGTAAATTGAACTCGAGGCATGGAAATGTCATCCTTTCAATGTTCAATCCATGTTCCTTGAAATAGAGCAGACTGTCTGAGATAAGTGTGACCTCAATATCATATATTGATTCACATGTGCATGTGCATGCCTTTATCAGTCTCGCTTATCAAGTGGTCGGGATATCAAACTCTTGTAGGAGGGATAAATCTCATATGCATCACTCATAGTCATCCCCATGTGTCGCAGTGTATCCGATCATCACATTTATGGCAACCCTTATTCAGGATTACGGTGGATGATGTCAAAATACATCAAATGACATGTGATGAGTGTAGTGATTTCAATTCTAAGAACCACAATCACCAACTTCACTATGAGAGATGACTATGACCACCAATTATGGTTACCATGTGTCACCCTCAAGGTGGGCCGGTCTGATACATTGTTCTCCAACAAGTATATATGTGTTTGGTTTGATATCACATATCATGACTAATGAGATTCTATCATCAACCAACCCACACTCTGGTCTTATGTGTTATTGTTGTCTATCTGCCTTCCAGAATATCATCTGACCAGGGACATAACAAGAATGTATATACTCTTGACATCTGTATGATCTCATTGTTTAGCTCACACACCTTAAGACATACATCATTGAGTAATGTCATTCTCTAAACATTCATTATGTTTCATCATTATCTAATAACTAATTGAAACAGAATATATTGAAATCTTTCCTTTATTATTAATCAAATCGTTATACATAATATGCCATCATAATCATCATATGATTGGCTCTCTGGGTGTACATACCAATAAAATGTCAGTGGAAGATCTAGAAAGTGACATTGGGCCTGGGGGGGTAGTCACACTAAGGGGTCATGAGTCACACTTGGGGGGATGAGTTTAACTTAAAAAATATAGTGAATGTGGTTTGAACATATGCCACTAGAAACAAGCAAAGAAACACATAAATTCCAGTCGGTAACTTTGTTGGTTCATATTTTTTACATTTACCATGACCTTATAATTAAATATTTCATTATGGATTTGGGAGGGGGCTAGATCCTCCCCCTAGATCTGCCCTTGTCTGACATCATTTGTGCTAGTTTTATCACCTCGTACATCTCTATTATGTACTTCGTGTAGTGGGATCGTATAGGTACTTGAAACACAATGGAACCTTATTTAAGACATAAAAAAGGAATATCAACATGTATATTTTTCATTGCCTCTTTGAACTTTGTAAACTGAGTATCTAGTCTAGTCTGTGCTAATATGGTAAGGCAAACATGGTTTGTACTCTGGAATGTCCAATGCAACTATGCTAGGTAGTTCATTTGTTGTACCCACTGTATCAACAACCCTTCCTTTCTAATACTGCTCATTTCTATGTCATGTGCGACTACATCTAGAATGACCTTAGTATCATGGTAAGGACCATGACCTAGGTTTTGGGTGAACCCTATTTGTTTTTCTTAAGTAAGTTTCTTATAACTTTAATCTAATCCTTTGAGGTGTTGTGTAATCATGTGACGTGCTTATGTTTCAAGTTTGGTCTTGTTTGAATGTTGTTTGAGCAATGCTTACTTATTTCGGACTAGAGTGTAATTTACCCAAGATAAGGGGTTATCTTGCAATATGTCACATTATGAATGTTCTCTTAGTGCTTTAGCATCATGAGAGAGATAATGATTCTATGGGGCGCTTTGTGGAAAGCCTAAGTTCCAAGTTGAGCCTGTGTGAATGATGCTTGTGTTTTATGTGCTAGTTTTAGTGTAATTGCAATTTACCTAAAGTGAAGGGTTAATATGCAATTTGCCATCTCTGAAGTGTTCCTTCCCTCTCTTGTCATCATCTAGAGTGTAGATATATATGGGTGCCTTGTTTGAATCTTGGTTGCATGGTAAGATCTTTGGTGATATATGGAGCACATGAGTGAGATGTGTTTTGCTCTTAGATGTGTCATCTTGAGTTAGAGAGCCTTAGAGAGGCTATCTATCAGTTTGTGAGTCTGTAGGGTTGTGCTCTATTAGTTTGTGAGTGTTTAGGGTTGTGCCCTATTTTTTTTGAGTGAGTATGGTAGTGCCCTATCGGTTTGTGAGTATGTAGGGTTATGCTTTATCGGGTTGTGAGTGTGATGGGTTTTGTCGTATCAGTTTGTGGGTGTGTAGGGTTTTGGTATATCAGCCATGACCTTGGAAGGAGACCAAGAGGGTGATATCTATCCTAGATATTATCACCATGTCTCTCATGTTGTTGCATGTGGTCCCTTTCTCATGGACAAGTGTCACCTAAGCTCCTAAGGTGATGACAACTCTCCTTTGATCTCTCTTCCTTCCCTTAAGTGTATAACCCCCTCCTTCTTCACACAAATTAACCCTTTCATCCATTCTTGTTCCTCTCCCTCTGGTGGACAAGCTTGGAAGCTTAAGGATCTAGAGGAAGTCTCCATGGAGCTTGGGAGGTCAAGTTCCTTGCTAATGGTGATTTCTTGTTCAACTTCCATCTTGGTGAGTTATGCTTCTTTGATGGACATTCCTTTGAGCTCTCTTTTTCATCTTCTTCTTCCTCTCTCAGCCATGGATCATACCTTGTATGAAGGTTGACTAGGACGTGGTTCTCTATCCTTCTTTCCTTTCTTCTTGAGCTATCATAACCATGGCATCTTCTTCTTCTTTCTTGAGGTGATGTTGAGATCGAGTTGAGATTCTTGATGGGCTATCTTCAAGTTGAGGAACATGCATGTGCTTTGGATATTTGATAATGGAGCTTGAACTCTTTATGGATACCTTCTTGAGGTAGGTTATATAACTCTTATCCTTCTTTGTTATTTCACTATTTCATATGCTTATGTTGTTCTTCACCTCTAGATCATTTATCTCATATATGTTGATATTTGGTGATGGTTTGAGGACTGTTTTGTGTAATGGAACTTTGTTTAAGTTGCTTCCCATGTCTTGCTCTTTCTTGCCATGATCGATGGAATTGTGGCTGAGTTTCCTAAGGTTGAAGATGACCATGTTGATATACACATGCACTATGTTGTGGATGGTCTTCATGACTCATGGTGCCTAAATCGACACAACAAGTAACAAGTCGTCATGACTTGGGAGTGCTTAGGCCGATAGGTTTGGATGGGTGCTAAACCGAACATCATGTCCTAGAGATTCCTAAACTGATATGTTGTCTAGGCCTACATGCCTTGATGAAGTTAACCCGTTATTACCTAGAAGGTGCCTAAATTGATATGCTTTGATGGTGCTACCCGACATGGCCTAGATGGGGTTAGACAGATATGACTTGCTAACCCATCATGACCATGAGGACATATTGTATGAACTATCCTATTTTGAGTGCTAAACTGTGACACACTTGATTGTGCAAGAGGCCGACATGTCCTAACCCTAACCCTAACAACCTGTCACCCCTAGTGTTGCCCGTGACACCTAGTGTTGCCTTTCACACTTCAAGTAGGGTTGCCTGTTACACCAAAAATGACCGACACACCTTGATGTGGTCAGGCCAATATATGAGAATGATGAGACCAGGATTCTCCTAACCATGAGAAACTGATATACCAAAACTGACCCAAGAGGTTGCAACCGATACTCACCATGAGTGCTAAACTGATGCACCACAAGAGGGTCTAAACATATACCTTGTATGAGCCCACCCAACATACCTAGATGTGCTAACCCAGCACACCATGATGTAGTCAAGCCAACACATGTAGATAAGGTGAAACCAATATAACATGATGAACATTGAGGGGTATGCTTGGACACTCAATGATGTACACATATGAGCAATACATTATATATAAGAGTGTTGTTTTGGATAATGTATGATTAATCTTAATTGCTTCTCCTAAAGCTAGTGCGCCATAGGATGATGTTACTATGAGTGGTCCATCCTTGACTAAAGAGCTTAGCCCTAAACTCTCCAACAATGTGGGAAGTAATGGATGTAGGGTTCAATGGTTGAATATCCATATATTAACCTTAATCATGGAAGGACATGACCCTTGTGATCATCTTAATGAAAGATTATAATCCATGGCAAGTGCTTACTATATTTCCTTTTCATACAATCTTAACTTGTGGACTGAGTTTAATGAAACAACTATGTGAATATATATATATATATATATATATATATATATATATATATATGAGGGTGGTGATAAGCCTTGTTGGAATAAACGAGGATAACATTTGTGTAGAAATCATATAAACAAGTCTAATAACCTAATAAGTGTCTTGTGGATAGTTTGAAGTGAAACGCTCTAGTTATGTAATCTAAGGTTTGGCTTCCCTTAGTATGATATGTGGTTAATGATTTGTAACAAGCAATAATGTACGTGTCACAAAATGATGAAACATTGTGAATGGTGCATGGTCAACACATTTACATAGTGCAGGGTTGTAATACATGTGTACATGTATGCTATGGTGATACCTAGTGCCGATGACACAATAATCTGTTCATATCTAACTAATGTTGTTCAAACCTAAATCATTCCCAAGAAGGTTAGAATTGGCATGATTAGGGTTTGGTGGTGTAACCATGAGGTAAAACCCTAATCGACTACATGTATCGAGTATTGACCCTAATTCTAAGGGCAGGTCATATCATTGAATGGGTATGAATGGAGAGCATGATATTGTTCCCTTCCTTAAATTACATGACTTTAACCTAATGGGTTAATTGGGTGTTATAACTTGTGAGTACTATAAAGATGATTAAATAATCTTAAGCTTTGGCTATGAACCTTGATAAGGGAACATGGGAAGTATGAATATGTGAATGTGCATACTTAGTTACATTGACTAATTCTTAGCCTTATACACTTCAACTTATGGGAGGTAGTGCATGTCAGATATTTGAGGTAAGATGATGCTTGGTGACCTTATGTGAAATCAGAAGGAAGCCTAATCTGAGATCTTATGATGCATTTGCCTACTTTAGTTAAAGGTGTTTAATGTGTTTTAACATATTCTCTCCTTGAACATAATGGCTAATGGTTGCTATGGCAAGTACATGTGATGTGGCATGAGTGATGTGGAATGAGTAATACATATATGCTCAATGAGGCATGATGAGATAACCATGAATCACATGTTGGGTCTTAGGACCTGGTAAGGGCTTAGTGCCTGGTTGAGGTGAAATCCTATAGTATTGGAATGAGAGATTGATATCCCATGATAATATGTTGATGATGATGGCCTTGTGGATGGCAGTGATACAATGTTATGAGATGATGGGAATCAATTTATAGTTTAAATAAGGATATCTACTATTTTAATACTATGCCCTTTCTTTTTAAGGATTCATTTGTTGTTTGTACATTGTAAATTAATTGATGCTAAAGACACTTAAATTGTTCTAATTAATCAAGTGGAATCTAATCATGTAGCTTGCCCTGTACCATAGATCCATTCAGTTTTAGCATTTGTTGGATGGTGAAATGAGTAACTCCAATGGGAAACTCAGAGCGCATATTGTTGAGTTCCAGGGACAACTTGGTACCCTAATATCAAGAAATTGAGGGTGGCTTTGGCAATGTGTGAGTCTCAGATAATGCCGTAGGATATGTGACACAGGATTGGCTGCAGGCCATACCCTAGAAAGAGTACGGCTTCAAGTTGTAGCTTAGTGATATTATGTTATGAGATTTTATAGGAATGGATGCGAGCCGTAGTACCCTGGAAGAGTGCGGTTGCAGGCCGTAGCTCAGTTTTACTAGCATTGTGACTGATACCAAGGCGGGCTAGGCTCACACAGCTGGATTATATGTCGCTAGAAGCAGTTGACTTGTGATGTCACTACATGTTCACTTGTACTGACCGAGGAAGGTGAGGTCGTAGATTCTGGCTCTTCCACTAGACCTTGTATGGAACCAATTTTGACTGAGCAATGTTTAGTTAGATTTGGGTGGTACGACTAAAATCCTTAGGGCATAATAAATAAGTAATCAGTCGTGTAGTGTACATGTCTAGGGTCAAACACAGAAACATTGGATGAAGCCTTACTTTACTTTTATATTGTTTAGTTTATAATAGTCATACATGTTCTTCATATTCCTTTTTAATTATTAGATGTTCTATTACTCATTGGCAAGTGCATATCACTACTCTACTTACTTCATCCATGAAATATATGTCATTTACTTAGTTCTGTTCAACCTGCTCAGTATGATAGTCTATCTGCTTAGTTATCTGTGATAATAATAGAGTTGGAAAACAGTTATATCTCTCACTGGGACTGTTGTCTCACCCCATTGGTTAAAAATCTTTTAGGTGGACATGCATGCCAAGCTAAAGATTAGATAGATGGGGATATATACGAGGAGAAACTACACCCAGTGGATCATAATATACAGATAATGTCTGGAGTCCTATGCGTTGTCCCTGTACACTCAGGTCCTTGGGGGTGTTCTCGATGTGTTTTGTAGACATGATGATCTATAAGTGGTTTCTGGATTGTGTGCCTTTGGTGGTATGCATATACATGTGAAATTGTTATCTTATGTAAAAGTTCGATTGGAATATGATGATGTAGCACCTTGAATATATGTTATGAAATGCAAGTATTGTCTCTTGTGTAATAATTCTCAACTCATGGTGCTTGTTGCAAATCGATTTTAATTTCCTCTAATTTTTGGTAATATGTTGTTAATGGTTGATCGTGATTTAAGTTTTGAGTAATGTCACTTTGTGTGGCAAAGGGTGCCACAATCACCCTATATATTAATTATTGATGTCCCTATTAGTGGAATCACTATCTTTAGAAAGATTGTTGACACACTAACTTGTGTGTGTAAAACCCAAGTGCACACATGGTGTAATACACACATATGAGATCTGAGTGTCAAACTTAGGGAAACGTTCACCAAAGACTACTAGTAACTGAGACCTAATCAACTAGTCTAGTATAATGGTGCTAAATCTATAATAGACTTTAGAGGGGGGAAAATAGAGATAAAACCTCTTAAACAAAATTAATTAGATCTCCAAGATATTTACAAGATAATAATTCTAGTATGAACTTTAAGTGAAACTAAACATGCATAGAAAGGGAGAGAGAGTGAACATGTACCAATATTTATAGTGGTTCCAACCTTCAAATTAGGAGATATACATCCACTACTGACCGGCCTAAATCGCGCGTCCAAAATTGGAGGCGGATTTGAGGTAGTCGAGCTATTACATTTATAAACCCGAATCCTTCTAGGCCCCCGCAACTTTGCTCACGGGGTCGAAGTAGTCATACGGGGTCGAACACAGGGACAAGGGGGTAGTGTTGAGAATCATAAATCGACACGCTACACTCCGGTAGGTATAAAGAGATATAAATTCCTGAAAGGGAACGGTAAGATGTCACGAAATAAACAAGAAAACTATCTCCAAATGGAGCTACAAGAGAGATTTAAGGTTTTAGTCATTTAGCAGTTTTTAGGGGTTTTCATGCAACAGAAGCAGAAAGATAAAGACTAGAGCTCAAGCAAGGTTCGGAGGATAAGACTGTAGTAAAACAAGCGGTAGCGGTAACACCCTGCACCCCTCCTCTCAGAGTGGGTACCTCTAACCTCTACATCAACACCCCTCTCGAGGTTGCTGGGCTTCAGTTAGAGTGGAATGTTACAGAAAACAACTCCGTTCCAGGCACTCTCGTACTCCAGAATCGGACCAAACGCTAGAGCCGCAACACAACTCTCGAAGTTGTTGCGACAGGAAAACGATTCGGTAGCTAATCAAAACGCGATCCAAATCATGCAAGCTAGGGTTCGGATATTAAACAGAGCAGTCATCCAACATTGTACACTGAGCATAGAGCAACAAGTAATTGAATCTTTCCATTTCCATAAACACTTAAAGGTCTTAATTCATTGCATAAACAAAGAATTAAATAACATAATTAAAAGATAGGTGTCGCCTCCTTGATGTAGAACGGCGACAGGGTGTTGTAGCTCTCCTGCCCGATATCGGTCAGAGGCCTAGCCCGATACAGAGGTGTCGGGCGACACACCCTCTCGGGCGGCACACACCGACTGGCGACTGCATCAGTCAAGGGCTCTGGCCGATACGCTCATGTCGGACGACACACCCTCTCGGGCAGCACATTCGATAGACTAAGCGTATCGGATTGATATCGTGTCGGGCTAAGAGCTAAGCATTATTGATGTCGGTCACTTGTGTCGGGCAGTGATGTCGGCCGATATCGGCCCGCAGTGTCGCCCGGGACGGTCCTAAGTGAACTGTCCCCTCCCTCTCGGGATGAGGAGAAGCTCACCTAGTGTCGCCCGAGACGAACACTGGGGCACGATACGGGTGCTCTCGGAGTTTCCTCGCTCAAGCTCCCAACTGTCTAACTGTCAGTTGTCCGAATGCAAGCTGTGCGAGCTATGCGAGCCGTCTTTTCGGATCCCTGTAGCTGCTATTTATAGTCAGCTGGTTGGTGGGAAGACATGGTGCTCGAAGCGCCACATAGCTCCCTTGTACGCCGGTCGATGGAGATGGACGGCCGATACAAGCATTTCTCGGCGCAAGGTGTTGGCTATTGGTCACGTGGCGGGAGGCACGCCTACCGGTGGGTGGCTGTCGCCTGACGAGCTGGGTCGTCGAGGCGACTTTGGCTCCCTGTCGGGTAGAAGGTGTGTCGACCGGCATGTTCCTGTCGCGCGGCATCTCCTCGTCGAGCATCTTTGTGTCGCCCAGCCCGTGTCGGGCAGAGGCTGTATCGGGCGTCAGGGAGGCCGAGACAGGTCTGGACTTATTCATGGGCCGGAATCTGCCTTATTGCACAAAAGCGAGGAAAATTCTGTAAAAGATAGGAAAATCGGAGTAAGAGCATTGATTGGCCAATTATTGCAAAAATGCTAATAAAATAGAGGAAAATAGCAGAAAAGGGCAGTTTTGATAACAAAATAAAGGGCAAAAATGTCACAAAAACTGATGTTATCAACTCCCCCAAACTTAGTGTTTTGATTGTCCTCAATCAATATTTAAACTATATTTTTGTGATGCTTCTTTTTTATCGGATAACTTTCAGGCCAAGAGGTAAAACAAGTGTAGTAATGCCTTTAGAGATAATGCGGCTTCACTCAAACAAAAGACTACACATTTCCTAGCCTTATTATTTCAATCAAATTTTTCTCTACAGCTTCAGCGAGACTTTGTTGTAGGATTCCGAAGTTAGCTTACGCACCAAACAACTTTATTTTCGGGGCAGAAAGTTGTGTATAGGGTAGGCTAAGGCTTTTTGGGTTTTTCATTCTTGTTTCCCATCAGTCCATCCAGGTAAGGGTCCGTTAACGGGCAAGTGGTCCCTGCAGTCCAAGCCAGTTGGCTTTAGAGCAGTGATTTCACATCCTACGTACCACTGCCCCGGATCTACCATGCCTAAAGAGGGGTACTTTTGGAAAACAAGAGGTATATATATATATTTTTCTTTTTCTTTTATTGGGCACAACTCTCATGCTTTTATTCACTCTCTTAAGGCTTCTCTCTTTCTTTTTTTTGGGATTTTGTTGGGTGAGGGAAACAAAGAGATTTCCGCTGTTTGGGCAGCTTTTTCCTTCTCCATACTTATCTCTTAGCTGTTCGCGAGATTATTATATTTTTGAAATTTTTGACATGGCAAAGTATACTCTTTTGTTCGTTTGGAGCAACATTATCAAAAAGATATAACATGACTTGCATCACATTTAGCACAAAGAAAATAAACTTTGCAAAAAGTAACAACAGATTTTCATTATTATTACAACAACTTTGTACATATGCATAGGGGCAGAAATTTGTAAAGGGCAGGTTTTTGAAAATTGAAAATTTTATATATATGGCATACATGCGTAGATCAAATATACAGGAAGCTATAAGAGCACATCAACGTAGAAAGCTTGAAGAGTTTAAAGAAAATTTATACCTCCCTCACTGGCATACGGATACCCCCCCAAACTTACTCCATACTCTGTCCCAGAGTAGAGAAGAAAGCAAAAGTGAGGTAAAGTTTAGCCAATGAGGGTTAGCTTGCCGATGTACTGCAATATGCTCCTTCGAAGTTGCAGCATGCCATTGGGAGGTTGTCTAGCGGGCTCGCTTCGGCGAAGTAGCGGTTGAGCTTGAGCGTAACCCTCAAAATTCACTTCTGGCCCACCTTTTCTCCACATCTCCGTTGTGAACATGCACGAAAGGACTGATCATCAGTCCCTCGTTCAGTTCCCTGGAGTGTGTAGTCAGGGTGGCCCCTCTCTCTTAAGAGGATGGAACCAGGGCACCTCGAACTTGTTTGGAGGCCTTGGTTGCCGCACTCTTGCTACCCCTGGAGATGGTCATAAACCACCACAGGGACATGTTGATAACTAGGTGACTCTCTATTGGAGCTACCAAATCAAGAAAAATCTCCTCTTTCATTGTTGTTATCGTTTCTGCCCGACAGTCGTTGCTGATCTCCGCGCCGTTGTTGGCGCGGCTGGTGGTTTGCTCTGTATGAGCCATACCTGTTATTTAAAATCAAAAATTATTTATACGTTAGGCAGATAAAGATAAAAAGAAAAACTTTATTAAAGCTTGGGCGAGACGGGATCGGGCGATATGTCTGTCGCGCAGTACAATATCCCTGCCGATATAGGTGTATCGGGCGATAATGTCACACAGGGAAACTGCCCAACAGGACGCCTTGAAAGAGAACGTGTCGCTCGATAAAAGAAAAACAAGACTTATTTCAGAAATCCGGGTATCGTCTACTAAAAGGAACTCGAGTCGATGCAAAATTGGGAGATACGAGGAATGCCGCACGATACGACTCGCCGCCCGACACTGGTGTATCGGGCGACAAGGTCATATGTAGTGCTTTACTGCTTCGGGCGATACAATCCTGTAAGGCACATAAACCCGATCAGCAGCGTGCGCTAAAGAAACCTGTGCCGGGCGATAAGAAAATAACAAGTCGACCGATACCAAGCGCACGATACAAGACTCGTGTCGGGTAAAAGAAAACGTGTCGGGTAAGAGGTGTGTCGGGCTATACCCTTGCTCATAGGAGACATCGCCCGATACTAGAGTGAAGGCGAGATGGCCGACATACGAGCAAAAGACGGGTCACTGCATGCGTTACAGGTGGTTGAAAAGTGAACAAGTGAGGTACCCCGACACGATGGTCCCCCCCTTCGTATTTATACCGAGTTCAGCTGGGGGCAAATCGGTCAGATCAGGGCGCACGCGTCGACCGGTTAAAACATGTCGTCCCCGAGACGACAGTCTCATCGGCCAAAGTGAAGGGCATTTACTCCTCGCATGAAACGAATGTCGCTCGGGGATGCTAACCGTCACAGCGCTTGCGGTGCCCAAGAAACTCTGGCCGATACGAGTGAGTCTGTGCGCTAGCTGAGCGGCTGCCCGACACGGCCTAAAACTTAAAGCAAAGTGGGAAAAAGCATTTGACGGGCAAAACATGATAGGTCAGGGAAGAACCCATTGCCCTCAAACAGAAATGCTCGTCAAAGCTTCGGAAAATTAAGCGATGACCCATAAAACAGAAGAGTCGGCACACTCGATGCATGCTCTGACTCGGGCCTTATTACAATTCATAAAGTTTGTTTTTGCTGTTTATAAGAAAAATGCAACCTATTCTAAGAAAGAAAGAAGAACCCAGACTGCCTCCCGAGGAGTGTTGGGGTTTGCGTCACCAGCTCGATTGGTGTAGGATCATCATGTTCAGCCCTCAATTGTACCCATATCTTACAGACTGGTCTCTGTCCTCTTGACAAACGCTTCGTCTTCGTAGAACCTTTTCACCCTGTGCCCATTTACCTTAAAGGCCTTACTCGGATCGTCTTTGTCGTAGAGCTCCATCATCCCTGATGGATATATCTTTGACACTGTGAACGGTCCCGACCACCTTGTTTGCAACTTCCCAGGGAAAAGATGAATAGAGGACTTGAATAACAAGACCTTATCTCCTTCGCTTACATCTTTTCTCCTGAGATGGGCATCATGCCACAACTTGGTCCTCTGTTTGTAGATTTTTGCATTTTCGTAGGCGTTCATTCTCAGCTCTTCGAGCTCTTGAAGCTGCAAAAACCTCTTTTCTCCAGCTTTGTCGAGGTCCATATTTAGGAACTTGATTGCCCAAAGGGCCTTATGTTCCAATTCCAATGGCAAGTGGCAGGATTTTCCGTAGATCAGACGGTAGGGGGTGGTTCCAATGGGTGTTTTATAAGCGGTGCGGTATGCCCATAGTGCGCCGTCTAGTTTCATGGACCAATCTTTCCTTGTTCGGCTGACAGTTTTCTCCAAGATCTGCTTGATTTGTCTGTTAGAAACCTCTACCTGTCCTGATGTCTGGGGATGATAGGGTGTAGCGATCTTGTGCTTCACTCCATACTTGCGCAGAAGTGCTTCAAACTGTCTTTCTCTGAAATGCGACCCTCCGTCGCTTATTACTGTTCGTGGGACGCCGAAACAAGGGAAGATGGTCTTCTCGAAGAGTTGGATAACTGACTTGGCGTCGCAGGTCTGGGTGGCTACCGCTTCCACCCACTTCGATACATAATCTACAACCACGAGAATGTATTGATACCCCCGGGATGGGGGAAACGGTCCCATGTAATCGATCCCCCATACGTCAAATATCTCCACTTCAATCTAGCTTGCCATAGGCATTTTGTTCCTCTTTCCTATGTTCCCCATGAACTGGCACTCTTTGCAAACCTTCACAAACTGTGCTGTGTTTTTAAACAGGGATGGCCAGTAGAAACCTGACTACAACACCTTTGCAGCTGTTCTTTCGCTGCCTAGGTGACCACCATAGGGAGAGGCGTGGCATTGCTTCAGGATGTCTGCGGTTTCTTCTTCTGGGATGCACCTTCTGTATAAGTTGTCGGCGCATCTTTTGAACAAGAGGGGATCATCCCAGTAGTAGTTCTTAACATCCGCGAGAAGTTTCTTCTTCTGATTGTACGTAATGTCAGGAGGCAGCTCACCGCAAGAAAGATAGTTGCAGATGTCTGCAAACCAGGGCAGGCTTTCTTCTTGGGCTTCGGCCGACATAAGAGCTTCATCGGAGTAGTCGTCATTGATGGGAGGTCCTCTCTCTTTCTCAGTCACGATCCTTGATAGGTGGTCTGCGACCACATTCTCTGCGCCCTTCTTGTCGATAATTTCGTGGTCGAACTCTTGGAGCAACAAGGCCCACCTCAACAGTCTTGGCTTGGTGTCTTTCTTTTGCATCAAGTATTTTATAGCCCCGTGATCTGTATATACCTTGACCTTGGCTCCAACGAGATACGACCTGAATTTATCAAACACAAAGATGATCGCTAGCATCTCCTTCTCAGTGGTCATGTAGTTCACCTGAGCTTCGTCCAACGTGCGACTCGCGTAGCAGATCACATGGTGCTTCTTGTCTTTCTTTTGCCCCAGGACTGCCCCAACCGTGTAGTCGCTAGCGTCACACATTAGCTCGAAAGGTAAACCCCATTCAGGTTCTTGAAGGATTGGTGGTGAGGTTAAAGCGTCTTTTAGGGCCTGAAAAGCACTTAGACAATCATTAGAGAAAACAAATTCAGCATCTTTTACCAGAAGATTGGACAGTGATTTGGAGATCTTTGAGAAGTCCTTTATGAATCTTCGGTAATATCCCGCGTGTCCAAGGAAGCTTCACACCCCCGTCACGGATCTTGGTGGAGGAAGCTTGGATATTGCTTCAACCTTGCTTGCGTCCACCTCGATCCCACGCTTCGAGATCTTATGCCCGAGGACGATGCCCTCCCGTACCATGAAATGGCACTTCTCCCAGTTCAGAACTAGGCTTTTCTCCTCGCACCTTTGAAGGACCAATGACAGATTCTTCAGGCAACTATCGAAGTCTTTTCCATAGACAGAGAAATCGTCCATGAAAACTTCTACGATGTCTTCCAGAAAATCTGAGAACATTGATATCATGCATCGTTGAAAGGTGGCGGGGGCGTTGCAGAGTTCGAAGGGCATCCTTCAGAAGGCATAAGTGCCGTAAAGGCAGGTGAACGTTGTTTTCTCTTGATCGTCGGGTAAGATGGGTACCTGGTAAAAACCTAAAAAGCCATCAAGAAAACAAAAGAAATTGTGATTCGCTAACCTTTCAAGAACTTGGTCAATAAAAGGTAGCGGAAAATGATCCTTCTTTGTAGCATGATTAAGCTTTCGGTAATCAATGCACATCCTCCAGTCGGTGACGGTCCTTACCGCCACCTCGTCGCCCTTCTCACCCCTGACCACCGTCATCCCGTCCTTTTTGGGTACTACGTGGATCAGACTTACCCAATTGCTGTCGCTGATTGGGTAAATGATCCCCGCATCCCTAAGCTTTATTACCTCTTTCTTGACGACCTCCTTGAGCATCTGGTTCAGCTTCCTCTGGGGTTGGGCCAGGGGCTTGGCAGATTCCTCCAGGTTGATGCGATGCATGCACAAGGTGGGGCTAAGGCCTCTGATATCATCCACTGAGTATCCTGTAGCCCCCTATGGAGTCTTAGCTCTTCAAGGAGTCAGTCTAGCTGGCTGCTCAAAAGATCGGCGTTCATGATGACGGGATTTCTGTGCTCTTCATCTAAGAATTCGTACTTCAGGCCCTCAGGTAACGCTTTTAACTCTGGTTTTGGTCCGGGTGTCTTCTCCTGAGGTTCTCCTTCAAGAGAGACATACATCGCAGACTCTACCGCCACATCTTCCTCTGACAAGCCTTCCTCAGAAAGGCTGAGAAGGTCGAGATGCTTTGTGACCTCAGGATCTTAGAGGTCAGGATCTTTATAGTTTATAGCCCTCAAGAGAGGGTCTACTGTCCGGAAGTCCTCCTCTATCTCCTCACAGAATTTATTGTAACTATCTGCGAACTGTGCTGATTCAGAGATGGACGGGCCCTCATTATTTCTTTCAGCTTGAAGTCCATATGGTCGTTTCCGACCCTTAAGGTGATCATCCCCTCGGAAACATCAATTAGCGCTCTTCCTGTTGCCAAGAAGGGGCGCCCAAAGATGATTGGGCACCGGGGGTCTTCAGCTGTATCCATGACTACTATATCACAAGGGATGAAGAAATCACCAACTCTTATCAGCACATATTCGACAATGCCAACGGGTCTCTTAAAGGTGTGGTCCGCCAGTTGAATCCGCATGCTAGTTCCAACCGTGTCGGTCAAGCCCACCCTTCGTGTGAAATTTAGAGGCATGAGGCTAATGCTTGCCCCCAAGTCCGCTAGACCTTTGCGCTCGATGTTGTCCCCGATGGCGAAAGGGATTGTGAAAGCTCCGGGATCCCTTCTCTTATTTGGTAAGTCGGGTTTGAGGAAGGAGGACAAGGCATAAGCTAGCTGCACTGTCTCTATCCTTCCTCCCCTTCTCTTCTTCGTGATAAGGTCCTTGAGGAACTTGGCGTACGTAGGCATCTCCTCCAGGGCGTCAAGGAAGGGGACTTCAAGATGCAGTTTTCTGATCGAGTCCATGAACCTTTCGTGACGCTTCTTCAGATTCGCCTTTATTAGTTTGTACGGGAAGGGGATCCTAGGAGCGTAGGCATTCCTTCTGCCAGGTAGCTCCTCTGGGGAACCTTGCGCAGACTCCCGAACGTCTGCCTATCTTTCTTCTCCTTCTGCTGGATCTGCACCCTCAGGCCTTTGCTCAGGCTCGGGCCTGGCTTCATCAGGGCGCTCCAGCGTCCTTCCAGACCTCAGAACTGCCATTACGGCAGATTCAGGGTGTGGGAGTGCTTTTATTGCAGGATTCTTCATCAGAGAAGCCATCTGGGTCAGTCGCTGATCAACCTCGCACTGGCGCGTCTGCAAGCTGGCCATCTGGCACTGCATTGAATCCAGAGCCCCAGGGCTAGGGAGCGTGTTCTGCACCAGTCGGCTGATGATGGCATCCTGTCTCTTTATATAGGCAGAAAGCTGGCCAACCAAGTTAGGCTGGCTTGACCTCTTGCCCTTGCCCTGACATTCATCCGCAGAAAGGGACTGCTCGCAGTGAGACATGTCTCAAAGCTTGGCGGAACAAGTCGTAGATCTTCAGAGTTTCTGAAAAGGCATGGAAAATCAAGTTTAGAAAATTGAAATTTTTATTTAAAGCAAAGTATAATGCTACGAAAAGAAAAAGGAAAAAGAGTGCTGTCAAGCTTATCTCTAAGCTTGAGGCACAGGAGTGTAGTTAGTGGATTCAGGTTCGTCAACAGTACCGTCTTTGCCTTGTCCCCGGCAACGGCGCCAAAAAGTTGATTGGCCTAAATCGCGCGTCCAAAATTGGAAGCGGATTTGAGGTAGTCGAGCTTTTACATTTATAAACCCGAATCCTTCTAGGCCCCCACAACTTTGCTCATGGGGTCGAAGTAGTCATACGGGGTCGAACATAGGGACAAGGGGGTAGTGTTGAGAACCATAAATCGACACGCTACACTACGGTAGGTATAAAGAGATATAAATTCCCGAAAGGGAATGGTAAGATGTCACGAAATAAACAAGAAAACTATCTCCAAATGGAGCTACAAGAGAAATTTAAGGTTTTAGTCATTTAGCAGTTTTTAGGGGTTTTCATACAACAGAAGCAGAAAGATAAAGACTAGAGCTCAGGCAAGGTTCGGAGGATAAGACTGTAGTAAAACAAGCGGTAGTGGTAACACCCTGCACCCCTCCTCTCAGAGTGGGTACCTCTAACCTCTACATCAACACCCCTCTCGAGGTTGCTGGGCTTCAGTTAGAGTGGAATGTTACAGAAAACAGCTCCGTTCCAGGCACTCCCGTACTCTAGAATCGGACCAAACGCTAGAGCCGCAACACAACTCTCGAAGTTGTTGCGACGGGAAAACGGTTCGGTAGCTAATCGAAACGCGATCCAAATCATGCAAGCTAGGGTTTGGATATTAAACAGAGCAGTCATCCAACATTGTACACTGAGAATAGAGCAACAAGTAATTGAATCTTTCCATTTCCATAAACATTTAAAGGTCTTAATTCATTGCATAAACAAAGAATTAAATAACAGAATTAAAAGATAGGTGTCGCCTCCTTGATGTAGAACGGCGACAGGGTGTTGTAGCTCTCCTGCCCGATATCGGTCAGAGGCCTAGCCCGATACAGAGGTGTCGGGCGACACACCCTCTCGGGCGGCACGCGCCGACTGGCGACTGCTTCGGTCAAGGGCTCTGGCCGATACGCTCATGTCGGATGACACACCCTCTCGGGCGGCACGTTTGATAGACTAAGCGTATCGGGTTGATATCGTGTCGGGCTAAGAGCTAAGCATTATTGATGTCGGTCACTTGTGTCGGGCAGTGATGTCAGCCGATATCGACCCGCAATGTCGCCCGGGACGGTCCTAAGTGAACTGTCCCCTCCCTCTCGGGATGAGGAGAAGCTCACCTAGTGTCGCCCGAGACGAACACTGGGGCACGATACGGGTGCTCTCGGAGTTTCCTCGCTCAAGCTCCCAACTGTCTAACTATCAGTTGTCTGAATGCGAGCTGTGCGAGCTGTGCGAGCCGTCTTTTTGGCTCCCTGTAGCTGCTATTTATAGTCAGCTGGTTGGTGGGAAGACATGGTGCTCGAAGCGCCACGTAGCTCCCTTGTACGCCGGTCGATGGAGATGGACGGCCGATACAAGCATTTCATGGCGCAAGGTGCTGGCTATTGGTCACGTGGCGGGCGGCACGCCTGCCGGTGGGTGGCTGTGTCGCCCGACGAGCTGGGTCGTCGAGGCGGATTTGGCTCCCTGTCGGGTAGAAGGTGTGTTGGCCGGCACGTTCCTGTCGCGCGGCATCTCCTCATCGAGCATCTTTGTGTCGCCCAGCCCGTGTCGAGCAGAGGAATATCGGGCGTCAGGGCGGCCGAGATGGGTCTGGACTTATTCATGGGCCGGAATCGGCCTTATTGCACAAAAGCGAGGAAAATTCTGTAAAAGATAGGAAAATCGGAGTAAGAGCATTGCTTGGCCAATTATTGTCAAAATGCTAATAAAATAGAGGAAAATAGCAGAAAAGGGCAGTTTTGATAACAAAATAAAGGTCAAAAACGTCACAAAAACTGATGTTATCAACTACCTAGAGAGGTCATCCTCTAGGATTTTCAACCATGTCTCACTCCTTATATTTCATTATAAAAGTTACAACAAAAGACCTCTCTTTTCAAGGTCAAGGGTACCTAGCCTTCCCTTCTAGGATAAGGGATCTAATATCCTTATAAAGGACTTACATATCCATGATGAGTAGATGTAGAGAAATATCTAATAAAAGAAATATGTAATTTAAGAAGCATGAAAGGTTATTACTCACTAGAAAATATTCATCATTACCAAAATATGATTACCACTAAGAAACTCAAGGTTACATCAAAATATATAACTAAATAGATGTATCAAGTTAGAGAACAACTGAAGCAATTTAAATCAAAACCAAGAGTTCCAAAGAGATCATCATCAAATATGCATAACAAATCAAGATAGGTAATTTCAAGATATAGAGATACCAATTTATAGCAATTAGAGCATGCAAGATAGGAAATTTAAAGCATGAAAATATACACATCATATATAGGTACTAAGGGAGTGCCATAGAATAGGGATATTGATTAAGAAAGTCTAGTTAAGAGGGAATTTCTCATCCAAAAAGCCATCTGCATATTCAGTGCACAGTGTTGTCGGTCGAGTTTCTAGGTTGAACTTCTTGACCGACAACAACCGTTGGCAAAACCCATTGGTTCTTGTTGTTTGAGTTTCTTCAGGATAACCCTAGTCGATAACAATTGATGTCAAAAAGCATATATATTACAGACAAACATATCTAGAGGCATGATAAAAATATAAACCATATCCAAACATGTATAAGCAAGTTGGTAATGCACTATGAAAGCACCAAGGACATTTTTGAGTAATAAAATGATGAGAATCACAATATACCAATTTTGAATAAAAAACCATATGTAATGTCCATATGAACTTGACAAACGACCTATGATTGGATATGAGGAACAATACCAATACCTTTACTCTTACATTTTCTTTTCCATTTGATGCCAACCCATACATATCTCATCTTTCTTCATTTATGTGGATTGAGAAATCAATACATCACGTCAATTCATTTTCAAGTGACCTATAAGAGAAAGATGAAATAATCCCCTATCATATTTTGGAGTCCAACGGGGTTATCTTAGCAACCCAAGTTCTATTTCTTTTGATTGCTTTTCTAAAAGGGAAAAATGTAGAATAATGATCAATTTCATTGCAATATTACAAGTGCCCTTAGCCTTGAAACTAGAAGATTCTCCATGAAAGTTTGGAAGTCCTTTATCTTTATTATTCCTTTGGCTACTATCATACCCTATACCATGTCTATCAATTTGTTTAGTAGTATGATGTAGGATATCATTAAGAATCTTTAACAATCTAAGAATCTTTGTAAAGAGGATCTCAAACTATGATTAGCAAGTAAAATATTGGTTTCTAAGCAAAGATCTTTGGTCATATAATAATCTTTTTCAATATGAAGAGCAACAACATTGTTCTCTCCACGAGTGGAACTAGAACAAGATTCAAGGACATTGATTTTAGCAAGAAAGGAAGCATTTTCTTTTTAAAGCTAAGTAATTTTATAAAGATAGACACTATTTTCATAGTCTATCCTTGCATAACAAAGCCATTGTCCTCCTTTTCAGTTCTAAGAATGTTAATATCAATCATGAGAGAATTCACAAGTATATTATGCTCTTTGTTAGAACTAGGCATAAGAGGTTGAGATTCTAAAAGGGCTAATCTTATCAAGCAAGGTAGTATTTTCAAGTTTTAAAGAGTGTACTTGACTAAGATAAGTATTATTTTATATCCCAACACCATTGAATTTCAATTCAAGTTCTATAAAATAAGAGGTTGAGATTCTAAAAGGGCTAATCTTATCAAGCAAGGTAGTATTTTCAAGTTTTAAAGAGTGTACTTGACTAAGATAAGTATTATTTTATATCCCAACACCATTGAATTTCAATTCAAGTTCTATAAAAAGGTTTTGGAGATCACTAAAATCATCTTGGAAGCAAATATTAGCATGTTCAAGTTCATCTTTTTCTTCATGCAAGTTATCAACAATCTTAGCAAGCTTTTTCTTTTGTTCTTAGTAGACTTAAGAGATGCACAAGTAGAAAAAATAATGGAAATTAAGAATTATTTGTTTAACGAGTTTAGATTTACCTCATTTGAATCTCCATTTAAACTTGCTATGAGAGAAAAAAGGCATTCTCCACTTTCACTAGAGCTTGAGCTAGATCCTTTACTAGAATCTTCACTTGAGCTTGAGATGGAGGAGTCACTAGAGATTTTTTGCCATTCCTCCTCCTTCTTCTTCTTGTGCTTATCTTCTCTTCTCTTGTGATGATGGGTCTTTTTCCCTTGTGGGCAATTTTCCTTGAAGTGACCCTTTTTTTCACATTTGAAGCACCGGGCGGAGGAAGGAGACTTGCCTTCGTAAAATCCACCTTTGGAGTACATGACATCTTCTTCAACTTTAGAGGATGGAGAAGCTTGACTAATGACTTGTTGTTGCACAATAGCTTTGTGAAAACCTGAATTTCTTCCTCCTCTTACTTGCAATGATATAAATTTCATAATTAGAGGATTGTGATATCACAATTTGATCACATCAATGATCAATTTTGGCAATCTATGTCATTAATTAGAATCATTGAGCACAATGTCATGCTTTAATGAACTACCACCTTGCAACCTAACTTGAATCTATTTAATTCATTTTCCTTGATTTGTATGACAAGTTGTAGAGGATTCAATTATAAATCCAACAGTGCAAGAGTCTTATCAATTGGACCGTCATATGCCAATTTATGAATTCTTGAAATAACCTATTTTTTTTCTTCTTATTTTAGCCTTTTGAATAGATTTTTTAGATCATGTAGGACAACCTGGTCTGGGCCCAAGTGAGGGTGTGTGGCTCAGCTGCCACATTTACTTGTCTCCCCACCAACCCTAGCCCACTCCTTCTGAGTTGTTGGATCTTAGATCTCCTATCTGATGGACACAGACTCATCATTCACCTTCATTCGTACTGTAGTAGAAGCTACAACAGTGGCAGCTTTGCGCGTGGACAATCCCATCCATCTTGATGATTTTGGGTGAATTAAACCCTCCTTTTTTGTGTCTCAATATTGTCTCTCTTTTCCCTCATTTGTTCTCTTTTTCTCACCCTAATATGCCCCTATAAGTGTCCTCGTCTTCCAGGCACCATGTTGGTTTTGCCATGGCCGTAGCCCAAAATATCCCCACCACAAGCCCCCTACCATCATCCAGGACCTCCAACAGGTCCGCTAGACCACAAAGAAGTGGGATGAAATCCTTTTGACAGTCCATGAGGCCCACGGCTCTGGAGGCCCTGCACGTCGATGAGGTAGCTACTGTGAGCCACCTTCTTGGGTCAGGCACATCCTGAGGAAGATGATAGTGCAGGAGGCGTTGGATCA